>CM059998.1:26506968-27106968 GCA_030463065.1 Aphidoletes aphidimyza | reverse complement strand
TGTGGGAAATTTTATGTTGGTTGTTATATTTCCGTTGATCGTTTTGTGTCGCGATGGTTTTCCACAAAAAAAGCATACAACGCACACGCACACAAAAGGCGAAACTTTTTTATGTGTATTTTACGACTTTTCCCAAGAAACCAGCAGTTATTATTCGCTTTTCGGGTGGGTGGGTTTTTATGTGAATTTCAAACTTGTCACACATTGTTTTAGCTGTGTGTGCATGAGCATTGTGAACCAATGCCGAAGAAATTGAGATATTCAAAAAGTTATAAAATGCACTGGGAGACTGGTTAGGGAGGTTTTTGTGTGTGTGTGTGTGTGTTTGGTGAGGATAAAAACGAACCAAACGAACCGAATATAATAAAATGTTATTGAAAATCTCACAATGATCACGAAAATCGATAAAAGACGTTAAAAACGCAATGACTTTGTTTTGGGTCGACAGAGTGAAAACAGAGAGAGAGAGAGAGGAAAAAAAACACATAGAATTTCTCTGCGTATAACGATATGAAAACAATATTTTAAAGATTATTTATAATCTAGTTAAGAGTGTGATGCATTGTGAAGCATAAAGCCATAGTTTCATTTAAAACCACATAAAATCAATGCACATAAATAATTAAAAGGCGTTGAAATTACTTTTGTACCATAAATATCAAGGCAATTCAAAATAACCCTCAAATTCAACGTCTTATCGATTGCATGAATAAATGTTTCAAACGACAACAAGCATTCGGTTGAGGGGCAGGCGAGATCGCAAATCGAAATGTTCACCATTCGGTGTGTAATATACACTGTGGTATCGGTGCGATGCCTGTAACCACCCCAGAAGTACAGAACCGCATGCGATCAATTGAAAAGAGAGCAAAATACAGTGAAAGAAGCAACAAACAGCCAATTTGCACTTATGACAATTTATTGGCATTCGAATGTGAAGTAATTTTCTAGGCCGGAAGATTTTCGTTTCAATTGAATTGTCAATTTGTATTTATTACTCGTATTGTGAAATAAACAACAACAACAACAACAAAAAGCAGAGAAAAGAAACTGATACTGTATAAATGGCTAACAACTAGGATCAATATTTACCCAGTCAAAGACACTTTCCCCGTAAATGTGTTTTTGTTCCACATTCGTTGATGGAATGTGCGTCTCTAGGCACAATTCCATTGCTAGTTACGCAATCTCTTTTCTACAATACGACACACTGATGCCATATCTTGATCAGTTTGATGGCCTTTTTTTACTCACTTTTTATTCGCCGAATATCGATTTCACTTAATGTGATATCATTTCCGAGCAGATTGTCTTTAGATGCGCAAAAATTGACTAACAATAATTTATGAGATTTTCTTTTACCTTTAAAGCATTCAGTTGACTCATCGTCTATTGAGTGGCGCTATGAAAACTGTTGTTCCGAATTTCCTAGTGAATTTCATTGCCCTTTTCCTGTATTTTCGATTCTATGAGAAAGTTGAAGAGAATGTGTGCTACACAACGAAATAAATAAACTTCGTTATTTAATTGAATTGAAATGAAGTGAAACCGATTGGTTTGGCCAAACAAAAAAAAAGCAAAGAATTCATAAAACTACCGCCGTAGTGGCATTCTTTCAGAATGATTCGGAATCCCATTTTTATTTATCGTTAATTCAGTTTTGAGTTGTGCAAAACTTTTCCACACGATTGTTGTTTTTGTTGTTGTTCATTTTAAGTCCTCGAGGTACAGCGTTGACTACTCCCAAGACGTGGCATTTGTCACCAATTCGTTTAAAACCTATAAATGATTCCAAACAAACAGCAGATTCTTTTATCTCAACTTGCTGACACTGTTTTTTTTTTCTCTCGAAAATTTGGGTGGTTTTTTTTCCCAATATTATTTGGTTTTTGTTGGCATATAACTTGAAATCGTTGAGATGGGAGGTCGATTTGTGCAATGAAATTTAAACAAACCAATATTCAACACTTAATTTCGTTTTTATGTTTCATTCCCTTTGTATATGTTTATGTTTTTCTTGTGTTTTTGACTCAATTTATTCTCATTTTCTCTCTCTTTCTCGCTCTCGTTCGTTTTTCGATCGCATGAATGCTGATGTGACGCTTCTCGAAACGCAAACTCCTTTATTTAATCGAATTAAAAACCTTTAAATAGTGCATGATGCGGACATTTCATTCGTTAGAGCGACACATCCAAACAAACCAAATATTATAAATTGCATAAGAACATAAATTAAATGGAGAGCAAACATATAGCACAGACTGAAAATGAAGCACACCAACAATTTATTACGCCGTTTTCTTCACACTCACACACACACACACAACTAACATTTTCTCAATATGAAGCAATTCTCCTAAATTAAGAGCACGTTGACGCGAACTCACTTCTCAAAATTGTTTATATTCGAAGCGAATTTGATTCTTGGTGAGTTGCACACGAGCCGGAATGAACATCAGCTATGGAGTCAGCAACAAAATTTATATGAAATTTTCGGAATGCCAAAATGATTCGCTGTTTGCACAGCATTGGAATGCGTTTGTGTGTTTTAATTGAAAAGAAAGTATGAACAAGTTCTTATATCAAATAGTTAGCAATGTAATTACAAAGATTACATTAAACACATGATTCGAAAAGAATCTGAAAATAGTATTTTTTTTTTGTGTTTTCATTCTGCCAAACAGAAAATAGCACGAAATAAATGATATTTTGATCATGTGCTGTCAATGTTTTTTTACTGATTTTCCACATGTTGGAATTTAAAATTACGAAATTCTTTGCCTACATTTTTTCGACATCAACTTTTTTCGGGGGTTTTTTCATGTTGATGTTGAAAACGGGGTTTTGAGTGGAAAATCAATACTACAACACAATGTACAATGTAATGCAATCAGGTAACAACATGAAAACGACTACACAAAAAAAAACAAATTCACTCGCAACTATTTTTGGCATAAAGCGATGGAGTTGAACACCATTGGCCGTATATGTTTAAAAAAAAAATAAAGTCACTGTTTCCACCAGCGAACAGCGAGCATTTGTGTGAGCGGCACATTTGCAGTTGCAACATACATAAACAGCAAACAACATCGAAACAGTTTAAAAGTGTGAAAAGGCTATTTTTAAATGTCAACTGCAAAGCATACTTCATATCGACGACATACAACGATATTTTTTTTCCTCGTTGCCATTAAAAGATTCGTATTCAGATAAGTTGAAACATTTTTTTTGCTTGAAATTTGTTGCCAAAGTTGTTGAACAGACGAGAGAAGAAAAAAAAAACAACTAGGCAAACAAAACGAAGAGGATGTTTGAAATGCGAAAACTTTTCAGCTATGTGTTAAGAATTGTGAAGGGCGACAAAGGAAGACATTTACCAAATGATTTCGAGCACTTGATAATTTCAATCAAAATGTCGGATTTACTTTATGTTTGCTGCCGTAAGGCTTGTCGCATTGGCCACTTCGAAATTTGACACTCCGAAAGATGCTTATTTGTTGATTACATAGCAAACAATGATTGAATGCTTGAATGGAAAACAAATAGTTTGACGTAAGAAAATACGACCGCATGATTCCAATGAAAATATTTCAAAAGTGAAATTTAAAAGAAAAAAAACAAAATTAAGAAAAACATGATGTGTTTTCAGTGTGAATAGATGCATATACAGCACATCTAGAATGCTGCATTTATCAATTTGCTGCGGAATGCACGCATTCATTGTTGATATTTTCGATGCAACGTCATACAAATAAGCTGTCACAATCAAATATCTGTGTGCAATTCAAAAAGCAGAAACAACAACAAAAACAATACACACACACACACACACACACGCACACATTCTTTTTTAAGATTCATCATACACACGTTGAAATCGAAATGAATATTGAACTATGTGATGCACCAATTCACTGGCATCCAAACTATTGAACCAGAACTTGCAGTAGAAACAATTCGAATAGCGCGAATTGATATTCAATTCTGTTTACAAAGAATGTAAGCATGATGTAATGGCATTTGAATATGATGAATGCGGTTCGATACAAACGCACGGATATATCATCTTTTGTGATGATGTAAAAATAGAAAATTGATGGAATAGAAACAAAAATACAACAACAAAAACCACAACAACAACAAGAATATTGAAATGTGTATATGAATTGCAAACGAAGCGGCGGCGGGCACACGAACCAAACGTTCGAACGTGTAAACGAACGTGTTCATATATGCACGTATGCACATTGCACATGCTCATAATTCGGAAATATTCTTTTTGCCATGCCACTTCTTTGGATTGTTTCATTTATCAATCTGTGTGCTGCTCTGCTGTATTCAATCGTTCTCGAGAGTTCGCGCTTCGAAGAAACAAAACGTTACTGGTTTTTTAGTTTTGTTTTTCATCTTCAGAAAGTACAGTGCATCGCATGTTAAATGCACGTCACCGGAATATTAATTGAATTTCTTTGCTTTACATAAACACAACATTCAATGCAATCACATCACGCCGCACATGTGATGCTCACAGCTAGTGCACTAGCTGGCTTGTTATATCGATCGAGTAAAATCTTCTTGATAGGTTTTTTTTTCTTTCTCTCTCGCTTTCATTCGAATATTTTATTCATTTACCGCACGCACTCGAACCGGGCTATGACTTTTCCATGATCTTATTTGACAAATGAGTGAACATGCAATGTGCCGAAATGCGTGCCATTTCACGGCCACCAATGAAGAATGAAAGACGAAATATTGGGATTTTTATGAAACGTTTGAAATGTCGAATGCAGTTGTTGTTGTTACAATAAACAAAGCAGCTCAAATGTACACGCATTTCAATCATCTCAACGAAGCATCCTTTCAAACGAAACTCCCCATGGCATGCTAGGAAAAAAAAATCCGATCCATGCAATGTATTGTGTGTGCAGCCAGTAACGATAATTTTCCGATGAAAACCGTATTTAAATCATAACGCGCGTCTAAAATGCTACAAAATGACTGCGTTATTGAATGTGTTTTGAAAACCGTTGTGAGTGGTATAATTGTTCGCCCCGAAAATCTATGGAATTTCTGGATTTTCAAGTCAAAGAAGCGATCAGTTTATTGAACTCCGGCACATGAATACCCGAGTTCGGTGTGTGTTTTAAGTGTTTTGACTCTGTATGTTTTGTTTCCATTCTTTAAACGCTTGTTTGTGTGTGTGTGTGTTTTTTTTTATTTCTCTGTTTCTGTCTATTTTTTCGTTTTGTTTTTCTCTTGACATATTTTCTCCGATTGAAAGAGACATTGTGTGAAACATCTAGCACTGTCACTATGATTCTTTCTATCGTCTCTCTGATTGCAAACAGTGTTTTTTCTTTCTTTCTTTCTTTCTTCGTCTCCCTCTATATGCATGTTTGCATTTACTCATTTTTCCATTCGGTGTGGTGTTAAACGCGTGCATATTTGTAGCTGACATTTATTCGGCAATAAAACATAATGTTGATGTAAGTGAAAAGAAATCAGAGAAAGAACAAAACGATGTGTGCTCAGTACTCTTGGGCACTTGGTGTTTCGGGTGATGTGTATGTTTAAAATAATGTAATGTAATGTGAAATGCAATGCCATCGAGACTTTCA
Organism: Aphidoletes aphidimyza; assembly: GCA_030463065.1. NCBI lineage: Eukaryota > Metazoa > Arthropoda > Insecta > Diptera > Cecidomyiidae > Aphidoletes > Aphidoletes aphidimyza. The sequence continues at coordinate 27,101,350 of CM059998.1, read as the reverse complement.
GTATACTAATAACAAATGCATGACACGATGTATATGATTGCATATGATAAATGGATACAAACACTTGAAACACTCATTTTCGAAGTCGTATCATGAATGAATCATTTTCATTTGATTCGAGCTGCATAATCACTTATACGAACAGAACTAACAAATAGAGAACGAAAGAGCCCGAAAATAATGAAAGATGTGCTGAAAATGCAAGGGAAATCAACGGTTTTGTGTCTTCATGTGCGATTTTCCCTTTTATTCATTTGCACACCGAAATGCAAGCGCAGCTGTATAACATTCAAATAAAATTGGCTGAATGTTTTCATCGTAGAGCTGCGGCTTTCTTTTGTTGTTGTGTCATTTGAAAAATACACGGGCAAATGAGCGGCAAGCAACAAGCAACGGTGTCCTAAAGTCTACCAAATGGATATACAACAAATACGAAATTGAAACACAGACGACATTAACTGATTACGAATGCACCGCAAGCACACACCAATTTCGTCCAGCACACCTCCAAACATGCATGCAACATGACTAATTGCATTGCGACTCAAAGTAGTACTTGTACTTTCTTTTCTATGCATTTTCCTGTTGCTGCATTTCCGCTAACTTCTAATTTTGTAATTGAATCTTTTCACACTTGCAACAAATAAAACCGCACCGGTTCCATCAAACGGAAAATGCTTGTCTGCATACGGTACACACACACACACACACACACACACACACACACACACACACACACACACACACACACACACACACACACACACACACACACACACAGTGCTGTACATTATCGTTGGGTAATCAATTCCAAAATAGAAAACCGCCATGACATTCCCAATAGCGTTCAACACTATTGATTTGTGTTTTGATGTCACACATTACATTCTCACACGATCGAAAAATTCCACATGATCTATCATTAATCGTTCTATTCATAGATGTTGAAATTAACTTTGGATACACTCTAGATTCATCAGAAACTGCATCACTCGTTAATATTTGTTCGTGTTCGTTCGTTCGTTTTATTCTTCTTCATTTTAAACGTGATCTTTGTGCATGCACATTGCACATGTATGTGCAATGGATGCGCTTCGGTTTCGTTCATAAACAGTTTACATTGATAAAAGTTAAAGCTACCGCAAAAGAAACCGGAAGCTTACTTTTTCCGACAAACAGCCCACAAAAAATATCCAGATAAAATTGGTGTTCCTTTTCACCGCAACTCAAAGTTCAAATTTAAACTGGATGGTATGATGATTCATGGGCCCCAGTATTTGGTAGCACGGGGAATTTATGGATGAAAGGCAAGCAAAAAAAAAACACACACACACACACACGCACATAGCTGAAAACTGTTTGTAGGTGCAGCCATCAAAAAGTCATTCGTTGAAACGTTTGGATTATTTCGTTTGAAAATGTCTGAAATTACGTATGCCTTTGTTGCCACACCAAAAATTCAGTATATTTATCTGAACCAAACAGCAGCTTACACACAACCTATATTTGTACAGAGTACACCTAAATTATCCTCCTCGACCAAAACCAAGATGAAAAAACACAAACGTGGTGTCTGCATAAAATTCAAATCATATGAAAAAGATGCTTTAAACCATGACCATAAAAACAAAATGTTGGCAAAAAAAACAGAGTTGAAAGCGTAAAAAGCGATTATGTGACAGCTGAACTCGAAATGACGCAGTGACAGTACCGTACATCCAGTAACAATGTATATGCAAGTCTGAAAATGCCATTGTCACAACCATTCGCAACGCTAGAAATTTTAAAAATAAAATTTTTAATCAGTTTAATACCCCCTTTGATATTGAAATTCAGTCGACAGCAAACAACCGATTCCAACTGAATCGAATAAATTCTTCGTTTTTTTTGCGTTATTTGAATATAATTGTCTAATCGATTCGTGGGAACAAGTCATTGATTCTCTATGGAATTGAAGATTATTCGCAACTGTGCATTAACTGAGACGAACAAAAAAAAAGACGCGGAAAAAAACCAAAACGGCTAGAAAATCAATTGCAATGTATCGGAAAGGCGATTGACTTTAATCTTTGTCATTGTAAAATGCTTCTTTGGTTCATCAATGCAATTTTTGATTGGAGATACGACGACGAATAACAACCATTCACACACAGTTGCTGACTGTATACAATTTCAGTTCAGTTCAAGTGACCTATAGGGAGCAGAAATCACATTCAATTGGTGATCGTTGACGGGCGCGAAAACAAACCAGAATGCGCTGAACACCAAGAAACTGTGTCATCGTCAAACATTATCTAATAAACAGTAATTCAAGACAATAAAATGGATGCAACCTTATCGTGGTTTTGTTGCATGATTATCCGCTTCTGTTATAGCCAGCGCTACAGCGTTTGTTGCTTACATTAGTTGTTTGGGTAGGCTGATTCAAACTGAGGCTGACTTATGACATGATTGAGGAAGAAAAAACACTATTTTATAGTGTAATGAAACCCTTGACCTCATCCGCATATTTTTCTCATCATTTTTTTCTTCCTATCCGTTTGAATCTCATCAGCTTTTGTTGGGACGAGCCGGATGCTTTGTTTTTGCTTAAAAATCTCACTTTTGTTTCTATTTTAATAGTTTTCTAATGTGTTTTCCATTTCTAACATTTCATTTCGATTTTTCTGTCTTTCTCAATTACAGATTGATGCGATCGGAATTTCAGCAGCTAGCAACGGCAGCATACACATATGTAATCATTGCATATAAATAAATGTCATATATTCGTAACAATAATAATCGGTTTACCGACCGAATGAAATGACACGACTCAAGTAAACAAAAGCCGTGAAACGAAATAAAAAACGAATATCAATAGTACAATCGAAACGACCGTATTCCGTTTGAACACACAGCTCGATCGTAGCGCAGCCCAGAGAGAAAACGACACAGCAACAGACACAGAGAGAAAGAGAACGACTGTGAGTGTATGAGACGATGGCAAAGCACATCAACATCACAGTGAAAAATATAAAATAATTTTTATTTTTCATTTTCAGAGTGGTTAACACTTGCATGCAGCTAACAGCAATCAACACACAACGCCACTATAATCTCTACCCTCGGTTATGTTTATGAACATTAGCGTTTGTTCTGTTGAGAGATTCAGATCGGGATCGTAACGCGTCCGCTGTTCAACCGCCGTCTGACTTTTCACGCTCGATTATTCGAATTGAATTTCGGGATTTTTCAATAATAATTGTCATTTTGAACTAACCATCTTTTGTTTGGGCATAAGTCTTTTTCTCCACACATTTCTCTTGTGCCCTGGTGAATAGTTTATTCGCGCTCGTGTTTGTGTGTGTGTATAAAGTGAGCTAATGTATATGTGTATATGTTGTGTGCGATATAGAATTGAGAGAAAACTGTAGACTTAATTCTATGAAAGTGCTAATTCGATGCATTCAATGTTTTGAACAACAAAAACGGAGCATACACATTTCGGAGTTAAGTGTTTAAAGTTGAGGATTTTGCACGCCAAATGACACAGTGATAAAGGAGTGAGAGTGCGCTCGGATTTGATATCCCTATCGGTTAAGTGAATTTTTTACCTAGCAAATAGGTAAAAAGGAAAAAATAAACAAGAAGAAAAACAAAAATTACAAAAATAAGCAGCGACGGCTGAAAGAATTACCATTTCAGGCGATCCTATCACAAGAATAAACAACCAAAGGCACAGTTCATGAAATTTATATTCGTCGTTGCACAATTTTTGTATTGATACACTCAAATAACATAGCGTTTTGATAGCGGTTTGCCATTTCTTCGGATTGAATTTCGTCTCGAATTGAACGAAATCAAGTTGAAGAATACGGAATAATCAGCGAAACCAGGACAAAAGACGGTTGAACCGAAAACCGAACAAACGAAACAAGCAAACCAATAAAATCCAACCAATCGCATCGAGCAATAAAAATAAAAGAATGGTGTTGATAAGGAAACAAAGTGCATGTGCGACTAAAAATATGCAAGAAATGCAATCAGCAAATTGTCGACGATACGGTGTCGGCCAAATGTGGGTTGTTGGTGCGATTCTTTTGCTGACTACTGTCATTTTCACAGTGAATGCCGAACAGCCACACATCGAACGGAGTGGGACGCACACACATTTCATTGGTGATGGTGGTTTGCAGGTAAGCCATTTGTATTCCCAAATTATTTGCCATTCGCAATTTCCAATTTTCCATTAGAATTTTGTTTTACGGTTCATTTGGCTTTTGTTCGATTTATTTATCTTGTTGTTCGTATGATGTGCGAGCCCAGCAGCACATCCTGACGCACATCGGGCTGGACTGTGCCGGTGCAAACCAGGGGCCGCACAGACACTAAATTCAAACAAATGATTATGGTACGTGCTTGACAATCGCAATCACTACTTGCCTCACATTATTTCGGAGCGCAATTGAATCGCACACAGAAATCAAGTATTGTATTTCGACAACACATTTTTCGTGCGCGCGCACACACACACAAAAGGAAGACAATTCGGCTGCCTTACAAAACTGATAAAACAACAAAATCTGACCCAACAACACTGTATGTATGTTCGGCTAATGCAAAGGCAGATGCTAAACTATTTGAAAAAGCAGATGAACTAAAAATAGTTTTTATTTGATTTCCGACCCGAAACATATTCTCACATCGAGGAACATGAGAGCAAAGAGAACAACAAAATCGATCTAAAATTTCAATTGTTTGCATTCATAGGCATAAGGCTCTATTTTCACTGTATTTGCCTGTATTTTGCCTGTTTGTGTTGCGTTGTGGATGTGAATGTCTCTCACCTGTGCATTCGGTCTCGTTAACATTTTGTGTCGCATCAGGCGCTTCTATTTCCATGGTTTCCAGGCCCAAAAATGAAATGTGTGTGTTTTTATTTCTTTTGTGTCATTTTGTCGGCATATTGTTATTGCACCCATTTCAATTTCCCTCTCGCTCTCTCTCCCGCTCTCTCTCGCTGTGTGTTTCTCACTCGTTCATTTTTATCTTATTTCACACTAAAATTCTAAACACAAACAACATTGCTGTCCTATTTCTTTCTTTTTGAGAGCATGTTCTTTTGTTTCAACAACTGGGAAGCTCTATCACTAATGCATGTTGAGCTCAAATAACATGCTTCGGTGTGGAATTGTATAATATCATTATATTTTATTTGTTGGTAGCTCATCTCTAGTCTGCCGCGTTCATTGATGCAGTGCCATTGGCAAAATTGCGTTGCAATTAAGACAAGCATTCGATTTACTTGCGAATGTAAAAGTACAGCACAGTAAAGCTGACAGCACCAAATCGAAATGATCAAATTTGTCTTGTTACTTAGCACACAATGTATATCAGTGAATTGGACCGTTTGGACCATTTACCACGAAAATGTCTGTGTAAAATCAAAGGAATTGATTGAATGAATAAAAATGAAAATGACTTTATTTGTTAAAATTGCCGGTTCGAATAACGTTTGCTCATAAAATGAATCATCTAAATTGAGAAACGTACGTTCAATTTACTCAAAAACTAGCCACTCACCGGGTTTATTCGGTATTGTGCACACATGAAATGGTGTGTGAAACACAGACGAAAGGAAGAAAAGGCATGAAAATTGTAATAAAAACTGGAATTTCATAAAACACTTCACACACACACACACAACAACAAATGGGGATTATATGTGGTGTGTGTGGTATAAATACACATTGGAATATGCCCGAAATTATACGATTGTTGATGGTTGAATGCATACATACTGTTGTGACTGAATCGGACTCGGTGTCGACCATTTGGCAAATGTGCGTAATATTGGTTGTTAAATGAGTATGAACGCCTCGACGCAAACCGTCAGAGCATATGGACGCAAACGCATTCAAACAATCAATAGATTCGTCAAAAAACACAACAATGCAACTTACGACAACACGTTTCATCCATTTGCATGCTGTTAAATTGTGTATGACAATGGTTCAGCCTGAAATGTTAGTTTGACTTGGACTGGACTGTGCTGTACTGTTTGGTATGCCATTCCTTTAAGTGACATCATGAAAAGCAACGCAATAAAATTCCGTGCCCAAAATTGCATTTTCTAAATATGTTCTCTCTGGTTGTTGTTTTTTTTTTGTTCTTCGTTTGAATTATTGTGTTTTTTTTATGCTGTTTTAGATCATTTAGTTATGCTTTATTCTTGTTCACTTCCATATGCCGATTAACATGAATTATACACGCTAGTTGACAACAGATACATTTATTGTTGAATGGATTTGTTTGGTGTGTGTGTGCATGTGTGTGTGTGAGAACAAGAGTGAGCGAGAAAAAAGGGAGTGAAATTCTGGCCCGGGCCTCGGATCGCGAACTTACATAAAGTGTTTCTTCGTTCATGCATACGCCCACCATATAAATTCAAAGCTACTCATTTAACTCTATTTGGATTTAAGAGCCTCTACGAATGTGATTCGTGTTTAATTGTTCATGTACACTGCAAAAACAAATGGGTGATTCCATCAGCAAACATATTGCCAATTTTTTATTTTCGTTTTCGACGGTTTTTGCTCTGTTTTCAAAAACAAATTCGATGCACTATCGCGTTTTTTTCTTTTCATTTGCGGTACAGTGCACACCAAATGCGTTAAAATGTGTGCATGTTTGGCTTTTAAGACGCGTGTAAATTAAGGAACGAATCATTAATAATGAGAACGGCAACATAGCCCTTTGGACAATATTTTCAAGTGAATGTACGAGAGGAACAGAGAGGGAAAGAGAGTACGAGCGCGAACAGGAGAAACAGTGTTGGCCCATAAAACGTGGATTTTTAACAAATAAATTTATTTTATTACAGGAACATTGAACAGAAGCAGCAAAAGTGGCAGCTGTTACGATTCATTTGCGATTCTCTCTCGTTCTCACATATTCTCAACCAGCTTTACGTCTATTGTGTTATAGAATTTTCATCTATTGGTCGATGCAAACTTTTAATTCAATAACTAAACCACACATTATAAATATATTCAAAATAAATATACAAAACACACACAAACAAACAAAAAATCCATATGGACATATACATTTCAAGCAGCTGATTTATTTTCGGGTTTTTAGTTCTCTTGCACTCTTGTCATTGACGAATTTTATCTTTGATATCCAAATTGAATGGAAATCGACACAGTACCGACGCAATGATCCACGAAAATAGAGAGAAAAAAAAGCGAAACACTGCATGCAGTGAAGTAAAAAACAAAAAAAAACATACACACACACACACAAATTCCAAAAACACTCCCAACATCGAAAGTATGCATTTCTTATTCATTGTTTAGTTTTCAGTTGAATTTAAATGTTGATTTTATTGCTCATAAATGTGTACAATACTTGAGTTGAATTGCCCATGCGTTTACATTTTTGTTCACTGCATTCGCCCAATCCATATAAAAATAGAATTCATTTTAATGTGGCATATTAATTATATTAAGAAATTACCACACACATAAAAAATTATCATCGAACAGCTTCGATGATACTCCAGAAATGTCAGTCAATTGACTAAAAGATTAAAACCAATCGACTTTTAAAATGGAAAATAAATCAATGAGTTCATTTTCTCAAATGCTCAAATACAATGGGGATTTTGTTATTGATATTGTAACAGCCTCATGATGCTCACTCAAGCCCGTTATTTATTTTTTCCAACTTAATTGTTGTGCTGTTCAAGTAGCCGACCAGAATTATTGAAGGCAAAATAAAAACAAAACAAAAACAAAATAACACAGTAGCAAAGAATGAATTTAAAAAAAAACATAAACTGGAAATAAGTTATTTCAAATAAACAAATAACAAATGTCAATATGAGGGAAACACTCTCAATGAAATTAAAAAGCGTGCATGGCGTTTGGCATAAGGGGACAACACATTCAATTCGCTACATTTTTCCGGTAGCTCATTCATTTAATTTGAGCCGCTAAGCGATCATCGGCCGAACCAACCAAACATATTAACAATGAATATGGCTCATTACATATGCAATTCGAGCACATATATTTTGCATCTGTTGAAAGCGTTTATTTTATATTATTAAAAATTAGAAATTTAAAAAAAAAGTGACATTCATCAAATTGAAACGAATTGACTGAGAGTAATTAAAAATTGTGCAGAGAGAGAAAGAGAGAGAGAGAGAGAGCGAAAAAAGTGGTCGGGATAAATGAAGCTGTCGATTAACTTTAATTGACCACAAAAACCCAAACGCCATGCACTTTAAACATTGAACATATGATCTAACCTTTCAAGCATAACGATGCCTTAATTAACCATCATTTATTTGATGCAGAAAAATGGTGATGAACAATAGTTTATAGGGAAAAAAAACACCGAACAAAAGCCAGCGCCAACCGCATCAAAATAAATTACCATAAAATGTCACCTTTTAATGTATTAATCGAAATTCATATTTGTTTTTTTTTTCAGATGAAATTCCCTGGACCAGCGATACGTTCTGATGACACACAGAAACACTCCCAAAGATTAACAACGTACAAAAAGGTAGCGTATACGTGACACTTTGGGTCCACACTTCATTTTGACTGTTGCAGCAATTGCTTACTGTATCGATTTGAAAATAAAAACCATTTCTTGTCGCTCATTTTAATATATTTCGTTCGACAACTTTATAACTTTCTGTTTGTTGTTCACTTTATATGAAAATCCAAAAGGAGTTAGCCGGATGTACGAACACAGCCAAGAAAATTATGCTGTCGTTGATTCTCGAAAAGAACAGCTGGGATGACATTATTGATAACAAACGTGATCGAGCGCTAAGTAAATTGTCGAAATTGTTTAGCGTGCCCAAGGTTTGTGTCCGATGCAGCAAAAAAAAAAAATCAAAATCAAATGAAATTCGTTTATTTTCACATCAACATTTAAAATAAATCGACATCTTTTTCTTTCTCTTCCTTGCCTCGGTGGTGGGATTTTCGTTTGTTGTTGTTGTTCGTCTTTATCGTTTGGTATGGATGCTGTTGCTGGTGCTGCTGCTGTTGCTGCTTTGTACGTGTCGAACAGGATTTGATGGTCACAACCAATATCATTCAACGAGACATTTCGGAAATGGAAAAATATTCAATCCAAAAAGGCCAACATGTACCAAAAGACCGTAAACGATTTGGAAAACTTGAATTTGTGGTAAGTGTATTGCGTGCCGAAATCAAACCATTATCATCAATGTAATGTTCGCGTAATTGAATTGAACATGTTCGCTTAAATTTTACTTTCTCTCTCTCTCTCTATTTTTTTGTTATGTTTGGTTTTGCCTGCTATTTTGGCACTCGTTCGTTTGCTCAATGTTTTACTTGGGATTTTAAATCCAATAGATTGGTTGCAGCGATTACTTCACAGCGGGCAACACGATTGCCAAACGTATTTCGCGTCAAATGGAAGAGAATTTAATTAGCGAAACGTCCGGATTGAATTTCGATTGGTGGTGCATTTGGGAAAAGCAGCCCAACTATCGGTACGTAAAAGACGTGAAATATAATTGTTTTTGGGAACGGAAGACATGCGACAGCAAAAAAAAAAAAAAAACAAAAAACAAAAAACTAAATTCAGTTTGTCGAAACGAAGAGACAACCTGATATTGTACTTGATGTATTGACATTCTTAATATATAATTCAATTAAATGTTTAATGTTGACATTCATCTAGAATGCCACGAAGTAAACGTGATGCGGATACCATTAAAGATGGTTCGGGCGAAGGCGAAGAGGATGAATATTACTATGACGATGATGAAGATGAGTAAGTGTTTTACAAGTTTATTTCAAATGTGTTCGCTCCTGTGTTCGAATTCAACGAAAGGGATTTTGTCATTTGCAGTTTTCAATCCGATACATTTTACCCAACTATTCGCACTATTTTATTTTACTTGTATAACTTTTGCATTCACAGATCCACCGCTGAACCAACGAAACAAGAGAAACCCATCGATGAGCATCCACATCGACATCATCATGGTGATGAATCGGTATGTATACGATCGAAGCAATCAATTTTGGTTGCGGATTTTTTCGTTTTTTTTTTTTCTTTTAAAGCCACTTTTGTGTATTTTCGATCTCGATTCAATTGAAATGAGTCATTTTCGATGCAATAACGAGGCGAAAATCAATCAAAAGTTGGTGAATTTTGTTTTGAACTGGAATTTTGTTTGATATTCTTCATTATATGTTTTTGTTTTATTTAATTTGAAAAGAAACTTTTGAATGATATTTAGATTATGAAAAATTGATCTGGTCGATAGTCATTAACCCCCTTGGTTGTTGAATGAATTTTATTTTATTTAAACAATTCGTTTGTTTGAGTTCATTCCGGTTATAAATAAACCAATTGAACGATTCAGTTTAAGGCGTTCTTGTTATTCTCCCATCTCTCTCTCTCTCTCTCTCTAGCGTTTTTTCTCCTTGTTGTTTTGTTTAATCGACGCCTCTCACTTGTGATTGATGCGATTCAACATGTTTTAAAATCCAATATCTAATGCTATTCTAATTATCGTTTGTTAAATATGACTGACTTAATTTCCATCATCATATTGTTGATGAGCATTTGATATGTAATGTAGAGTATATTTAAAGCAATGGTTACTAGGGTTTATTTCGAGCATAGATTTTAGGTCCGCAGAAATGGATCAGAGGTAGTCGTATTTGAATCGATTACACATTGCACTCTGCTCTCAACAATGCAAATATTATAAGTAGCAAGTACTGAAATGACAATCTATCGATTCTCTATATTCTCCTGGTACATGTTTCACATTGTCATTAAACGCTATTATTACTCATATCATCAAGTAGTTCATACGAATTTCTATCATTCAGATTAAATGTTTCCCATTCATTAACAATATAATTCCATTGTCGTTCGCTTTCATGCTAAAAACTTCCCATCCTTTAAAACTAAATTATACTATGATGTTCGGTAGTGCTTTCGCATTCTCACCTCCTTCATCACTAAACTATTCATGTCGGTTTTTTTTTTGTTGTTTTGCTTCAGTGCAGTGCTCAAGTAAAATTCAAGTCGATTTTCAATTTGTCCCTTGTTTTCTGTGCAAATACGAATGATTTACTGTAAATATTCAGAACAAAGGGACTTACGAAAACAAAAAGAAACAAAACGGAAGAGAAAAAAAACAACAACAACAATAAACATGCGCAAATAACGTAAAATCCATCATTTCTATAATCTTTCTTATTCTCACTAAATTCATTCGCTAGCTTTCGAAAAAAGAACGCAACGAAAAGTTAATCAATGAAAAATTAACTGTTTTTGACTCGACGGAGTCGATTGTGAAAACGGCTAATCGTAACATCATCGATTTGGAGACACAACAACCAAAATCACGGCCCATTGAAACGCAAACGCTTGCCAGTGAACAATCGTCAATACAAGAAGAGGTCACACAATTGAAATCTGTCATAACAAAAACCATTGAAAATAACAATGAAAATGTCAAAGAAGTTGAACAAGAGCTTGAGAAAATTGCAAACGAACGCAAGGCAGCCACCGAAAAGGTCATGTTAACGGACGCATTTGATACGCGTAATGATTTTGAGCCAATTGTTGAAACATACTCGGAAGATGATGCCATTGTGATTAAGCCAAAGCAAACGGTCGTTGGACGTCCAGCCGATGTGCCAGAGAATGATTATATTGTTGAAGATAATACGGTTAAAAATGGAAAATTGGCCACCGTTAACATTGACAATGAACGCCAAAAAGCCGCATTCACTGTGGCTAATAAACCAAATGAATTCATTTTCACATCGAATGAATTTGACGATAGCAATTCAAATAATAATAACAAAGGATTCGATGATGTTACGATCAGTTTAGAAACAGCTAAGGTAAGACCCTGTATTCCATGCAAAGCACCATTTCTACTTTCATTGCGAAAGCAACATCGACATCTTTGAAATTGTTCATTTATTTTCGTTTGATTGAACACAAAAAATGCACAAAATTATTTCCTTACTTGTTTTTTTCTTTCTTTCAACGGCACCAAATTTCTTATTGCGCTCTTTTGTTTTCAATGAGGATCACCACATTTTTGCACAAAAAACACATCTTTTTCATGGTTTTTTTTTATTTTTTTAATTTTTGCATGGCTTTTGATTTTGGTTTCAATTTCATTTGAGTTTTTGGATTTATGTTTACTAACCAAATTGTGGTGTGTAATTTTGATTAATTGTGTTAATTTAGCTTTTGTCTATAATCATTTTTAATTTCAATCATATCAAATTGTTGTTTTATTTGTCTTACTAACCAAATACTTTTTAATATTTCTATTTTCAATTTTTGCGTTGCGCTACTCGGACCAAACAAACAAAAAATTGTACACAAAAACTGAACATGAAAATCACATACACACACACACACATACACACCTACACACACACTCGTAAATATTCACATAAAACCCAAATACACTAACTTCTTTGCTGGAATGTGCACATTGTTCCTAACCATCAATAGTCATCATGGGACGTAACACAACCATCATCATCTTCATCTATAACAACATCAGCCACTTCACAAGAATCGTTTTCAATGTTGACCACACCAAAATTAAATGCTGACACAAGCGAAACACAAACCACTGTAACGACAACGGTGTCGACAACGATCGTAAACCATGCGGCGGCCCATTCGCCTGTTTCGGTCACGAACAAACTGGAATCGGCCCCAATAACTGTGCCGATTTCAACTAGTTCGGAGACCACCACTACCGAGTCGACAATTCGCACTTTTGAAGTAACAACACCCAAAGTAACTTTACCACCAAAGGTGATAACAACAATCTCTCAATCAATGTTTTTTTTTATTTTGGTTCAACGTTCACACAAAATGGACTTTTGTCTTTAATTTTTCAAGTTTTTTTATGCAATTAAATTTTTACGTTACTTTTCACTTGGGGATGTGAGATTTCTTCGATTTTCTATTTATTCGAAATGAAATTGCATTTACTTTATGGATTTTCTTTTTAAATTGTAAATTGTATATAACAACTAATTCAATATCAAAATGAAATGCCAAAAAAAAAAAAAAATTAAATTTTGATGCATTTTTTCATAAATCGTGATCCATTTTAGAGTAATACAGTGTATCTGCCATCATCGATTGGGTCGAGTCATGTCAACGATGACGAGACTACTGACCCTTCGATTTACGATGAGAACAATTACGATGACGAAGTAGATGATATTGTCGATCAAGAAACGCCAAAAATTTCCATTCCACCATTGGCCACACAAAAGTCAACCTCACCGGTATGCGTTCATTCATAAATGATTGACATTCTGTCGTCTTTTTGTTTTTATCAACGATTTGCAGTTTGTAAAATCATCAACAAAAATGTATTTTATATATTTTGTTTAGGTGGCAACATCTCCGATCACAACACCGGAAACAACAACAACCGAACGAACCACACCAATTGTTTCAACAACGGTATCGACGACAGTGGCTACAACAACTGTTTCAACAACAACAACCGAAGCATATGTTGAGCCCGAGAATGTTAACAATCCACCAGTGATCAAAGCACGATTAGTCAAACTTGCTGTCACCGCTGGAAAACCATTCAATCATATTGTGCCATTGGATACATTCTATGATTCTGAAGATGGAACAAATTTGAAACTTGAACTCTTAGATAAACATGAACGACCACTGGAAGCCAAATCATGGATTCAATTCAATGCCGAAACTAGAAACATTTATGGATTGTAAGTGAAAATTGAGAGAAATTGCTCTCAGTATTCGTATGTTAAAATTGTTGACCGAACATGTTTTGAAGAGAATGTTTTGATGAGAATTTAATCAATTTTTTTGTTGCAGACCATTGGAAGATGCTGTTTCAAAGTGGCAATTTAAATTACGGGCTACGGACAGTGCAAACGAGAGTGTTGTCGAATCGTTAGATATTTCAGTTCAACAGCATAAATCTTATCGAAGTGTTAACCATGAAATCATTATTGGTGTAAATTTGTTGAGCGAATTTGCAAGCAATGTTGATTGGGAGATGCGTTTAATCAAAGGAATTGTGGATATTTTGGGTGATACCGCAAGTGTATTGGTTCGTGACATTCGGCATGGCATTCAAGATCAAAATTCGGCCATCTTCATTTATACAAATGAATCACTTCCGAAAGATGTTTGCCCGGAAACCCAATTGAATGAAATTATTGCCAAATTAACACCGACCACACTAAATGCGGCTGTTTCACCACAAATCGCCATTAAATCGATTGAAGGTAAAACCATTGGTACCTGCTCAAAACCCGAAACAATTAAACCGACCGCTCCAAAACCGACGCCACATTTAATGAAAAATTATCCACCGATGGCACGTAATCAAGTGGATCGTGTCAATGCAACGATGAATCAATTACTTGTGTTCAAAGTACCTCAGGTAAAGTTTTAATTGGATTTCATGTTGAAAACTGACTCTTTTGGAATTTATCAATTGAAACCGTTCTTTTTTTCTTTGTTCTTCATCGAATCATTTTTTGTTTTCATTAATGGAACAACAGGACACATTCTACGATCCAGAAGATGGAGCAGAGCTAAAATTGAAATTGCTCACCTATGACCGTAATGAATTGGATGAAAAGTATTGGCTGCAATTCGATTCGAAAAATCAAGAATTCTATGGTATTCCAAAGCTTGAAGATGTTGGACAACGTGAATATGTATTGGTGGCTGAAGATCGTGAAGGTTTACAAGCAACCGATGCACTTGTTGTTGTTGTTAGCCGATCAAATACAGAACACAATAATGCATTCGAATTTACATTGAATATTCCATATGAAGATTTTAATAATTCACTCACACAACGTCGTTTTATTGAGCGTGTCGCACAAATTTTCAACGATCCAACTACCTCGAATATACAACTTCGTTCGATTCGTATGATTCACCAGACGGGCATGACTCATGTGACATTCTTCAATACCACACTGTATCGTCCGCACAATGTCTGTCCAACCGAAGAAATTGACACATTGAAAAACATTTTAATGCATAAAGATGGATCGATTCGGCCACGTGTCAAGGATATTGTTGGCAGTGAATTTGGTTTGCATAAAATCCATTTGGCACCAAGAGGACCGTGTTTACCGGGTCAAGAGAATATCCATCATGCAGGCATGCCGGGCATTAAGCCAGACACTGGTGACATCGTCGAAAAAGATGACAATCTTCTAACAATCGTTCTTCCAGCTGTTATTATACTTTCAATGCTATTTCTCACTTGTATTATTGCTTGCATTTTATATCGTAAACGATCGACCGGCAAACTGGAGCTCGGTAAGTATGGTATGGATCGGCTTTTTATTTTAACTAAATTCGCTTTTGATGTGAGATTGTTTTGTTGTTGGTTGAACAAATGCAACTAAATATTGTTGTTTTTTTTTATATTGATGAAGGTGATGAAGAGGAACGCCGGTCGTTCCGTTCAAAGGGGATTCCGGTTATTTTCCAAGATGAATTGGATGAAAAACCAGAAATTGGAAATAAATCTCCAATCATTTTAAAAGATGAAAAACCACCACTATTACCTCCGTCATACAATAGTACCAATCCAGATGGTAAGTTTGTGATGATCACATTCAATTTCAAGCTGTGCATGATGTACAATTGATGCGTTTTTTTTGGTGCGATTTCTTTCCATCCAGATCATGAAGATTTAGAAGACTATATACCACCACCAGCCGTTGCAATGAGCGGACGAGAATCGCGTGGTAAATCACCAGTGACGCCATCATACCGAAAACCGCCACCATATGTCTCGCCTTAAACCAAACTTTATTCTACAGTTAATACTCACACAGGACTAACTTTTTTAAGATAATAATTTAGATTATTGAACTAAATTGACGGTGGACGAGAGCCAATACATTATACAAACACAAAAAAAACACACACCAACCGACAAATACAAGCACCGAATGAAAAATTCATACCATTCTCATTATTTCATATTGATCAAAGAATGATGATATTGGTCGAGGGCGGGGAGGCGCAAACAAAAAGAAAAAACAAAAATGCAAGTGACTGCAAATGACCAAAACTAATCGAACTCTGAAGCTAAATCACAATTGACATAATTTTGTGCTGGAATTCATGTATCTCTGCCGGTGATGGCCAGTGTTATGCAAAATTTTTAAATCAAGTTGAATAAATTTTTTTCATTTTGTAAACGCATTCACATCCAATCGATTCGGATCTCTCGATTGTTCGAACGAAGTAGGGAACGTAGTTTAAGTCTTTTGCAGGCATTTTATTTTTTTTGAAGACCATGTCAGCCATCGAATTTTATAACTGAACTAAACAATCAACTATATTGTTAGGCTACATTGTAACACATGTATTTCATTTCTTTTTTTTGGGATTCGATTTTGATGTTTTTCAGCAAATATTTGTCGATACTTTCCTTTTTAACATTTTTAATTTTAAAGCAAAATTGTACGTTTCCAATTTTCGTATTTTAATCTTTTGTGTTTCTTTTTCAATCACAATTTTTTTTTCTTTCGAAATACACTATTTTAATCGTTTTTTGTGTTCGAAGAGGCATTATTGTCAAAATGAAATTAAAGAATAGACAAATTAGACATGAAAAACCATTAGGAAATTAACACTGAATTGGTAAACAAACAAACAAACAAATAGAATAAATAAGAAACCTGTTGAATAATTGAAATGAATGTGCTTATGTTTGTACCTTAAACAAAATGAGAAGAAAAAAAAAACAAAGTGAAAAAGAAATAATTGGCTAATTGTTTGCTGTTAACAACAAAATTAGGTTAAACAATTGATTAACAATGATCAAGGAATGTATTTTGCAGACGCATCGAGTGTCGATCGAGACCACATTTTACTTTAATGATTTTAGCGTTAACACTCAGATTCTGATACTGAACATTGACTAATGCGTCTGCAAAATATATTCTCTAACAATGACACAACAACATTACATTTGTTACATTAGCACACATCGGAAGGAATATGAATTGTGCATATGTGCCGAATGTCGCTGATGTATACGAGCAGTAAATTAAAAAGAAAATCAAATAAGATTCAGTTGTACACAGCCAAAATCCACAAATCAAATTCCATGTAATAAACAAAAGAAAAATAATTAGCAACAACCAAAAATCAGGTGACATTTTCGCTAACTTTGACACTTTGGAACGAGGAGCTTAAATAACAATACGGAAATTCAATGTTTTTAAAAACTTGGGAAATTCCCACACACATTTTTGAATTTGCAAATTTCAGTTTTTTTTGTTTGTTTGTTATTGTAACACATTGTTTACAATCCAGAATTCACTGCCTCGGTTCAACTGTTTATTCTGAACACACAAAAAAGAACTAAACAAACAAACAAAAATAAAACAACAAAAATATTACGAATATACAACTTAACGAAATTGACAGTCGAAGTGAAAGGATAGTTTTAGCTTAGACATTACCAAATAATTAATCAAATAAGAAAATCAATTTTGAAAAAATGAAAAAAAAAAAAAACAAAAACAAAAATGACCAAGGATTTTGTAGAAATTCCTGACAGCTAGGAAGAAGTAGCAATTTATGTGTATTTTGAATGTCAATCATTAACGATGATTAGTTAGGAATTTCATCGTTCAGTACTTTACAGTGCGACCGATTTGAATGTATAAAGATCGAGATGGCATTGAACACATTTTGCGAATGGAATGGGAAAATTGAGAATCAATAAAAAAAAAACCTCCAAACAATGACAATGAAACAATTTAGACATTAAGAACTTGAACGGATGCAATCCCATGTCTTTTTTTTGTACGTAGTGTGTTTCACATTCACAAACAAAACGAAACAATGTATTGGTAGTGAATAAAGTTGTACACCATTTTATTTCATTTTATTTTTTTGTTTGGGCCAAAAATCGACAATGACGACCAAATCAATATATACATTTTTTCATGTGTTATTTGAATATACAACCAAATATTCGAATTGTGTCCTCCATTTAAAAAAAAAAAAAAGACGAGCCGATTAATTTGCAAAATATCGAAAGCATTTAAAGTACAAACTGATCACTTCACAATCATTCAGCACAGCATATAAATTCGGTAGCTGTTAATTTACTACAACTATTTTTTTTAAATAACGAATGACACACAAAGTCAGGTCAAATAGTCAATGTTGGAGGCTTGATGCAACTTCATCCATTTTTTTAAGTGTAATCACCGAAATGCACACATCAAATTTTTATGGCGCAAACAATAAAACAAAAAAACAACTTTCGAAAAGACAACCACAAAATACTATTTACGAATAATAATATATTTTTTCGATTGCATATTTTCGAAACCGGTGAACAGCTTCTAGGAATCTCAACAATATTTAGATAACGGCAATTTAACGTCATTTGTTTGTCTTGTATGCGACATATCTACTGAATGGATCAATGTCGTTAATAAAGTCGAAGATCCAACTGAAATGGATGCACTTTTAACGGGAAAACTCCATAACACACAAATTATGTACATTTGCACTTGTTTCATTATATATATATTTTTTTTTAATTTTTAAAGAAGAGACAACAACTATGAATTGTCTACCATGATTCGAACAGTTGAGCATTCAATTTTGAATGAATCAATTGAGCAATTCGTTGTAGTGTAAATTCATTAATAATGGCAACATCAATGATAATCATTTTGAAAATTGAAAGTAAGTCAGTTTATATATAGCTATGACTCATTTTATTGTTCAATTTTATTTTATTTTTTTTTAGTTCTGATTTGCACAATTTTGATCAACAAATATTGAACGCAAACATGATAACAATACATAAATGTTAGCAAATAAGCTCATCTGAGCTCCTCCACTAAATAAATCATAGTTTAAACGCATGAAAAACACACTTCGAACATACACGTTTTATTGACATTTAAAAAAAAAGAAGAAGAAAAGATTTACTTTACTTTATTTTCGTTTGAGACAGTAAAATTACTTTTTATTTAAATAAACTGTAGACATTATATGAAAAATTCAACTTAAACGTGAAAGGGAATACGTGTAGCCACGGCTATTAAAAATAAAACTATTAAAAATAAACATTTACAAATAAACCAATAATTATGGTACATTTCCTATAACACGTAAGGGAAAATAAATTAAAAGGTTACCTCAGCCAAATCATATTGTGTTTTCATTTCTTGTTGGTTTTTTTTAAGGTGATTGCAGAAATAGACCGGAAACAAAAGTTTGTCTAGAATTTTGAGAATTTCAGGCATTCGATTCGAGCTGAATCGAGGAACCACAGTTTTGCGAGATAATGGATGAAAATGGTAATGGGAGGTTTACAATTGCATGGTTTTCTGCTTCAGCGAAATATTAAAGTGAATATTTGTGCGAATGTCTATTAATGTTATTGCAATGGTGAATTAGATTTCTAAATTCATTTGATCTTTTTTCGCAGTAAAACGTTTCATCGTAAAATTGATTTACTAAGATCATCAAGTTGATAAAATTATTATTATTTTTTTTTTCATTAAAATGTAAGGCTTCCTCCCTAAGGTTTATTTGCTTCATAGGTAAATATTCTGGAATTTTCTAACGGTCTTTTTTCCAACGGTTGGTTTGTCGTATATGACTCAAAAGTCATGCATACCAATGTGAATGACTACAACTGGCCCGCACACATACATATGCACCACACATGAAACGTCAAAATAACGTTTACTTGTCTATCAAGTGTTGTTTACCGACCATGTGCAATTGTCTGTCACGCTATTTAAAACACATTTCAGTTGTGCCGTTCAACTTTTAAAAGAATTCGCTTATTTTTTGGACGATATATCATCAAAATTGTGCACAGTATTTTACGATACATTGTGTTAAAAGGTAAGTAGCTATTTACCGTGATGAAATATTAGATTGAATGCTAATAATTTCAATGTATCATTCAATAATAGGTCTGAATAACAAACCCATTTGTTCGGTGTGAAAAAAAAATGGCAAAGAATCAGGTGAAAACCCACGTTCCACCTGTAAATAAACCAAAAAATGTTAATTCCAAGCAAGCAGCTAAATTGAAAAGTAAATTGAAAAGTAAATTGAAGTCAGCGATTTTGAATCAAGAGAAATTTACTACTGAAATCCCGTCACATAGTGTCAAAACACAGAAATCAGATCCAAAATTGTTTACTCAACCAAGTGCCACAACTTCTGCTAGCTTTAAGCCAAAAACGAACCCACCTACTGCTAATCGAAATACTAATGAAAAACCTTCAAAAACGCATCATAAAAGCGTTGATGGTGTAAAGAAAACTGAAAAGTTGTCTGGAGGACAGCAACATTTCAATTCAAAGTTTACAACAAGTCAAAAAATTAAAAACAAACCTCAGGCATCAATTGATAAAAATAAAAATGTGACCAATGAAAAGAATGGTGCCGTGGATGCTCAGCATTCGTTGAAGAAGAACAAAAAGAAGAAAAAGAAGAATAAGCAGAAACAAAGTGTTTCGCTGCCACAGAAATCGTCGGAGAGCCAAGTCAATTTGGCCAAAAGCAAACGTAAAGTTGAAGAAATCAAAACCAATAACAAACCAGCTGGTGAAAAGCGGTTCAAGACTGTTGGGGGATTTGTCGAGTCAAATGCAAACAATGAAGAGGAAACTAAATTGGTTATGGAAAAGCTCAAAAAGAAGAAGAAATCACATGAAAAGATAGCTAAAAAAAGTGGCAAAAGCAATGGCGCAGCAGAAGAGGCTGGCCCATCTGTTAAGGTACACAGTGTAGAGGCAAAACAAACAAATGGTTCAGTCAGCAATGGTTCGGACAGTGAGTCTGACGGTTACATTGATAAATACTTCCGCGATGAAGATGATGATTTCGATGAAAATCGCATCTATTCATTGGACGATATCGAAGCAGAAACAAAGAATGGTTTTTTATCAAAGGATTCTGGGAATAAAAATCAATCAGATGATTCATTGTGTTCAGATGATTCAAATGAAAGCTCTGGAAGTTCGACATCTAGCTCACCGAAAAATGAATTAGTTGGTTACAAAAAAGATGCTGGAGAAAATGATTATGATTTCGATGATACAGACGATGATAGCCAGCAAAGTGACATGTTTTATGGATCAGATTCAGACATTTCATTGGGCTCTGAAATTGATTCCGATGATTTGGACGATACGTGGGAAAATGAATCAACTGATGATATGTCGTATGATGGCCACGAGGAATACTCATCAGGTTCAGAATTTGGCAATGACGACGACGACAACGACGAAGACAATTACAGTGACAGTGATAGTTATAGTGGAAGTAGCAGTGATGATGATAACAGCTCAAATGATGACCATGAATATATGGGTAAGTGTCAATTTGCACTTTCTTATACTAATCAATTCAAAAGAAAATAGAGAAACATTGTAAAACAAATGGATTCATTTTAACACTTTATTGATAAATTTTAAATTTCGAACTACATTGAAATTGGTTGCGCTGGTAGATACTTCAATCGAATATGAATCAATTTTGGATAGTTGTTGTTGTTGGTTTTTGTTTTAATGTTGTTGTTGTTGTTGTTGTTCACACATGTGGTATTGAAATAACAATGGGACCAAATACGCTGCTCCAGTGAATGGGGACAAATGGCTTAGTGGTGTTCTTCATTCTTTTCATTTGGATCAACATAACCGGGTTGAATATCCTCGTCATGTGGCCAGTATGTTGGTTTGTTGAGTGGGTCCAAAGCATCTTCTGGATGAGCATCACGGTAGTCTTCCATTGTCATTTGACTGTATGGAATCAATGACTTAATGCGTTCAATTTCCGATTTATGTTTGGCGATGCGAGCTTCGGATTCTTTCTTGAAACTAGCAATATCATTTTGCACTTGGGCACGCAATTTATCAACCTCAGCTGATAACGTATCGGTTGGGTATGGAACTTTCAACGATTCATATGATTTTTGGAATGAATCGACCAAACCAGCAATTGGAACCTTGTTTTTGTATGCTGCCCAATCGATTTTCGGCGATTGCTCTGGATTAGCGAGCATCGCACGAAGATATTTGTCACTGCGTGACTTGAATGCTAGAAAATTGGTCTTTTGCTGTGGTGGTACACGTTCAGCAAGTGCAGACCAATTGATATTCGATTGAGAAAGGCGTTTTGCCATTTTGCTTTCGTGGTTTTTTTTTTACTTCGGTCGCAAACTACACTGAAATAAATTTTAAATTATATAATTAAGAATTGAACGGGAGAAAAAAAAATTCTACAGCAGTTTTACTTACACCTTGCACTCAATACGACATAGACTTTTGTTCTATGAGGTTAGGTTATGTAATCGATTTTTTCACTCACTAATGTCATCAACGAAAAACTGACAGATGGTAGCCATCTTGAAAAAATCTAGAAATTAACCGAAATACACAAATCTCATTGTGTTCTGTGTTATCGATAATTTTTTGTTTGATTTTTTTCTTTCGGTTAAAATATATTCGAAACAATAATTATTTGATTTTTTTTTTTATATCATCCCAACAGATAAAAAATATGATGATTTACGCATTGCTCAAGGCACAGCTGTTACTTATAAAATAACCGATGAACGCATTAAATTATTCGAAAATGACACTGAGTCACGCATTGTTGAACTACCAAAAACTGATTCGGAAGATGAAAACTGTGTCGATTTAATTCCGATTAGTATGTCTAAATCCAAATTTCAACAAATTGAGCAACAGAAAATCATTGACAAACAAAATCAGTTGAATAGACAAAAAGCACTAGAGGAACAGAAACTGTTAGCGTACGAAAAAAGTGTCGCTGACTATTATAATATGGACAACTTGAATGATAAATCGTCAGATTATTTGAATGATACCATAAATGGTTCAACTTCAATCGTTGAATGTCCCAAGGGTTTCAATCATTTAACCTTAGATTGGATGGACGATGTGAATGACACCAGACCATTTCAGAATGATGTCAATATAGTTTACCCAAAATCGAATGGAAATAAAGTGGTTGTTGTTTCAATTCCAAATTCCAACAAATACAAAAAAGATAAAACTAACATCAGAAAATCAGACAAAATGAACTCAAAAAGAATACAAGAAAAACACATCGAAATGAGTCAAAATTCCAAAGACACTTCAGAAGACGAAGACGAAGACGAAGACGAAGACGAAGATGGAGATGAAAATGAAAATGAAAATGAAAATGAAGTTGAAGTTGAAAATGAAGGTAAAGGTGAAGATATGGAACTAGATGATAGCCCAGCACAAACAGCTACAGCAACGCTTCAAAGAAAAGATATAAATCCACAGTTCTTCAACTCAGTAAATTCACGGCACGTTTTACTGTTATTACGCCAAAAATTGCATTTCCACGGTAGCTTACACGTGAAGCTCATTGCTGGTAATGCTACAGTGTTCGGCTACGAGCTTCAGCCCAACAAAACGGTTACAGTTCATTCGCCCCGTGGTCATGGTTTGATATGCTTGATTCCAAGTTCCAATGGTACGACCAATAAACAATACTTAAAGGCGTTGGACGATTTGAAAACTGATTTTTACTTACAAGACATCAACTATTTAAAAGACGAATTCACGTGTGATGCAGACGCGATTCTCTTATTGGAACGAGATCAAACCAACAAAGGTGTAAATATGATTGATAGATATATGCGAGAGACAGTATTCCCGAATATAAATGCTTTCAACAATGAGAGTCCATTTTACAGCAGCGAATTTGTGTTGCACTGTAAATTTTTGAGCGATCCCGAAAATGGTTTAACTCAAAGTGATGAATGGTCATCGATAAAGTTGCACAATAAATCAAAGATCGTGACGATCGGTGGCAAAGGTGTTGGAAAGTCAACGTTTGTTCGATATTTGATTAATTCTCACATTCAAAAATTTCAAAAGTTTTTGTTCATTGACTTGGATATTGGGCAGCCAGAACTGTTTGTGCCGCAAACACTCAGCGCAACTGTTGTTACCGAACCAATTCTTGGTCCTGGATATTTGCGAAATTTTACACCAGCAAAAGCTGTTTTATTCGGTGACATCAATGTTTTGCCTGATCCAATCAAATATTTGCGCTGTGTTATGCAAATTTTCGAATTTTGTTCAGCAAATAATGAATTCTCGAATATTCCATGGGTCATCAACACAATGGGCTATAGCAGAGGATTTGGAAGTGAACTTATGGCATGCATTTTGAAAATATTCAAACCAAGCGATTTAGTTCAAATTCAAAGTCTTTCACACAATGAGAATTTTGATCAAATCATGCATGCTGATGCAGTCAATAAATTTAAATTCAACGTTTTCGAGAGCCAAATGAATGATGTTTCGGGCATGTGTAAGCACAAAGCACATGTCATCGATGCAGTTCGTGGAAAAAATAATCAAAAGCATTCCGAAATGAATGCCAAAGATCTACGATATGCTATGATTTTTGCTAAATTTGGAAACTGCTTAAAATACAACTCAGACTGGCTCACAAGTGTCAAACCTTTTGAGTAAGTTAGACTTTTGGGTTTGTTTGGACAAAAAAAAGTGCAATTTTCATTGATTGTTTTCATTTCAGAGCATCGCTCAACGATTTAGATGTGTTGGTTACCAGTGGCGAAGACATTAACCCATCCGACTATTTGGATCTATTGAACGGAAATCTAGTTTATTTGTGTCAAAAGCATGCTGAAAGCACGGGTGATATTGTTGACTGTCATGGCATTGGTAAGATTTGACCCAGCAAATCACTGATTAACAAAACTTTTATTCATTGTTTTCGTTCTGTCTGTTTCAGGCATTGTCCGCAGTGTTGATGTTCAAACAAACAAATTATATCTTGTATCAACGATTCCACTTCTCGAACTGCGTCGCGTAAATGTCTTAGCAATTGGTGCAATTCCATTGCCATCGGCTGTATTTCTCAACCAGCACATTCAAATCCAAGGTGCCGTACCATTCGTTTACAATTCGGACAATTTTGTAGGATCGAAACAAGTGGCTCAGCATATTTTCCGTGCCGAAAGTAAAAGCAACAATAAACCAATTCAATTGATGGAAGACTAAATTCAATGATACGTTCAATTTTCACGATTTGCCGCACAGTTCCTTTGATATATTGTTACATTTATATAACATTCGAATTAAATCCGAACATTACGAATATTTTTAAATACACTGAACTTTGTTTAAATTTATCGATAATAAAATTGTATTCAAAAGGTCAATCTGCATTGCCGTTTTTCTTTGCTTCCATTTCATTACCAACTACTCCGGAGTCGACTCCGCGTTTTTGATTACATTTTTTATTTGATTATTTTTCAATACTCCAATGTTGGTAGGCTGTCACAGAAAGAAAAACGACATTTACGATTGCAATATTCCGGCATTGCAAAAATACTACGAACACCAAATCAGGACAGTTCAATGTGTTTGTGTTTGTCAATGAGTGTTGACTGTGAATCTCTGTGTCCATTTAATTAAGTCATCAAATTTTCGAAGAAAAACAATAAACACGTTTGTCGATTTAAATTTAAACGAAAAACAACACACACAAAAAACCAAACGAAAAAAAATTTCAAATTCAGTTGTTGTTTCAATAAAAAAGTGTTTCATTCAATAAAAAAAAAATAAGCCTTAAGTTGTTGTGTTGTCTATTTTGAACGGGGATTTTTATAGCGACAGCGAATTGAAGGAGTTTTAAAAAGAAAACAGGCAAACCAAAAGAACAAAAAAAAAACAAACGACGACAAAGTAATTCTTGACAGCACAAAATTTAGAACGAATTTCATTTTCGTAATTTTCTACATAGTCTCATTTGTTTATCTCAAAGCGTAAGAATAAGAAATACAAAATCTCGTATGCATTTCAAATATCGCCTGCGTATTTAAAGCCTAACACAATCGATAGAAAGTAGCAAGGTATTCGATTAGCATACTACTAAAAAAAAAGAAACATACACACACACAGAGAAATTTGGTGATTGATCAAAACAGCCAAAAAGTAATTTATTATTGCATGTGGTGAAGGCTTATTAGTAATGTGGTGTTATTCATGCGTCTCTGCTTCAACTAATACAGGTACAATTCGCTCAAATAAAATCACAACCACCCAAAAAAAAACAATTGTCACTTTTTTTTGTTCAATTTAAAATGCGACATCAATCATGTATCACGGTGATTCATCAGGCGCGTTTCTGATCAGTCAATTTCACGATCAGTATGATTTTATGTGATTTTGCCGCTTTATCGCTGACCACATCATCGGTCATTTGACCCAACTGAAAATGTCTTAATCAAATATGAATTTGATACAATTCCAAACATCAATTTAATTGAAATTAATCGCATATTTGTGTCCATCAATAGCATAGAATAGCTGATTGACATTAGCTTACGGTCAATTGTCTGTGTTTGTCATATTAGTTGATTCATGTTCAATTGCTATTTGGTTTAAGTGTCGCTGCTTTACTTCTTCTGTCATCTTAACTCTATCAATTTTATTCGCTTGAATATAACAATGGTGCTTCAACAAGTGTTTTTTTTGTGTGTCTTAAGACAGATTTAGTTAGTTTAGTTTTTAGCTTCTATTAACCAAATTTAAATTACATAATCGAAATATTAACAGCATTTGTCAAGCGATCCAATGAATTAGTTTTATCGAATCGATCGCATCAACAATTTCATTTATCAAAAAATATTTAAAAGTATACACAATTGCAAGATTGGTGACAGAACAATCTCATCATGGTAGTGATTGTGATACAATTTTAGATTTTTCGAATATTTTCAAAGCGATTATTTGATAGATTTGCTAGAAATGGACTTTGATTTGATGCTCATATCTGCTAGTAGTTGAGGTGACCAATTGTGAGTTGTTTACATCAATAGTTGAAAGAAAGCGAACGGTACAAAAATCAGAATACTCAACAGCTCAATAACAATAAATGGTATTGTGATATTTGACAGTTGCTTCACCTGTCCGTCGAATGTATCCAACTTTTTGACTTTTTTCATCTTCGATATGTCGACATTCGCGCCGAAAGCGTAACATTTATGAGTCGGTTTTTTATTCCGTAGTAAAATCGCGTAGTTTTAACTGTCATCGGAAGGGTTGGCCGAATCAATGCACAAATTTTAAATACAACTTAACGTTAACATCTTTACACCATCGCATAAACAATCGAAAATCAACAGAATTGTTTAAAATCGCTATTCAATGATGACAAATTGATGACAAAATATGTATTTCAAGAGTGTTTAGCTTTTGAAAAATGATTTATTTGAAAGTTTTTTCGACAATTTACGGTTATCTTGTAAATTTGGGTGCCGATCCAATTGAGCAGCCCTGTGTCATTTTTTTTTTGGTTGGATTGGAAAAAAGCCGTACGTTTCCAAAATGGCGACAAGGCGTTGTTCTTACACAAATACACTGAATCAGAGAGTGCGAGAGGGCGCACAAGTAGCATTTTTTTATAAAAAAAAAATAATTTTAGCAGCAGTGAAAATATCAAAATCACGAAACAATAGTTAATTAATTCGTAATACATTTCGTTCGATCATAAAACAAAAAAAGAATTCCGTAAACGTTTTCGAAATAGAACGAAACGCCCGTCATTTTGTAAATACTCGCGAAATTAGTTACAAGACCGCAAATTCCATTTATTTAAAAGAAAAAAAAGAAAAAATAAGGTATCTTAAAGAAAGAATTCTTCATATTTGATTTGTGTGTGATTGTGTGATAAATGATACACTTTGAGCTATGGAGAAAAGAGAAAAAGAAGAGAGAAAAATGTGATACGATGTTTCAGACTTCTTACGAATTCTTGTGACGAGTTTGTTATTATAAAACTAACATTCAATTGAATTCCAAAGATCGGCCATCCCATTCGAAATTTGTGTATAGTTTAAAAAAAAAAAAAAACCAAAAGCGATTCGGTGTAAAGAAAAAAAAAACACAGAAAACTACAACAAATTGATTGAAAAGATAGTTTGTATTAGACACTCAAAAAAAGTCAAGAATTTCAAGAGAAATTACCATAACCAAAGCGAAACGAAAACGAAAGAAAAAAAATATCACATTAGCAAAGTAATAAAAAGTGTAGACGATCAGGAATGTGTGAAGCTGAATCAACTAGTTGACATCGTATTTTGTTTGCCCAATCAAAAAAAAAACGTCCAACATAATTGAATCAATTTCAAAGTTAAAGAATTACGATCAAAAAGAAAAATAAAAGTCCAATTTACGTGTGATCGTGGTAGAGAAAATTTTCATAGCCTCTTCATTCATTTTCTATCATTTGTTTCCTCTCTTTTTTGTGGTGCTCATTCTTTTTTTCTTTTTTCGTTTTATTTTTTTTTTTGATCTGAACAATTTCTCTTGGAGAAAATCATTCGTATAGAAAATTCATCTGTTGCACACACATATTTAAGTTTTTTTTTATTTTAGTGTTCAATCAATTAAGCAAAGCTGAAATCAAATCTCTTTCTCTATCTCTCAGTCGATAGTGTTAATATTTATATCCATGCATAACAGAAAATTGCCCTAGCTCAAAGCATTTGGTTTTGATATTGTTATTAATTTTCTTCGCCTATTTTTGTTTTTGTTTTTTTTTTGTTCTTTCTTCTTCTGTCTTTTGTTTTGGAATTTCTAGAACCAATGGCGGCCATCCGCAAAAAATTAGTAATCGTGGGAGACGGTGCCTGTGGTAAAACTTGCCTATTAATCGTGTTTAGCAAAGATCAATTTCCAGAAGTGTATGTACCAACAGTATTTGAGAATTATGTGGCCGATATCGAAGTTGATGGAAAGACGGTAAGTGGTTCGATATTTCATTTCAATTTCGCATATTCTATACCGAACGGTATATATCTCTATATTTGTCGTCAGTGTGTGCCATTCATGAATTCGAAACGGAACATTGTGAATTTTGTTTGCATGCGTAAATTTAAATATGGAATTTGCGTTTCCTCTACCTCATTCAACATGAAAATTGTCATTTTAAGCGGAATAGGAAAAAGGCGTGAAATGGTTTTTTTTTGCTTCTTCTTCTTTATCATTTCTTTTCTTTACTTTTTTTTCTTGGTTTGTCTGTTTGTAATTGCATTGTATGTGTGCGTATGTTTGTGTGTGTGTGTGCATGTGATCCAATTACTCCTTAATACCGAATGACAATGAGAAATTGAAGTCTCAGCAAACAAATCGCGTAAAAAACGCGCAACCAACAAAATCAACGATATTCCAAGTAACCAGAGAGTCATTGATGAAATCATCAGTCATTTGTTGACGTTATCGTTCGGTGCTATTTTTTTTCCTTTTTGGTTATGACACCAACGAAATAAGAAGTGTTTTTTTGCTTTCTTCATTGTATTCAATACACAGACGTGAACTTATCATATAATTCATACGATATTTCAGTAGATGTGTTTCCATTACAGACATTAGCGAGTGTTGTTTTTGTTGTTGTTGGTACTGCTGTTGCCTGTTTGCCTGCCACCATATATACATGTATGTTTTGTCGGCATATATACTCACATATGCGTTAAAAGTTTATTTTAAATGAGCAAATCGTATGCTATAGACAATTTTCGTGCGATAGAGAAAAAAAACGCGTATTAAGAAGAACCCGTACATTGCACGGCACACAGTCAATTCGATGTGTCTCAATATTCAATGTTCCTTTTCGATATGGGGAGATGGAAGTGTAAAGTGTCCGTCATGTGTATGTATGGGTGTTGGTGTGCGGTCGTTTTATTAGTTGTGTGTGTTTTTTTTTCTTTCCTACCCAAGAAAAAAAAATTGAAACGACTACAAACAGTGTTTCAAACCAATTTTAATTATGATCTAGACATTAAAAAAAAAAAAAAAAAAAAAAATCTCACATTCGCACACACCCAGAAACACATTTTTTTGTTGTTGAAGGAAATTTACACCCTTAAGTGAAGTAAAGTGAGTTGGCTTTGCTTAATCAATAGGCTCGAATTCGATGCAATTCACATGACGTGTGCATGTGTATTAAAATGACTAAATTGATATTTATTGATTATAATAATTGCAGATTAAACGCCAATCCAATGTGTAATTCACTCTTATTTACGCACTCAATCAATTGTAATTGTCAATTTAATATGTGTGCAATGCTCAACCAAACCGGTCGGGCTATGAGCCCGTTCATTATGAACGATATACATTGAAGAGAGGCAACAACAACAATACACAAAAAAAAAACCATAACACGCACATTGCATTGAAAATGGCAAAAATAATCGAGGCTCTTGATACATTTGACATTGTAAATGAAACAACAATGATTGTTTTCGTTGTTGTTGTTTTTTGAGTGTGCATTCGATTGGTCTTTTTTGTGGTGTCGGCGCGCGTGCGCGCATGGACACATCAACATTGATGTTGTGTATGGCTGGTAATGCTCATGCGATGTTATCTCATTAATGCCACTGAGCCGTATATAACGTTGAGGTTTTTTGTTGTTGTTTTGTTTTGTTTAATTTTTTTTGTTCGTTACAAATTTCTTGGAAATTGATTTGCTCATATGCAAATATCTCGGGTGCAAAACTACGCAACATAGCCAACATCGTTCTCCGATATACATTTCACCCGATTTACATAGACGCCGAATAAATTATTTTATGAAGCTGACTTCAATCAGCGGCAAAACAGTGTGGTATGCCACACAGTTGCGCGCACTCATAACTTATACAAAGTCATTTGGTTCATATTAAATGAATCATATGACATTGTTTGATATATTTTATACTGGGCATATGCGATCCAAAACTCACAATAATGTGTGCATTAGCATTCTCTTTGAGCAATTTTCTTTAACATAGTGAAATTAGATCATTTCTGACTGGACATTAGTCACGTATAATATTTACTAGACGATGTTACAATCCCCCATGACACACACACACACACACACACACTCTCACACATCACCATTGGATGCTGATCGCTCTCTTGCACAATATGCATTTTAGCGTGTATTTCAAACGTTTAAATGCTCGTTTTTAAAAAAAGAACACTTTGATGGTAATCGATGTCCCATTGTAGTCCATCGATTCGATGGGATGCATAGAAAATTATGATTTGCTGCATTGTGGGGAATGCTGTCCATTATATCGTAGGCCAAAACCATATATAACACACATCGTGTGTGATGTGCATGGATGCAGAACGCTTGAATACGTGTATTTGCGTCTCTTTTTTTGCTGCTTTTGATCATGTAAACTTGTTTCTTATCTCATCTCTCGTTCTCGTTATTCTTGTTTAAACAGTTTATTGCATTTTTTTACGATGTCTCGGTTGCTCATTTTGCTGTAGTTCAATTTGATTCGTTCATTCATTCTTCTTCTTCTTCTTCTTCTTCTTCTACTTACTAAGCTTTTTTTTGCATTTCACATTCAATGAAGAAAATGAAAATAGTAATAAAAATTATTTTTCTGGACATTATGTTCATTTTTATTACAAATTTTCCATCCGCACAAATATTTTCTCATTCGAAACTCACGCGTCTCGCATTCATAAATGATGATTTGTATGATTGGTATGTTCGTGGTGTGTAAGTGGTTTTCTCAGCCATTAACATTAATGAGTCATACGATGAATGTTTACTGTATGCTTTAATTAAGCATTTCTACCGACAACTTTTTTGTTGTTGTTGTTGTTGTTATTTTTGTTGGTTAAATCGATAAGTTTGCAATCCATTCATGTCAACGACTTTCAAAGCTGACCGTATTATTTTTCTTCACATTCATTTGGCATTCTCTATTTAGGTGGAGCTGGCCTTGTGGGATACGGCTGGTCAAGAGGACTATGATCGATTAAGACCTCTCAGTTATCCAGATACAAATGTCATTCTAATGTGCTTTTCTGTCGATTCACCGGATTCGCTAGAAAATATACCAGAGAAATGGACACCTGAAGTAAGAAATGTTGTTCGATTCGAACATTCATCAGAACGAATGATTTCCATTCAAATGAATCAACACACCTAATCGCTATCGTATTTGTATTTGTACAGGTTAAACATTTCTGCCCAAATGTTCCAATCATCTTAGTCGGTAACAAGAAAGATCTTCGAAGTGATCCAAACACAATTAAGGTGAGTGTTGGCTTTTGCCAACTATGGTATTTATCAATCGAACTAGTTTATATGTGTGTGTATTGACTTAACTATTGTTCATCGAAATTTTTCTCTTGCACATTCACAGGAATTGGCAAAAATGAAGCAAGAACCAGTCAAACCAGAAGAAGGTCGCGCCATGGCTGAAAAAATTAATGCATTCGCATATTTAGAATGTTCGGCTAAATCGAAAGAGGGTGTTCGTGAAGTATTCGAAACAGCAACACGAGCTGCATTACAAGTTAAAAAGAAGAAGAAGCCACGATGTAATTTACTCTAAAAGAGTTGCACATGGAAACATATGATTTTTTTTGTCTTTTTTTTTTGATTAACACATACAACAAGATTTTATAAAATAACATTTAAAAAAAAGAGAGAAAAAAACCAACAAAGAACAACAACGTATTTACAACAACATCAGCAAAAAAAACAACAACAACAACAACAAAATAAGATTCAATAAAAGGACTTGTGTTATGTGTCAATATAAATGACAGAAATGGTTAGAAGGGATTAAAAAATTTAACGATGAGAAATGGAGAATTGTGCGTAGAGTAATTTCGGTAATGATAAATCATATTGTCGGAAGCATAATATTTAGTAAAAATGAGCTAAACGACAGAATAACAGAATGGGACAAATGCACACAAAACATACAAGTTTTAAGGAAAAATCAACAACAACAACAAATAATAAAACGTAACAACTGAATAATTCATTGAACAAAATAATGTTTTCCGCGCAACAAGTCATTAATCAAGCGCAAACAAATCCTCCGTCGATACATCTGAAAAGGGAAAAAAACAACAAAAAACAACAACAAATTTAATCACAATCTTTAAAAACGTGCTGCACTCACACTAGCCAGAACGAAACAATTCATTTTGCATGCTATATAATGAACCATGCTCGTAGTTCATGAAACTTATTTTAATTTTTTTTTTGTTCGAAAAAACAATCGTTTTCTTCTTTTCTTTTTTTCATTTTTCAATTGAAATGATTTTGACCTGGCATTCACACATTCAACCAAAATGTGTCCAGAATAGAAAAACAAATAAAGTATAAAAACAAGCAAAAACAAAAACAAAAACAAAACAAAAATGTCATTTTGATTTGGTCATTTTGTTTGGCCACGAAAAAAAAATTGTGTCAAAATCAAAGTGTGATGTAGGTGCCTCTGCTAAATACTGCTATTATTGCAGCCACAAACAAATTTCTTCAGTTTTAATTTCTTTTTTCCGCCAAATTAAGGGGTTTTCTTTTCATTTCTTCGTTGTTTTTTTTTTTAACATTGAAATTTCAACACAACATTTTCAACATTTACAACCGACAAACAACCAACTAAAAAGAAAATTTGAGCAACAAAAACAACAAAAAATGAAATTTAATCTATTTTAGAATACATTATGAATAGTTTTTTTTCTTCTTTATCTTAACGTTTAATTAATCAATTGATAAAACACGAAAAATATAAAAACAAACAACAACAAAAATCCACACACAAAAAAAATTACAAAATAAAAACTCTACTAAGGATGGACAAAAAGGAAATAAAATCAAATTATTCAAATTATCGAAACAAAAAAAAAATGAAATGGATTTATTTTAAGTGAATTAATTCTAAACAGTAATAATTTTGTACACACAAAACCATTTTTGTGGGACAACAGAATTTTTGTAGGAATGTTTAACGCAAAGTAAAAAAAAAAATAATTTGAATTAAAATAAAAACAATGGAACAATATTTAAACAAAAAAAAAAGAAGATTAAAAAAATGCATAAATAGATAGACTATGATTAAGTCAAATCAAATGATCACATTTTGCATATACTAAAAAAAAATCAACACCATCATCAACTTTCACCCGCTGAAGGATATACATCAAAAACCATTTTGATGATTGATTGATCGAGTGCGTCAGAAAATTCCGAAATAAAAGTGAAACAATATAGACAGGTTTAGGGATAAATAAATACCGAAAACGTTTCGAAGCGCATTCTTTTTTGCCACATTGCAAAAGAACCGATGAATTTCAAAACAAATAACTTTCCCTGAAACAGAGAGAGAGCGAAAGAGAGAGAAACAATGAGATAGAGATATAGATAATGAAATTAAAAAAAAAAAACAAAAACAAAATAAATGAGATAAATACACACGCCACGTTTTTTTCTGTTTTGTTCGAAAAAAATTAAATTACTAATTCAAACGCTAAAAAAACAAAATTGTAACTAGAAGATGAAGAAGAAAAAGAAAGGATAAAGAAAAACACATTACTTTATGCATATATTTTAAAGATAAAAAGAAGAAAAAAAACTTTTTTATTAAGCATGAAATCAGTTGTATTTTTATTATAAATAATAAAGTCGTATTTATTATGTCAGTCCGAATTGATTTCTCTTTTTTTTTGTTCGTTCGTTTTGAATGTTTTCCAATAATCAAATTCGACTCTCGCTTGTATTGTACGCTTGAGTTATGACTTTTTTTTCATTTAACACTTTTGTTTAAAACTAAACATTAGCGTATACGTTTACTTCAATCAATTGATTAAAGAAAATTTCCACAAACACACAAAAAAACAAACAAACAAACAAAATGAATAAATAAACAAACCAATATCAATAGCATCAAGCATGAAAGCTAGTCCAAGTGTGTAAAATCCAGTAAACAGGGAAAGTGTAACCGGTGCAGCATGTTTGTTTTTCATGTTTGTACTAACGACATATTTAACGAAGCATTATTTAAGTTGCGTTAAAGCACTTACACGTTACAATTTTAATGATATAAAAGTAAACAACAACAACAATACAAAAAACACTGTTTTTAATCTGCGCGTCCGCTTTTAATCAGCTTTGATGAGAAAAAAAAAACACATTTAACAACTAACGCCACATTTTTTCTCACTCTAAAACTGAATGAATCATGTCCTATCCAACGCATGCTAGTTTATGGCATATTTATGGTTAAAATTATGATGACATGGACAGAAGTGAATAAAAACACTGAAAAACGGCTTTAGTTACAAACATTTCGTCTAAAAAGGATATAAACCACATAAACTTACCATTTGCAATAAATGAACGAAATTGCACCTGTGTTGAATGTGTCCATCATTGGCAAAAGAGATTTGTGTAGATTTTTAAAATGAAACGAAAACATTTCGAATAAAATGTTTCTTTACAAACAAACAAACAAACAACAAAAACAACATGAGAACGAGACAATGCATAAAAAAAAGAGTATCTTCTCATTTAACTCTAAGAAATCGACTGAATAAAGATCTGTTTTCAATCATGAGAAAAAAAAACAACAACAACAACAAAAATGATAAAATAAGAATCTAAGGTTTCAGTGAGCATTTCATCCAACAAGCAATAGAACAAAGCACTTGCATGACTTTTTATGTTGATCCAAAATGTTTTGATGTTGATAAGGAAGTTATTTTTCACTGGGGATCTTCGACTTTAACAAATTAAAAGAAAACAAAAAATGATACCTATGACACAAAAACCAAACCAAACTAATTAAATATTTGCTTTGCTTGATTTTAGTGTTGAAATTGATTAGGAACTAATTAAGAAGTGGAATTGACACACGAATTCTTTGTTTTGTTTCTTTTTCCATTTAAAATTTACGAAAAAAAGTAAAAAAAAACACACAAATTCTATGTTTCGGTTAATAATGTTACTTACTCATTACGCGTTTGAGATTACAAAAAAAAAAAAAAAATGGTGAGAGAAAGAAAATGTGGAAATGGAGAAAGAATTTTATGATGAAAAAATTCCCGTTCGATGGACAAAACAATTAAAAATATATTTTAAAAATTAAAAAAAAAAAAAAAAAATAAATAAAAAAGTGCCTGGTTTACGTAGCTATTGAAATACATTTGCTGAAGTGCACACAAACCCCTAAACCACATGAAAATTGAAATCGCATAAAATATGACTAAAAGTGTAGAGAGAAAATTCATCAGATATAAACAAAATAAAAACAATTTGTTCGTTGATTTTTGTCCCCTCCATCCCCTTAACTTATTGCCAAAGCCAAATATACCTTCAAATGTATTTGTGCATTCAAATGCCATTTTTGTGTTCTGTTTTTTTTTCTTCTTTGTTTTTAGTTGAAAGAAACAATTAACGCCTTCACACATAACTAAAGGTGCGTTATTCATTTCAAATGTGAAAATCAACAAATGAATATCATCTTCATCGAATTCAAGTTGTTAAACAAATGAATTCATTTCTTTATATGAAAAAAAAACAAAAAACTTGCTTCCAGTTCGGGGAAATATTTAGAATAGGGACACAAAATGAAACCAAACATTGAATTTGATTTGAAGAATTTCTGTATAGAAACTCACACCATGACAAAGACAATTTATGCATTGATCAATTCATGTAATTTCTGCATATCTCCATGTATTTAGTTAAATCTTTTGCTCTTTTCCAATGTATCATTTTATTTTATTTTTTTTTTTTTTTTTTTCAAACGGAAGATTCATTCATTGAGGTTTCATTTGTTGTTGGAATTGTGCACTACAGATAAATCCATTATCACACGACAGTCGAACTATTTAAAATGCCCAACATTTTACTCTTTTCATTCAGATTGAATATACAATTTAAAAATGATTTATATTTTTGCTTTGCAACTAAACTACACTCAGCAATTACTAACCCAATTCCTGTTTTTACACAATGATACAATAATCATTATCTAGAGTCTTCTACAAAACAGTCTTAATGCATAGGTTGAATAGTTAAAATTAACAAAATAATAAAAGAAAAAAAAACAAATACTAATCGAAATTGTACTGAAACTGCATATAATGAGCATTGAACAAATACATTTAAAAAAAAGCATATTTACTTACATAGCTACCGATTATGATAAAAACAAAGGGAAATGCAAGAAATTTTTTACACTTAAACAACAACAACAACAACAACAACAATTCAAATAGAACACTTTTTTACAAACATACAATACAAAAATATTTCAGTAACAATTTTCTATATAACTATAAAAATGAACACGTAAGATAAACAACCAAATCAGGAAATGAAACAGCTTTGAATTTATTCTTTGTATGATTTTATTTTTTCTTCTGCATTTATTCATTACAACCTCAGCTCCTCTTCTTCTGTTGAAATCCATTCGTTTTTTGTGTGTTTTAAACGCGTTGTACACAAATGATTAATATAAAAAAGAAAAAAAAAAACAACATCAACTTATTTAAGTTATGCTCCTTCTCCCAGAAAATTTAATTTGTAATTTTAAGGTGCTTTTTCTAATGGAAAATATAATATTGACATGGAATTCATAAAATTAAAGATGAGACAGATGAAAAACTGTAAGAAAATGGCAGCGTTTTATTTGTTCTATTTATCAATATACTATATCCAAATGATAGGAATTCAAATTAAAGAAGCAAATGCTTGGCAAACGAGTCAATTTTGTCACGAATCACTTGCTTTTCATCGTCCAACGCAAATGAACAGTCAATGGCGATGCGGCTTAACTTAATCAAATCATCGGAACTTAAGTTGAATGTATCACTAGCAATCTGAATCTCTTTGGTTAAACTTGTGCTGAACACACCAAAGTCATCGGTCTATATTCGGGAACAAAAAAAAACACATTGAAACATTATAAACTATCTAAAACATGTCTAAAGAATTTTGGAATCTGTCACTCACACATATCACAACCGGATGCCCGTTCTGGTAGAAACGCCAAAAGTGGTGATCTGCGTATGATGACACCGAACCACATAGCAAATTACTCGTTAAACAACATTCTAATGCGATTTCATTGCTTTTCAATAATATTTCTTCGTTTTCACCTGAAACGATACACAACAATTCATTAGTTTCCAATATAACGCTATTCTATTAACGGAATTCCTTTTAAAAAGGTAAGTGACCATAAATAAAGTACCTTTGATGAAAGTCCCATGACCAAGTCGATTCATACCAAACTTAAGCATGGCACTTATTTCATCTTGATTATCAATTTCACCACAATGAAGTGCCAATTTCAAACCACTGTCTTTCGCCATTTTTAAACATGTTTCAAAATCGGTAAATGTTTTGCACGATGGATCACCACTTAAATCAATGCCACAAATAATGTTTGGATACAATTTTGCATACTTTGTAGCTAAACCCACATTCTCTTCAGCTGATTCAATGGTTTCACGTCGATTTATTGAGATGATCAGTTTTACCAAAATGTCTGGCGTTTGTAATTTCATTTTTCTACAACATAAATGACAAATAAATTTTTTTCACAAAAAAAAAACAAAACATTTTTGGGTTTCTTGTTTAATTTACAGGATCGTTTCAATAACGGTCATTATGTAGTCGTCCTTTGTCATTTTGGCCGTGGAACGTGGTGTTGACCGCATTTCAACATAAACAACATTTTCAGCATTAAAATCTTGAATAACACATTGTGTTGCAAGTGCAACCGCTTCGGGTGTATCGGTTAACTCATGAGCATATTTAAATTTTTCAAATGCACTAAAAAAAACAGATGTAAATATGTGCATTTTAGATTGATATTGATTCGATTTGTCAACGGTGATTTACTCAGATAGGGTCAGGTTGGTGAAGAGTTTATATTTGTCCACTTGCTTAGCACCAGTTCCATACTTCAGTTGACTAAGCTTTTCAAGTGTTTCATTCGATAACGAACCATTGATGTGAGCATGCAACTCCTTAATGAAATGGATAATTTAAAAGAATTTTTGAACATTTCTTTTTTGGTTCAATAATTTAATAATCCTAATTTAAACAGTTTCATAAAACTT
Organism: Aphidoletes aphidimyza; assembly: GCA_030463065.1. Lineage (NCBI taxonomy): Eukaryota > Metazoa > Arthropoda > Insecta > Diptera > Cecidomyiidae > Aphidoletes > Aphidoletes aphidimyza. Next base: position 27,062,315 of record CM059998.1, on the reverse strand, counting down.
TACCACTTTTGGTAATTGTTTAATCAACGATTCCTTGTCAACTTTCATTTTAAAACCAATTTTTTAACACATACAAACAGAAATAAAATTAAAACGGATGAACAACATATATATTGTCAATGACGATGATTTTGACATTTCACTGTGCGCTGTCAACCAATTACTTGGATCTTGACAGTTGAACACATTTTTGGCACAAAGAACTGATTGTTTTTAAAATCCATTGTTTTGTTTATTTATTGAAATCAAGTAATTTTGTTTATTTTTAAGTTAATTTGCAAGTGAACATGAACGCACACGAAGACGATTTGATATCGATATCAAGTAATTCGCATTCCATAAGTGATGATGTACAGCCAAAACAAAAGAAACCAAAAATCACACGAAAAAGGCAAACAAAGTATGCACTGAAAGTGGCACATGTACCGAAACGTAGTTTTGAACAAATTCATCGAAGATTGAAGCGAAACCAGCCAGTCATTGATGTTCGCACACAAACAAATGAAAAGACAAATTGCAATCGCTTCATTTTGGGTCAAGCCGATGGCAATCAAATGGAAAACATCAGTCCCGAATCGACAACCCGACTCATATGGGAGATGAGAGAATGTTTGCAACGCAAAGAATATGGTGATTTGGCGAGATTAATTTCAGCATTTACCGAAATGCCAATAGGGAAAATGCGCTGGTATCCAACATTGATCAGATACTGTTTAATCGTTTTGATGTATGATCCGTTAGTACAGGGCACTGGGCTCATGGATATGTTTCTTGATGGTGTTATGGGATGTCACAGTGAGGCGGATAAAAAAGAATTTTTACGAGACATTGGTCAACTGCCAAGCAATATTCATGTGACAAAATATGATGATTTGTGGTCAGATTATCCAATATCAAATCAATTGAATAAGGAAACATTAGATAAATTATGTCAAATTCTCAACAAACGTATCAATATTAAATCCGAAGATGATGATCCAGATGAATTAGACTCAGACTCAGATTGGGAAAGTTACGATGAAAATTCCAGCAATGAAGATAATGATGAAACAACAACAGAAACTGAAAAACCCTGTAATCTTGATGATGTATTAAATAAATTACATAAAAAGGTTGTGAAATAAATTTAATGAACAAAGAATTTTGTTTATAGACATTTTGGTTTTGTTTTTAGTAGAGGGTAATACTTCTCATCTTTAGTAACACTTCAATTTTATGGTCAATTTCAATTAATATAGATATTGACGGAGCGAGAGAGAAGAACTAGTAGTTTGCTACAGGGTACAAAATGAAAATCAAAACATCGTTTCATTTATTCATTACTCGGTCGAATACTCTTTTAAGTGGTAATTTATTTTTTTCAAAACTTAGTGGCAAAAAGATTTAAAATGCATTCTTAAATGTTTTACAATGGGTAATTTAATAAGACATCTTGTCTGGCCAATTCCAGCAACATAGGATCATCGAAGAATTTGTTAATCGATACATCCTCAGATAAACCTTTTCGTCGTCGTGTTTTAATCATAAATTCTCGTGCCAAATGTGTGGCCGGTTGAGGTTCTAGCGGTCGAATTATGATGCTCTTGTCCAGTGGATCACCAGGAACGATCTAAAATTAGTGAAACAAATTATCCGTTGAGAATCATTTTTGTTTCAAATTTAAGTAAATTGAAATAACAAGTGCCAAATGAACTCACCTGCCAGTGATGGAATACAGACAAACAAAACGCTTGCCCTTGGGTATGTGTTCGAAGATCAGTTTCGAAACCAAATGAATCAATAGCAGGAATGAAGGCTTTGATTGTGTACAGTGGTGATCCAGAGATTGGTGCATCCTGTGTGACATGGCCTCTGCGCCGTGCAAGCACAGTATAAACAGCTGAAACACAATCGGCTGGTGCTTGTACTTCAACAAACAGATATGGTTCCATTAATCGGGGTGTTGCCATCAAGAAAGCAGAATAGGCAACACGACGTGCTGTTGGAATGACTTGACCACCACCACGATGCAATGGTTCGTTTGCGATAACGGCATCGAGAATCTTGAATTTAACATTACGTATTGGCTCTTCGCACAGCGGACCTTCACGGGTTCCCCACTGAAAACCTTGAACAATGGAATCTTTAACCGCTCCCAATAGATTTTTATCAACTTCCGATGGCAATGTGTCATCAACCAAAATATTTGGACCGGCATTATCCGGGCCAAATGCCCAAATTGAACGTGCTGCCAGCAAATCCCAATCGTAATTCACTTGGAAGAATTCACCCAAACGCTTTTTATTCCATCCAATTGATACAACTTCATTTTCAATATCTTCGGCTAAACCTTTCTCCAATGGTTCAGCAATCATGGTGATTTTATTCTTTTTATTTGGTGTTTCGGCAAAACATTTGAGCGAACTGGTTTCGACAACTGTTTCACAAAAAGCCACCACTGGATCAGCCACTTTGATATCAATTTCCGAATACATTTTACGCAAATCATGCATAACACAATCCAAATACAGTTCACCGGTGCCCAGGATTACGTGTTCGCCCGACTCTTCAACACGTGTCGATAAAAGTGGATACGATTTATTGACTTTACGCAAACCGTCCAACATTTTTGGCAATTCGGATGGATTAACCGGTTCAACAGCAATTTTGATGATGCTCTGTGTGTTGAATTTTAGCGGCCGGAAAATGTACAATTCTTCACTATTCATTGCTTCTGTAATGGTTGAAGTTTTAACGATGCACTGATCAATACCCTCGATAAGTACCCAATTTCCAACCGGTACACGATTCAATTCAATTTTATAGCGAGCTTCATAGATCCAAAGACGTCCAACTTGCAATACACGTGAATCTTCTTCATCCATTAGCGAATAATTTTCACCCAACACTCGCACCTCCTGTCCAGCGTAAAGAGTTCCACTCATAACACGAGCCAAAACCTATTTATGCAGTTTAAATATTCCATGCAATGAATGACTAACGAAACGAACCACCAAAATCAACAAATTAACATTTAAACAAAAAAAAATCAAACCTGAAAGAATGTACAGTCGTCGGTTGGATACATTTTTGAGCTGTGAACCATCAACGGACCATTTGGATCACAATTAACCATGCTGTCATAGATAGTGCCATACTTGGGTCCAGTATAAACATGATCAATTTTATTACGAGCATTATCAAGAGGTGACTGAATATGTTCAACGCACATTTGAACGAAACCACTAAAATCACCGAGGAATCGATTGCAAATTAGCCGGAGTAGCGGTCGAATATTACATTTCATTTCCTCTTTAGTCACACGAATTTCGAGCTCAGTCAATGTATCGGCCAATGTTGAATCAACATCACCAACCACTTGAGCAAACAGTTTGTACAATGGCTCAAGAATAAACTCCACAAAACTACGTTGTGCCGAATTATGTGGCGGTTTCTTGGTGAATTTCCGGCTGAAAAATAAACAATATTCGAGCAACTTCAGTGTATAAATAAATTGACTAAATATTGCAATTTCTGTAGATCTTACGTTTTTGGTTGGAAGTAAACATCACCCCACAAACGTTTAGCAAAGTCCACATAATTCACCGATGGGTATGTATCGGCATACAGCTTTGCAAATGATTTCAATGTGAAGCAAATGCCATACAATGAACTTGCAAAGCAAACGTTGCCTAGAATCGGTGACATAATCAGTGGATTCTCCTCTGTCGAATATGTGCTGTGAAATTCAAACAATTTAAATAAATAAGATAATTCGACTCAATAGCCAATCGATTATTTAACTCACCTTAAAATGCTGTTTACTTCTTCAATGATGTGCTTCAATTTAAAGTATGCGTCTTGTGGTGGAAGTTTCAATTCCAAGATCAGTCGATCAATCTGTAATTCAAAATTAGCTTTGTGATATTTTCATAACATTTGAACAGTCTCAATTGCCGTAAACGGTCAATAGCTCACCTTATTGATACACAGCGTAATCGCTTGTTTCTCTTGAACGGCATGCTTCAGAAGGCGTTCAGTATTCAACATAACACCTTCAGCAGCATCAACGAATAAAACAATACCGTCAGTAAGTCGTATGGATGCGGACACTTCACACGAGAAATTCACTTGACCCGGTGTATCAAAAATGTTCATCAAATAGCTCTTTTGTTTAATATCCGGCAATACCAGAGTGACTGGTGTTGATTTGATACTGACACCGCGCTCTTGTTCGGTAAACAATGTATCGGTATATCGGAGTGCCCGTTCTTCATTCGTTTCAAATTGTGGATGCGTTTGACGAATAAGACAATCAACGAAGGTCGTTTTTCCATGATGCAAATGTCCAACTAGTGCAACATTTCTGATTAATGTTGGTGTATCCATTAAATCAGCTAAAAATCTAAACGAAAAATAAAACACATGACCACATTTAGAACGGCGTTGGATGATTGTGTTGTTTGTGTTCTTACTCCATTTCGTAAGTTGTTTCTGGCAAATTTTGCTCTTTGATTTGGAATTTCATCTTTTTGACCGGTTCAATCAATGGTTTATCTAATGGTTGAGCATCTTCTTCTTGCACGATTGTCTCAACATCCGGTCCATAAACCTCTAGTGCCGTCGGATAATAACGTTTGTCTTCATGTAAAACTACAGCTCGTGATGCCTTTTCATCGTCGATAGTATTATCTTCATCTTCATCCATGGCATCATCCTTTGTGGAACGAATCAATCAGATATTTTAAATATTTTCCCAAAACAAAACCAGAAAAAACATCTCTCTTGCTTGATATACGTACGTCTATATCATCTTGTGGCTCTTGACCATAGAGACTCTGGTCATCATCATCATCACTCTCCAAATCTGGCCCGATGTAATTGCCAAACTCATCATACAGTTCTGAATCCATGTTGCTTCTGTATTCAGTCTTTTAAACAAGAAATTCCTTGAAAACTTGAATGGTATTTTCTGTTAATTTTGTTGAAATAAACGTTTAAATGAGTTTGTTTACACCATCAGCACCTTAACCTCAAATCGTTGTAAATTAAGGCGCACACAAATAATCAAATATTTCAACAAGAACGCGTACCTCCTTTATGAACAGCCGAAATGTCTGGAAAAACAATAAACAACGAAGTTTTTCACTTTTAAATTCTGATTATTTTAGTATTTATTTTCAATGCCGGTTTAAATTCTTCTTGTCCAAAAGACAAGCGAAGCACCTTGATACATAAATGCTACGCATTGACATTTAACGTGATTCAAATAGCGTCCCCTGGTGTTTGGTTTGTGAATATTTGACTGTCAACAAAATTTATTGTCAAGTCAAAGTTGCCAGTAAACATTAAGTCATTCGTATCATCTGATCGCATCATTTTAATTTTTACTTCAGTAAGATATTAAAAACGTAAAAACAAAATGCGTAGAAAGGCTGGAATTGGTGCTGTTCACAAACAAAAACTTGAAGCTGAAAAATTCAAAGACAAAGGCACCGAACTACAAGAATCACAATTCGAACAGATGACCAAACAAATGGAAATATTCCGTGAGAATTTGGAAGATTTTGCCACAAAGCATCGCAATGAAATCAAAAAGAATGCACAATTTCGTCGGCAATTTCAAGAAATGTGCGCAGCCATTGGTGTCGATCCGTTGGCATCGGGTAAAGGATTTTGGAGTGTGTTGGGTATTGGTGATTTCTATTATGAATTGGGTGTACAAGTGGTTGAAACATGTCTCGCATTGAATCATATAACGGGTGGACTTATGGAACTTGATGAGTTACGTAGACGATTAATTGCAGCACGAGGACAAAAAGCTTCACATCAAGAAATCACTAATGAAGACATTTTACAGGCGGCAAAAAAACTCAACATTTTTGGAAATGGGTAAAATTTGGCATTCTATTCAATCGTGTGATTAATCGTTATACAAACTAATCGAAATATTTGATTTGCAGGTTCACCGTTTACTCTATTGGACGAGGCAAACACATGGTGCAATCGATTCCTGGCGAACTTAGCTTACAGGAAACTTTGATCTTAACAACTGCATCTAATCAGGGACAGGGTTTTGTTACAATCAGTATGCTTATGAATGAACTCGGGTAAATTAGCTGAACTTATTTAAACACACATACTTTTACTACTGATACTTTCGTTCTTTTCGTTCTTTTAGATGGAATGAATTCCGAACTAAACAAGCCATCGATAAGATAGTTGGTGAAGGTTTAGCTTGGATTGATGATCAAGGCTCAGAAAAAAGCTACTGGTTTCCTAGTTTGTTTCCAAAACGACAACAGGCCACTGCCCAATCCACTTGATTCATATATTTAACACATTAGTCTTTTTTTTATTGCCTTTATTCACACTATTGCAATTTTTATTCACAAGAAGAAAAAAAAACGTTCGTTAAATTTAAAACAAAAAAAAACCTTCAACTTTTATTACGTTTGAGCAATTCTCGGTTGAGTTTTTGATTTTCAGCAATAAGTCGAGAGTTTTCCCCTTGCAGTTCCAATATTTCCATTTGAAGTTTTTCCGTTGTTTCGTTAAACGTATCCTTCCATCTAATGATTAAACAATTGTATTATTTAACATCGTAAATTTATGCCATCGATTTTCTTATGTGTGTGGAAAGGTTTTGTATTCTCACTTTTGCTTTAATTTCATATTATTGTCTAGGAGTGCCCGGAATTGTGTTGATCGCTCTTCAGATTCTCTGAAAATTAAATGTTAGGCCACAAAAATTGTGATTAATTTGATGACTCACAAGTTCTGTTTTGATTAATAGTTACTTTGTTGTTGCCTGTTCACACGCAATCAATTTTTCATACGCTCGCATCTTCATCTCCATTTCAACCTAACAATTGCGAGAAAAATACATTAATAAAAAAACAAACTCACAAATAATACTTTGATGGCAACGAATTTAGTGATTTTCACTGTTTAGTCGTCTAGTTAGTCGTACTATTGTTTTGGAAGCTGTTTGCAGATCCGTGTTCAGTGTTTCATTTGTTGCAATAAAATTTGCTAGATTCGATTGCATTTCCTGCACCTGTTTCTTCGATAATAGATTATTTTTGGCTAAAGTCTCCCTCGAAACGATCAACTGAAAAATGTTGATGATATTTTATTCGCCATGAAATTGTATGCGTAGATTTGTGCTTACTTTTTTGATAATATCCTCCAATTTGGTCATTCGCTGTGAATAGTTGGTCTTGATTTCATCAATATTGCCTTCGACTTTATCGCCGGCTTCCTCCATTACACGGCCGATAGTGTAAGCCAACTGATCACATTCATCTGGAAATGAGTTCAAATGATGAACATATAATCAATTATCAATTGCCGAGTATTACTATTGTGACCGGTATTGCTAGAATCTTACCTCGAATTTCTTTTTCTCGTTGAAGTGCAGCCTTTTTTTCAGCCAGAGCTACTTCAACCATTTGAATGGCATCCTGAATTTTATTATGTGCAATCGATTCACGCAATTGATATTGCCTATGCTGTTCGCATAAGGATCTTAATTGCTTTTTACACTCATCTCGTTCTTTCTTTAATTCAGACGCTTCGTAACGATTTTCACGCAACACATTTTCCATATTTTTCAATTGGGCCAATACTTCTTTATGCTCGATCGCCAGATCTATGTGTGGAACATTTTAAATTGTTACCATTTTCGTCATATCAATATATTTAATCGATTTTCTCACCGTTATACTTTTTGTCCAATACTCTCATCTGCGCCTCACATATGCTTTTACTCTTTTCTAAGCTCATTTCCGCCAATTTCCCGGAGTCTATTTCATGCCGAAGCTCGGCAATTTTATCTTTGGAAGCTCGAATTTGATTTTGCAACTAAAATAGTCATTTATATTTAAGAAACATTTTTTTGGATGTTTAAATTTACGTTTTGTTTTAGCCTTTACTTGATGAATTGAATCAGAACTATTTGACTGCTTGAGATATTGATTGATCTCAGCTTCTAAGTTGTTGATAGTTTGCTGCGATATTTTCCATAAATTGAAATAAGTCAGTCTCTCCTATGGAAATAAGAATAATTAGAAGCAGTTAGATAAAATTCAAATATGTTGATGATGAATTTTCGACTTCGGACATTTGCATGCTAAAATTGGTGGAATGCTTGTTAACAATTGGGAAAAAAACCGTTCAAAGTGAATTCTCACTTTGAGAATTTGAATATATGAATTAAAACATTGAATCTAAAAGCATTTTCCCAATTTTATCGCGCAATTTCAATTTTTTCATTAATTTTTCATATTGAAAATTTAATTGGCTTTTTTTCGACTATACTGACAGTATTTAAGTATTCGATTTGGCTCTTTAAATTGGTGATGGCGTCATCGGAGATTTTCTTGTACGTTTGAAAATTGGCATCAGCTTGCACGAATTTGGTATTGATATCATCATAATTGGCCGATTGATCGATATTCGACTTGATTACATCGTCAATTTGATTTCGTAATCTCTCATATTCATTCTTTGGAGAAGAAAAAACGTGTTGATCATTTAATCTCATTATTGAAATTGATTTCCAAACTGCCAAAATTACCTTATAAAAATCCAGTTCGGTTTGTAGTGAGACAATTAAATCATCATGGTCCTTGCATCCGCTGAACAATAAAAGACACAATTTGAAATCAAGTTATAAAAATGAACTGAAATTTTTTTCAGTAAGTTCTGTGATTTTGATTCTACAATACGAAAATATAACACAGCCGATTTGAAATGGGAATAAAAGGACTTATAAGGACTTATAAGGACTTATAATATGACTTTAAAAATAAAAAACAATTTAACTTGAACTCACCACTCAAAAGTCATTGAACAGACAAATAAAATAAAGAAAAAAAAACTCTGTGATAATTTTGCACGCACGCTGCGCTTTTTTCCTGTGTCAGAGTAGAAATTGTAAATAAAACAAAATTGAATGGCATTTTCAACTTGAAGAGAGTGCATAGTAAAAGGTAACCGTTGCTATGGATATGTGAACTACAAAACATCTATTGGCATATTTTGCTGTTTATATTTGACAACCGTATATTTACATACGGCATAGCATTCGATTGTATTGTTTCGATATTAATAATTGCCATCAGTTTTAAGGATGCCAATTTTTTCCAAAAAATTCGATATCAAAAATATTCCGCAGCGTGGTAAACGTGATGTAAGCTGTGCTCACATTCAAGAGAAACTGGATGATTTTCATACGATTCAGTTGCATTTAACGAATAAAAGGAAGCTAAAATTTGTGAATGGCACATGGATTGTGACCCAGCAATCGGCAGACGCAGATGATATATCCATGATGCGAAAACGTTTACACAAATTGGAAGAAGAGAATAATTTGAATCAAATTAAAGTGGACATACTTCTTGATATGCTCACCGAAAATTTGGCTGAGCTATCAATTTTGCGTGATAAATAATACGATGGTGTTATGCAATTGTGAGATGGAATTTGTTTATGAACGGAAATAAAGTTGCAAATGAAATACATTCAAAAATCTAAAATAAAAGTGTGTAATTTTATTTAATTGTTTAAAATTGTCGCAAAGCGCTTCTGTTTTTTGTTTCAATCAAACACAAATATTAGTATAGGTCGACAGGTGCAATGTATCCAATTCGAACTTAATTCGTTGATCAATGTTTAATCGAGCTGAATTTGTGTACTCATGCAATAAATTGTCCACACACATTTTAAATCCATTGTTGTGAACGATAATTGTTGTTTCATGCGTATGCATTTTATGTAGAGCCTACATTGTAGGCAAATGTGCCAGAATCGATAAAATGTGCATGCAAAAGCAAATAATTGTACTGTAATTCAATGTCAGTTCTCAGAGTCTACTGAATTTTGTTTTCGACATTTTAGAAACGAAAAACAAACAAAAATCAAAGCATACAGCAATTTTTTGTTTTTCACAATTAGCAGCAATTTGTACCGCATTCAATGCCAACATTCGTTTTTTTTGTTACTGTTTCGATTCTTGTTGTGTTCATATGGATGAAATGACAACAACAGATGGCGTTGCTTGGACTTTTGTGTACGTAAGTTTGGAATTGTAGAAGAAGAAAAAAAAGTCATTAATTTCGTGTCAAAATACATTCTCTTTTGAGGGATTTGATTCATTCGTCATTTAAAATTGGACATTAGCCAAATCGTGGATTGAAAGTGGCCAAACAAAGCAACTGCTGCAACGAAAGCAATATAGAATTTACTGGAATACACATTTTTTTAAAGTCACATTTTGCACATTTTGATCACATAGATTTTTTTTTTTGTGTTTGATAAGAAGAAATATCGTGCGGTTGAATAAATTTCATTGATATTACGGAAAACCACTTCATCCACAAAACCAGCACCGTGTATACATATATACACACAACACAAGAAAGAGTGAAAGAGAAAAGGAAATTTATTTACAACAAATTTTTATCTGGTGAGCTCAAAGTAAGTCTACAAAGTCGATAAGAAATAAAATTTCTTGTATTTTTCTATACATTTAATCGAATAGAATTTACCAATCCATTGTAAAAATACAGTGCCAACCACTTCGATTCCCTTTTTTTTTCTCTTTCGCAAAGTGAAAATGAAAACACTGCACTTGTGTGTTTCGAATTTGACAAACGTGAAATGTTTGTAAATGAAGGACACGAACAAGTTCGAAATTTTTGGTAGACAGGCAACAAAGTGTGTGAAATTCGGGGAAGAGGGTGAAAAAAAATGTATTTTCATTGAAATTTATTCGCAATTTGTATTATAACATTCAGTTTGTTGCATATCGTGCACTTTTTTCTTATTGTCTTTCAATGTCTCAAAATAAGGTTATGTGATTTTGTGAAAGTCAGTCATATCATTACACCTTTTTCTAAAGAAAAAATTCCATATGTTTTCACATTTCAGGTTTGAATCGGGTGTCGCACACACAATGTAGTGAATTGATCCTGACGGTGCGGTATCATTTGAATGATTCAGCGGCCAAAGTAGATTTGACGGACTTGAAACAAAAAAAAACAATCCTGGTGTTCATCGTTCAATGTTGCAGTGGAATTAACAACAAATTTGTTAAAAAGGTGCCACAAAATCTGGCTCTATTCATTTCATACGGAATTTCAATTTATCGCTTCGTCTTTTGTGTCATACATTCGAAATGGATCAACGACTGAATTTGGGAAATGAAGTGCGTGAATTGAAATTGGGCTCGACATTCAATACACCAAAGCCGCGCACCTCGTTTCACACATTAAAATATGATTTTAAGCCAGCTAGCGTGGACCTATCGAAAACGGCAACATTAGATGTGAGCTCAAATAATCAAGTGACAGTGACGATGCCACATTTGGACTCATCTGGTGTACCAAAAACCGTATTTAAAGGCAATCAACGCAACTATACAAAGGAATGTGTTTTAATCATTGATAAAGTGACGGGAGAAATAACACTCGAAAAATTGCATCACAATATCCAAGTGAAAAAGACACGCAGCGAAACGAATAGCAAATCCTCAATGAATTTTGCTGCACATCAGCAGCAGCAATCAATGCAACAATCAATGCAACAATCAATGCAACAATCAATGCAACAATCGATGCAGCAATCAAGTAGCAATGCAAATAATTCGAGCGCAAGTGCTGGTAATGGCGGTGTCGTTGTCGGTGTCGGTGGCGGTGGCAGTGGAAATGCTAGCACTAGTGCGAGTAGCAGTGGAGTTGGCCGACCATTTTTAGAAAATAATACGACGCGTAAAAATACTAAAACACGAGTATCGACTGGCATACGAAAGAATACAATCGGTACATTTGTGCAACGTCATTCACCAATTCAAGGTTCACCATCATATCCACATCACCGAAGTCCGCAGCAAGCGCCCGCTTGGAATGCAAACAATGGCCAATCAACGTTGCCCAGTATTCCAATTATTGGTTTGGATGATGATTTTATGCCAACGCCAGCCGCCAATAAATCGATGCCGAATACGATGAACAGTCCGGCCGGTTTTTCCGCCTCAAACCTAGACCAATCACATCAATATAATAGTTATCATACAAATAAACCATCAACATCTTCGCCGAAGATGAATGCGCCTTCAAATAATCCAATGTCACAGTCGAGCCTTGTCAGCCACAACAATAGTTCACATAATTCATGTAGCCTTCAAAGTAGTTCATACGATAAATTACAACCAAGACAATCGAGTAGCCATCACCAATTGCCCAATGATGAAATGAGTGAAATCGGCGTCCTAACCTCATCCGATTCAAGTGACTCATCCGATTCGGATAGCAATAGCAATAGTAATAGTAGCGATTCGGACAGCAACAGTAACAGTGATGATGACGATGACATGAATGTCCATCATAATGTTTTGCCGAAACCAAATCCTGTGAATAATGGAACTGGATCATTGCCAGCTCTGCTATTGGATGAAGACCTTCGTCTGTCATCGAATTCCTCTGATTCGGATGATGACTGAATTAACAGAAAAACAAACAACAACAACAACAACAAAAACAACACATTTCAATAATACCGCTTTTTATAATAACGCCTATTTGTATATCACATTGAGAGTGGGATTCTTCCATCAAATCGAAGAATATTACGAAATTTTTTTCTTTGTTTCGTTTTTAATTAATTAAGCTCTGTTTTTAATAATAATTGAGAATATCAAAAAATGATTCAATTTATGCTGTCTTTTTTTGTGTCATTTGATGCATTTGTTTGTTTTCAGTAACAACGTAGCGAAATGTTGAGAATTTATCAAAAAATATGCACGTAGGCATTTTTCTTTTTGAATTTCTTTTTGAAGACAGTTCATTTTTTCAATCCATCCAACTAAACCGAATTGAAAATCTGAACCGGTCCCTCTGTTGTCAATGTGAGAAATGTCAAAATCTATCACAGACAGCAGTAAGTTTACGCAAATATTAACCTAAGTCTCATCGAAAAATCACATTTCTAATATTCAAAACAAAATGAAGATCTGGAAAAATTTTGGACCCATTATTGTGTTTGTGCCGGGAATAATTGGAATACATTACGGTTGGTTTGCATTACAGCAAAAATTAGTTCCAGAAGATCAACAAGTTAAAGAACAGCCAATAGTTTCAGTAAGTAGTCAATTGGCATTTTAATTTTTCACCCACAGACGAAAATCAACTCTTTTGTATGATGCAATTCAACAATTGTTTTTGAATTTCTCTTTCGTTTCAAGGCTGCAAAAGCGTTTTATCGTCGATTTGAGCAAAAAATATCGGGTGGATCTAGTAGTGAGACGACTGACAAATGATAGAAAAATTATACCATTTCTGTTCAAGCATCAGACTTAATCAAATGATGTATATAATTTTAGAACAAAAAAAAACCAAATAATTTAACATTGGAATCGTGTGCATAAAATAATTGTATTTTGTTTATAGAAAATAAAATGAAAAACCACCCCGGATTATTTCGGGTGTGAGTGAAAGAGAAAGCAACCAAGATGCGATTTATTTTGAATTCAATGCAGCATTAAATATTATTATGTAAATATTTTGTATTGTTCTGTAAACAAATTTGCCCAACAAATTAAAAGGTTTCAAAATCAAACACACACACACACACACATACTGACAAAATCGGGGATTTTTCTAGTCAAAATGCAAATCTGAAAACAACGAAAGAAAACACATAATTCATATAGAAATATAAAAATGAGAAAGAAAAAAAAACTATTTCAAACACCTCAATCCATTTGATGGGTGAGCATATATTTGGCAGATATTGGATCACTTTTAAGTGAAACGTCAAAGTCAGTAACACCGACGACGTAATTATATAATAAAAAGTAAACAGAGCTGTGCTGTGTTGTTATCAACGATTTACGACCACAGTGAAAAAAGGTTAAAGTCTCAAATATTGAGTTTGTATCACCGTAAATTGAACGTATGACAAGGCGAATGAGTTGAAAACATCTCGCACACGATACAAATTCTTTGTTTCATTGTTGTTCACCGATTGAGACACATTTTAAGCAAAGAAACATCGATCGGATTCTTTGATGTGTTTTTTTTTTTTTTTTAATGACTGAATCTTTTTCCGTATCATTGAGTGTCGTATCAAAATTGTGATTGCATGTAAATTTTGGTTTTATCAATGGAACCAAACAACACAGTTGTGTTAGAAAAGTAAACAATATTACCAAAAAAGAAAAAGAGAACAAAGCATCATTTCGAATTTTATTATATCAAATATTCATCAACACATGATCCAGTGAAGGTATACAGATTAACACTCTAATTTCAAGACACTCTGATCACAAACTACAATAATCTAAATATAGAACTGTGTGTACACTAAGTTCAAGGTGTATAAAAACTTCAATCAGCATGTTCTTTAAGCTTTGGATTTAACATTTAATTATCAACTTGAAACTACTAATTTATTTGTGGTGTGTGTGTTTGTGTGTGTGTGTACAAATTCAATTGATACAATCAATTGATTTACGCTGAAAGTATTTGAAATCATACAATTTTAAATGAATTTTAGCAAAATAATCACTTTATTTGGAACATATGATTGCAGCTGATGTAAACAGTCAAATATATTTTAGCTGATGTTGCTGTTTTAATTGAGTTCATTTTCATTTCGAAGGTGCTGAAAATTGTATATAAATTGTTTTTAGTTTTAATTGTTAATTTGTTAATTGACCGCGAGAGAAAAAAAACGCTTGCAATACTTCGTTTGTTTGGAATTACGATTTTGTGATATTGAGTCAAATTTAAACAATGTTAAGAGAAAATACCCCGATAACGAATCAACAACCATCACCGGTTATGCATGACGTCAATAAAAGTGAGTTATTTGTTGAACATTTTAAATACACGCACACTTGAACAATTCAACTAAACAGATTTTATAATATTAACATCCACTTCAGATTCAGTCAGATCAAATGTAAATACGGTTGTGATAAATCTATTCTGTGGTGCTTTGGCTGGTGGCGTCGCAAAAACAACGATTGCACCATTAGATCGGGCGAAAATCAATTTTCAAATTCAGTAAATTTTCATGCGTGTTCAAATGAATCGAATTCCGAATTGTTGAACAATTTGATTTATTACTTGTATCATTTTGATTTGTTACAGTAAAGATATTCCGTATTCGTTTCGAGCAGCTGTGTTATTCCTTAGAAATACATTACAAAGCGAAGGTTTTTTTGCATTATGGCGAGGCAACTCGGCGACAATGGCCCGAATTATTCCATATGCGGCAATTCAATTTACATCACATGAACAATGGAAAAAAGTACTATCAGTAGATAAAGATCACAGGTAATTTTTTAAGAATCAGTCGGAAAGACTACAGTCAAAATTTATAATGATCTATGATTGGTTTTATATATAGCACAAATGGCCGAAGGTTTTTGGCTGGATCGTTAGCCGGCATTACATCTCAATCTCTTACTTATCCTTTAGACTTAGCTAGAGCTCGAATGGCCGTTACGGATAAATATACTGGTTATAAGTGAGTCAATCGGTGTACATGTTCGGGGCTTGTTTTTGATTGAATCATTCTTTTGTGTCGCTTCCCATTGCAGATCATTGCGGCATGTTTTTGTGAAAATATGGATGGATGAGGGTCCAAGAACATTATTCCGAGGCTATTGGGCAACCATTCTGGGCGTTATCCCATATGCTGGCACATCTTTTTTCACATTTGAAACCCTAAAGCGCAAACATTACGGTACAGTTTGAATTCCCAAATGGACCGATAAACATTAACATTTGGATTGTCGAATATATAGCTTTGATTGATTCATTTTAGAGTTGACGGGCGAAAAGAAAGCACCGCCATTGCATGCATTTATATATGGATCGGTGGCTGGTAGCATAGGTCAAACAACGAGTTACCCACTAGACATAGTTCGTAGACGAATGCAAACCATAGGAATGTTAAAACAATCGCCCGATTGTTATCGAACTATATGGTCGAGCCTGAAGACAATTTACGAGTAAGTCTTTAAGTTAAATTAACTTAGATGTTCCTCAGAAATATCGCTGAAGTATATAAATTCCACGTAATGTACATTTTCATTTACAGAAACGAAGGTGTTGTACGGGGATTTTTCAAAGGTTTGAGCATGAATTGGGTGAAAGGGCCGATAGCGGTGGGCATTAGCTTTACCACATTTGAATACTCCAAAGATTATCTAAATCGTCGATTTACTGTGTGAAATCAATGATGGATACAGAGACGAACAAACGCAGTGCCTAATGATTCTCTATGTTGAATGAGAATCAAACTAAGCAATTTGATATCGACGTAGCTATGCGCTAGATAGATTTCAATTTAAAAGAAAAAAAAGGAAATTTAATAGTTTGATAAAAAACATTTTTGTTTTTGTTTTTATTTAATCGTTTTGCTCTTGAAATATAAAAGACAAAAAAGATGAATTGTTAATTTTTATTGAAATGATGGAATATTTAAAATATTGATATTATATTGTGCATTCGATGAAGTTGTTTTATTCAAAACATAGTACAAAATCGATTTCTCATTGAAATTTAAATTTTCAATATTTGTGTGTGTGTGTAAATGTATTTAATAAATGTCAAAAATTGTATGGACTATTTCAAACAAATCAGTTTGCATGTAATTGTTTTCATATTGTTTTTGCTGCTTTAGATTCCATTGGATTTGTCAAATGATTGGGCGCAAAATTTGAAATGAAACAACAACAAAAAACTGTGTGCTGTGCCAGTGTGCATGTACTGGTTAAGTGAGACGGTACAAGTACATGAACAACACAATACAACACACACACAAACGAAGATGGAATGATTCAAGGCCAAAACGTCGATTGTGTGCAGCCTGTAAGTAAGCTATAAGCAACTGTCAAACTCAATGTGAGCGATGAGCATGTGAGTGTGTAAATGTCAAAAAAAGTGGCTGCGTACGGTGTAACACAGGGAGACTGAGAGCTCACTCACCAACACATTGGCCAGGATAGATTGAAAAAAGCGGATCACATTTCAATCCGTTGTCGGTTCAGCGCGAGTCAAGTTGAACACAACTTTTTATTCCGTCAGTGTGATCGAATGTGGTAAACAGAAGAAGACAGAGCGACAAGTGCGCGTCGACTTCTCGGTACATATGAATTTGTAAATGGCTGACGCTATTCTGGGAAAATTGTGATTAGATAGTGTGTGATAAAATAAAAGTGCTTACAATTTATTGAAGAGAAACGCCATAAATATTGCAAAAAAAAAATTATTGTTGAAAATCGTTTAAAAAAACCGTATTGTGTTGACAGCGAAGTAAGTTTTAAAAATCAAATTCCAAATCTTTTTTTTATTTCTTTCAAATTTATGCACGAATTTCCGACAAGTCGCAAAAAAAATCTGCTCACAACTTTGTTTTTCTAAGAGTTTTGTCATGGTATTTGTGCGTGTTCATTACTGGTATCTGTGCGTACATGTGAATCTTTTTTTTTTATTTGAAATGTGTATCAAATCTGTATTTTATTTTTGCACACCGAACTCAGCACCTCAGAACATGCCGAAAAATATTTTTGCAAATGAAGAGAACAAAAATGATTTGCTACGTTTATTTTCTGTGTTTGCAACACACACAAAAAAAGCACACACACAGAAGATTCATTTTGTGAATAAATTTTCAACGACATTCACCAACAACAGAGTAAACGAAATTGTTTAAATCCCATCCATTGAAACAAGAGACACACAAAAAAAGAACGTCGCCCGAGAGAAGAGTCGCCGCTAAAAATGATGAGAGCAAAAGAAAAATAAAACGACGAAAATGAAAGCGAAAAATTCACTTTTTTTCTCATTTCGCGTCCATTTCTCGCACACAGAACAGAAGCACAAAAACCGACTGCAACAACAACAATTAGCAAATGAAATAATCTCAAAACAACTCGTTCGCAATTTTTTATGCGTCATTCGCTATTCTTTCTATATTCTCGTGATGTTGATGCATGTGTGTGCGCTTTTATTTCTTTCAATTCTATTTCGTTTTCTCCATGTTTCTCTGTTGATTCTTTCGCGCTCATTCGCACAATCGGCGGTAGCGCTGCAACACACACACAGTGTGCACAGGAGAATAATTAAGCAGAATTAATTACATGAAACAAAAAGTGCTTGCCATTAAAAAACAAAATTATATATATAATGCTCGGTGGCTTATGAAAACATATGCACGTTCGGCTTTGGTTCGGCTCAACTCTGTTAGCAGATCGAGAGAGAACGAGAATAAGAGAGCGAAATGGCAGTTGTGTGTGTGTGTGTGGTGTGCAATATTATTTTCGTTCAATCAATTTTTCTCCAAAGGATGTGAGCACAGTCCCTGAAATACCGCCATTATTCATTTTATGGTCTCGCCCCCCCCCTCCTTTTAAGAAATTGAGACACGAAACTGGCTCCTTGCAATTTTGCAAGAATGTGATAGCAATTCGGTGCCTTTAAACTTCAAATATTATTTGCTCCGTGTAAAGTGATAGGGGTTCATTGTTGATTCATCGTTGATTGACGCACTTGATGTACACAAATATATACGACTTTTGTGCGTGGGTTGATTCTTGTTACTTTGTTTGCCAATGTTTATATGATTGATGTTTTGGTTGTTCACATCATTGCCAATAATTTGGTTAATGTCTTATTTGTGCGCTTGTCCGTTGACCAAACTCAATGCACAGTTCAAAACAATCCGATTAAGTTTGCATATTATTTGCCAAGAAATTGATAATCAGCTTGAAAATTCCGTACGATTGAGTGTAATTACAGTTTATGTATTACCGCATTGAAATTACAAAAGATATTTCCATTAATTGTTTTCCCCGAAAAAAGGGTTTTGAAAAGCTTCATTTAAAATTTATTATAGATCTTTCTTTCTCTCTCCCGCTCTTTCTCCGTTCCAAAACAACAACAAAAAAACCCAATCAAATAACACATACTCAATTACATCGAACTCATGTTTTTCGAGCTGAAAATTGAAACGCACGTATGAACAACGGCACAGACATTCGTCGCACACAATATATATATATATGTTATGTATATACAGAAATATAAAACATAACGAATTAAAGTACATGTATGTTTACACGTTGACGTAAACATTGAAAGTCGACCATAAATTTCTAGGAGCCAGGCCAACACGCAGGAACTTACTCGCATCAAGCGCAAGAGCTCATTGGAAAGAGAGCGAAATATTTTTGATTCTCCATTCCTCCTACCTTTGCTACTCTTTTTTTTCTCTCATTAAACTTAATCAAATAAATGGGAAAAATTATACATATATTTTATACGCATTCTGTACCATGTCACTCAAACCGATGGATGGATTGAATAAGAAGCAGCAAATGAGAGTGTCTATTAAATGATGTGATACGTAGAAAACCACGAAATATGTCATTTGCCGTTTCCATGTTCATATTTTCCAATGTCGATTTTGTCATTTTATATTATTTTGTTGCTGTTGCTGTTGCTATTGCTCGTTATCTTCATCATAATACCATGGTTGCCGTCATTCCGACATCTCAACTCAAAAGGCTGAAGTTACACGAGTGTATGCTCACAGAAATTGGGCAGTAGCTCAATTTTCAATGTGATATACTTGTTACCAAATAATAAAAAGCAACCAACCAACCAACCAACCAACCAACCAACCAACAACAAAATACATGCACACTGAAACACAGAAACGAGAAAAATATGGACGTGCGTTGAGGGCCCTTGAGAGAGAGAGAGCTAAGAATCACCATTAGTATCAGTTGGCCGTATTGATGTTGGTGTTCTTTTTCATTGGACTCATGCCTAACTATATTTTTATGTGTATGCCTTAACGAAAATACAAGACATGATGATGAAGCGATACAAAACACAAAACATTCCTATTTGCCTGTTGGTCGGCATCAAGTTCGTATAGTATGACATGTTGTTGATATTAATGTTGCTGTTGCTGTTGCAGTACCTGTACGCACATTATGGCAATAAAACTAATCGTACACAAAACGCGTACTGCGCGTCCGAAGATCATCCATCAACAGCACCTGAGTTTTGGGTTGATGCTCAACGAGACACACATACTAAACAGATAAAATGACAAAGATAACAAACGGTTGAAAAATAATAATGAAATAAACTTTAAAAAAAACAACAACAACACAGAAACAAAATTACAAAATAAAAGACACAGAAAAAAAGGAGACAAAGAATTAAACTCAACACACATATTAAAGTTCACGCTAAACTATACCATATTTTATGCACACATACATTACAGTATTTGTCTACCTGCTTTTTAATTTGTTATGAACATATTAAAGCAGGCGTTGGTAAAGACCCTGTCACTGTACATCGCATGCATTTGGGATAATTCAATGTGCTCTATGCATGTATCTCTCTCTCTCTCTCTCTCTCTCTCTCTGTATATTTTTTTTTTGTTTTGTTGACTTCATAAATGCATGCCACTAAATTATTCACCGTCATATATTACACATGTCTTAGCGACTCGAAAGAAAAACAAAATCTTCCTGTATTGTCGGTTTTCGCTCCGTTTACGAATCATCTTTGTCGCCTATTGTCTTTATTATATGCTATTTGAATTTCGGTGAAAATAAATATTTTGGAAAAATAAACAATAAAAACACATTCGAAAAAAAAGTTCCCTCAGAACGCATTCATAAATATTTCTGTGTGTTTTTTTAAAGGATGATCGAATAAACGGAGTGAAAAAACACATTACCAAATGCAATAAAAAAAAGGTAACAACCAAATGCTCGAGGATAATTTTTTTGTGTGTTGTAAACAGCATATAAGTCATTTGTTGTCGACATTTTATCTTCTCTCTCTCTCTCTCTTCCGTCTGTCTCACTCGTCTCATTCAGTCGCTCTTTCGAATAAATGTTATGTTTTATGCATAAATAAATAAATAAATAAATATTTGGATTGTTTCAAGCAATACAGAAAATAAAAACACAATATGTGAAACTATGCATTGAAATGACGTTTGTTTGTCATTGCTTATGACGCATTAAATGCGCTATTACGTTAAACTCCTTTTCGATGCGCTAAAAAACCGACTGTTTATTGAGAAAATTGCAATTCGATAAGTACGAATGGGAAAAGTCTATTCCTACATTTATTCGCCCAATCGCCCGCACTCCAACAAAAAACCATCAAATCAATTGAATTCGCACAATCAAATTCCTGTGAAATGTTTTTCGTTGATAATTTTGTAGACGTACATCGGCTTAATGCGATCTGTTTGTTATTCGACATTTCTCAATCTATGTCTTGCTCTTTCTCCCGTGTCATGCTTCATTTCGTTTGATGCATATATTTAAAAATTTCACAAACGAAATAGAAAAAAAAAACACGAAAAATCAAACATGAACACAAATTGATATTCAAATAAAATATTGTGAGTATCTTGCCAAGATATCAAGCAAATTGCACATCGTTTGCCTGCTTCATGTTTATTTTTATTTCGTGATTCTTTTGCAATTCGAATACATTTGTATAGCTGTTTGAATGTCGGGTAGTGATCGAAACGTTTGTTGCAGAGTTCGATGCTTTTTTTTCAGTAAGCGTATCTCTGTCATGCGGTGTGTGAGTGTATCTAGCTATCTCTCGGTGGAGTTTTGAATATATTTTTTTTTTTTTCAAATGAATGTATAAAGTATCAATAGTCAACTGTCTTTTTTTTGCTTATATTTTGCTCGCTGAATGTCCACACAACATTGTTGTTCATTGAATACAACTAAAACAGCATCGATAACATTTCTGATAAACAAACGCATTTTTAACAACACGGTCGATTGTATTAGCATTCGGTTATTTCAATTTCTTATTTTTTTTTTTGTAAAAAAAAGAGAATAAACAGCACCAAACAAAAATTTCTCTTTGCTTCCATACAAATGAAATACATTGGGCATTATCCACAGTGTTCGAGTTGAAATATTGGCAAACATTTACTATAGAAATGGCATTTTTCGAACAATTTTCGAATATTCATTCAACGAAATCAGATTAATATTTGGTGCTGGTGTTGCCAATCAAAATGTTTGTTTGGATTGTCTGTTTGTGATGCACATTTTGTGTGATTTTGTA
Organism: Aphidoletes aphidimyza; assembly: GCA_030463065.1. Taxonomy (NCBI): domain Eukaryota; kingdom Metazoa; phylum Arthropoda; class Insecta; order Diptera; family Cecidomyiidae; genus Aphidoletes; species Aphidoletes aphidimyza. Next base: position 27,040,191 of record CM059998.1, on the reverse strand, counting down.
TAAAAACAAAAATAGAAATATAATTTCATAATTTAAAACCAAATTAGTGCGAAAACAACTCAAATGTAAGTGTTGTATGATGTTTAATTGTTCTCATCCTAATCCACACGTGTACGCACGATTCAATCGTTTGTTATATACTTACTGAATGCTATAGTCAATAGGCCATTACACGCACAGAGATCGTATGTTATATCAAGTGTCTTGCTGTTAAACCAACCGCAGTGAAAACTCAACTATCATTTGTTGCACCAATTTAACGCGCATTCGATTGAAATGATACGTTCTACGCTAAAAGTTCTCGCGAAATATGTTTCCAATCAACTAAACGCATTTTTATGCATTTACACCAACACACACACATTCATACATGAGAGAAAGATAGATAGAGAGAGAGAGAGAGAGAGAGAGAGAGAGAGAGAGAGAATGAAAATGGAGGAATGCTCAAGATAAAATATTCGAAATTGATAATAATTTTTTAATTAAAACAATCGTGATGAAAACGATAATTTCTAGTTTACCGTGTTATTAATACACGCCAAAGCAAACTAATTAAATAGAATTGATGTTGATTAAGTTATTGTTTAGCTAATTATTTAGACAAGAAGTGGCGGAGAATACAACGAATACACATAAACAGCAAAAAAGAGAAAGAAGAGAACAAAAATTATGCATAACAATAATAGAATACTAACAGCCGTGCATTTTTCGAGTTCGCTGTGGTCGGTGCTTTTTTTCATTTCATTTCATTTCTTTTTGTTGTTGTTGTTGTTGTTGTTGTTGTTAAAATATTCAATTGTTGCGAGGGAGTCTGTGCATATGTTTGTGTAATGGCTATACAAAACCTTTGGATCAGCATCACGGTAAACTAAAAGGCTGCATGAAAATTGTATTCAACTATTTCCTTCTTAGTTCATTCGTTTCAACTTCTTCGGCACTTTCCATGGATTTCTGAAAAACCATTTTTTTGTTTTTATTATTATTATTATTATCATTATTATTATTTTCACTCTTATATTGTTCGCTGCTGTGTTGGCATTCTCTTTTCCTTAGACGGCTTCGACTGTTTCAATTCAGTTCCTTAAAATAGCCGACGTGTAGACGTAATAAAATTTAATATTCAAGTATTTTGTCTTTAATGATTTTGTTCTGTTGTTATATTTTGTTGTTATTGTTGCTGTTTCTTTTTTAAATATTTCATTCCATCTTCTCATTTTTCACTGCCGTTGCCGTCTTCACTGCAATCATTTCACAGAGATTGCACATTTAATACTGTGTTATTAGAAGTTTTATATACATGCATAACACTTACTTCAATGCCAGTACATTATAGATATTTGTTTTGAGATATTTTGTTGCTTTTAATTTGTTTTCCGTTCCTTCTGTTTGGTGTGTGTTGTTTCTCTTTCTATCTCTCTCTCTCTCTCTTTCTCGCTCTTCTATCTTCTCTCTTCTCTTGGTTATATCATTTTCTTGGGCCCTTTTTACAGCTTTGGCCGTTTTCTTGATGTTTCATTTTACTCCACATTTCTTTTCCAATCTGTTTTTCGGCCGAATTTCAAAATAAATCATATGCACTGTTTGTTGTTTACAGTAGTTTGTGTTCAGCATATTATGTTCTGCAATTTCAATGGAAATGGTTATCTTAGCGTTGTCTGGAACTGTTGGGGGAGTTGAGTTGAGTGCATCCAGTGCATCACATATTTTCTACATTAATATCCTGAAAATGCACAAAACAAAATGTTAAATTGCATCGATGTTTGAATAATTAGTTGGTTTCGTATGAAAACATGATTCCAATAAGAAATCATTCATTACTCGTTAAGATTTAGAAGAGAAAAAAAAAAAACATTTCCAATGAAATCGACTATTTCCACGAACAATTTTCGAGAATGGATTTGAGATGTTTTTCTTTTTCTATGCGCTAAGGATTTTATTGATTTTGAGTTTTAATTGTTTAATATTTATGGTTTCTAACTTTCTGTTTTTTCTTCCCGAACAGAGTCGCTTTTTGTATTGTATCCTTTATTTCGAGTTGTTTTATCCCTGTTGTTGATGGAATAACACCATGTCTTTGTGGGATCGAGTATCTGGCCAAGCGGGTTTTGAACGAATTAAATCGTTATACAACGAAAATTTCCCATTGGAAGTCCGTATATTGTGCGCTCAATGGATCGAGGAACGGATAAAAGCCGATCAATACATCGACATTAATGATCCACAATATGAACAACGTGCGGCCAATTTTATTTCAAATTTGATACAACAATTGGATCATGAAAAGCAACGATTGAAAAAACCCGAAGAGCTATCAATTAAGTATCGAATCGAAGATGCCATGCGCACATTTACCCAAAATATCTACAGTCCTGGTCAATTGTATAAGCAAATTCGTGATGCATTGATGTATGAACAGCATATTTTGGATTCATGCGCCAATAATCCACAAATGAGCTATGTGGACAACGAAGTCATCGAAATCAATGAGAAAATTAAGCATCTACGTACATTGATTATGCATAACAATGAGAGTGGCAATCGATACAAACACGAAATGGAACAATGTATGCTACGCTACAGCGAAAGTACAAAGCGTATCCAAGAGATGAGCAACATGCCAAAATCCCCGGAAAATGATGAGCGTTGCGCCGCTTTTATGGAAGAATGTAAACGACAAGTGCACGTTATGTCGGACAATATCAATCAACGGCGTTTGGATATATTCAGTTCGATTCGGGCTGTCATCGATTTGCTGGATGAAGTACAAAAGATTGTCATTCATAAGCGATTGGGAAAATGGCAACGCGATCAGGCTCTCGCTGGCAACGGTGCACCTTTACCGCTCAACGCGCTCGACGAAATTCAAAATTGGTTTGAAGATTTGGCTGAACTCATATGGAATACGCGCACATTGATTGATACCATGCGCAAATCACATATGCCACTTAGTCAGACCAATTTCAATGATGGTTTTGAGGTTGCCTATCGCGACATCACGAATCTCCTACAAAATTTGATCGTATCGGGCTTCATTGTGGAAAAGCAGCCACCACAAGTGATGAAAACCAATACAAGGTACGCTCAATTTACGTCAACATTAACATTAACATTAATATTGACATTAACATCGACATCACTCATTTTATAGAAGAAAAAAAATATTTATGCAATTTCCAACATGTGTTTCATAGGTTTGCGGCGACTGTTCGTCTGCTACTAGCCAACGTCAGCATTCATCTGAACAATCCATTTGTGACTGTTTCCATTTTATCAGGTACAAAATTAACATTGATGACACATTGATTTGAACAAATGTTTTAACCGGTTTTAACCATATTATTGTTCACTTTGTCCCACAGAGACACAAGCTCAAGCACAACAACAAAATCATTCAACCCCATTAACCGAAGCATCCGGTGAAATTTTAAACAATACTGGCAACTTGGAACTTCAACAGGCCACACGACATTTAACATGCAATTTGAGAAATATGCAGCTCAAAAAGATCAAACGAGCCGAAAAGAAAGGCACCGAAAGCGTCATGGATGAAAAATTCGCCCTACTGTTTCAATCGAAATTCCAAACGGGCGACATGCAACTCAATGTAATAATTATAACAACTTATTTTTTTTTTTGTTTTTTCATTACCAGCATTCATTTTGAGCAATCGGTATCGATTTGATCAATTTATTAAATTAATTCAATTCTTCTTTCATTTTGTCTCGTTGGACACAGGTTTGGGTGATGTCATTGCCGGTTGTGGTAATTGTGCATGGAAATCAAGAGCCACAATCGTGGGCTACCATTACCTGGGACAATGCGTTCTCTGAAGTTAGTCGCATTCCATTTTCGGTTGTCGACCGAGTACCTTGGTCGAGAATGGCATCGGCTTTAAATATGAAATTCTTTTCGCAAACCGGACGAAGTTTGACTAATGAAAACTTATACTATTTGTGTAATTATCTCAATCACTCGCACTCGCACACGCATATCCAATTTCACTTCGAGCACTGTCTAAATAATTGCTTTTCGTTTTAATTTCGAATAGGCGAAAAGGCTTACAGAGCAACCATTAACTTTAATCCCGAAGAACGTCCAATTACATGGTCTCAATTTTGTAAAGAAGCGTTGCCAGATCGAACATTCACGTTTTGGGACTGGTTTTATGCTGTTATGAAATTAACACGTGATCAATTGCGCAGTCCATGGACGGAAGGTCTCATTATTGGTTTTATTAACAAGCGTCAAGCGGAAGAAATGCTCCTCAAATGTGCACCCGGCACATTTTTACTTCGGTTTTCGGACAGCGAACTTGGTAAGTGTTGTTATTCATGTGTCCGAATCACATCAAATTCAAATTCAAATCTAATATTGCATTAACTGAATTGCCAATTTTTATTTCATTCACAAAATGGGAATCTATTAGGCGGTATCACTATTGCTTGGGTTGAGCACACCGTCGATCAAATACCGCAAATTGTTATGCTTCAACCATTTTGCCACAAAGATTTCGCCATCCGTTCACTTGCAGATCGTATTAAAGATCTAAATCAATGTGTCAATCTCTATCCGGATATTCCAAAAGACAAGGCATTCGGTAACTACTATACACCAGTGCCTGGTAAGAGACAATTTTTTTTTCTGCTTATTTACGTTCTTTTAATCAAAATTATCGATTCATTTGATTGACATTTTGAGTTTGTATCATCTCCATTTTGTTTTTCCTTGTTTGCAATCGAATGCAGTTGAATCATCAACAAACGGATATGTGAAGCCAATCCTAAAGACAACTGTGCCAGATGAGTGTAAATCCCAATTGAATAGCTATCCGAATACTCCACAACACAATTGGCAATCACCGGACGATCATACACGTGATACATCATCAGTTACAAGGTAAGTGTTAATTCATTGAACACGATCATTGCAATCGTGACGTTTGTTGTCGAATTTCCATTGCAATTAATTCGCGTTTATTTCTTTTGTTTGCTAATCACGTCTCTGCGCTTGAAACTCATATAGAATGCACTTAACATAATTCCAAAAACCTGATTTGAAAAAAAAAACAAAAACGGTCACTTCATTATCCATTAATCCACATATAAAGCACATCAAAAAAACCAAAATTAATTGTATGCATATAGTAGCAGTCAAGAAAGCAAAAACAAATAGAAATATGCGACGAGAACAATTCCCAAATCTTCGATATTTTCGATTCGTGTTGCTCCTTTCGAATGAGGAGTTCATTTGATGAAATTGTGCGCGCGACATTGTCTCATTAATTCAATCGGCTCGGTTGACATTTTACAGAAATGATTGCCCAGCACACAAACTATCAAATGATTTTTTTTCTCGATTCATTCAATTTGACCTTTTCAACATGTCTGATCAACTGAGCCGAAAATCATTTGCATCAAAGCAAAAAAGCAAAAGCGTATGAGAGAACAATGTTCATGGAATTTGAATTATAAACCAACACTAAACACCACACACAGTATGGCCAGACAGAAAACAGTTTCATTTGTTGTTTATTTGTACCTTTTTTTTCTTTTTCCTCTTTCTCTTTTTTCTCTTGTGCGCAACTGTTCCAGCTACCAGAATAGTACAATAATGCATCTGTAATTAATTCAATTCTATCTCATATTCAATTGACATAAAACATGTGAAATGAATAAATTAACAAGATTCCATCAAATATGCATTAAAAGATAGAATTTAAAAGAAAAAAAAAGGAAACAGAACAAGAATTTAAAAAAAAGAAAAAAAAAACTCGTTGAACGACAACAATAGAAAAAAGTGGGTAACATTTAAAAACAAAAGATCTCCAGAGCCTTTTTTGCTTGGACAATCTTAAGTCGATAAAATCAATACACAATTGTTAAATGTTGTTTAAATTACTATTATACCACATAAAACACGCAGATAAACACGCACTCACACACGACATTTATTATGATAGAAAATAAAAAAATAAACTGAAATTGTATCTATGAGTGTAGTGATTTGAAAGAAATGTAAGGGCAGAAATGCAACACGTGCATGCAAAACAAAGTTATAATACTAAACGATGTGATTGATATCCGTTTCTATAGTTGCTGTAAAAATTGATTGGTTTTTTTTTTCTGTTCGTTTTTTAAAGTGCATGTAACATTTATTCGTCTTGTTTACCGAGTCATCCGAGTAGTTGTTGATGAGCTCGTATTTTTGTGCTTTTTCCCTGATATAAATTGAAATTAAAACGATATCTCTGTTTCGTATAAACGTTTCAATTGCTGATGTTTAAAGATTTGCATAATAGAATGTTGTGATGATTATTTATTAATAATTGAAAAGTACTTGTGATGTTGGTTGACTTCAAATTTCTTTTTGTGTTTTTGATGTTGAAGTCGTTAATTTGAATGAGCATTTAATCCAAAATTATTACCACACACAAAAAAAAACCAAACTCGCTAGAAATATAAAAGCTTCTCCTATTACATTTGGTTGCTCAATTCAGTAGGAATCAAACATTTTTATTGAATCCATTTTTGTGTGTGTATGAAAAAGCCAAAATAAAAATGGAATTTAAAAAAAAAAGCCTGTTCTATACAGGTTGCACGAATTAAAATTCTATTGACTTTTAAAGATTGAAAGGATAAATACAGTCGGAAAACGCCGAACAGAAATATATAGAAAAAATTTCGTACCGAAAGAATAGAGAAAGCTGTGTGACTACCACATGGTAAATCGTTGGAGAAACGAAGATTTTTATACAATTTGTATTTTAATCAGAAACACTTTGGGATCAGAGGTGGCATCGAACAAATTTCGATTATTTTTTTTTTAATTTCGGCCTGAGATTTGTGTTGAGTACGTTTTGGACAATTTGAAACAATTTTTTTATTTTCGAACGAAACAAATGTTGTTCAAAATTGTTCGAAATGTACCCATACACCAAAATTCAGGTTGAAATTCTTAGAAACAAAAAAAAAACAATTCGAAATTTGTTCGTTGCACCTTTGATGAGGGTAAAATAGTGTGAAAATCGTCTAAATGAAGCTATACTAGTTTCCAAATGATTCTTTTTATTTAAAAGAAACGAGTATTATATATTATGGATATGGCCAGGGTATCTTATCGATTGATTGTTAATCGATGTTGTGATTTAAAACCAAATTGATTTAATACTTTTTTGCGCATTGGTGAGAAATTTTCTTATAAAAGCGTAAACTAAAATTGTCTTTAATTCACGGATCTAGTGATAAAATGATATATAAATATATATGTATTGGGATGACAGTCAACAGTTGTATGACCAATTTTTAAAATAATCTCCTGAAATGAATTTAAATCATATTTGATACATATTTAATGAATACCGATAAATCAATGGATAATTAAAATCGATGTAATGTGATGTGATTCAATGTGACTTGGAACGTATGTTCGTTTGCAAAAATGGCATTTTATCAATATGAAATTAATTGAGATATATTTGAATGTTGGGTGTTAATTAAGTAATAAAAATCAATAAATTGTAAATCGTTAATCAATTGATATGTTGTTAGTCATATTCAAAGAAGATTGACGGTATGTTCACTGTTCAGTCTATATCATTGTAATCTGTAACTGTCGCGTTGGACATATTAAGACATAACAGGAAATCAGTATCAACACAGAAATATTATTAGATGAATGAACATCAACAGTCAGAGACAATTATCAGAGGGGTTATGTTGCTGCCTTGCAACATATTTCAATAACAGGGTTCAGACGCATAGTCAATAGAATTTTACTGTCTGACATAGGAAACGAATAAAAGAAAATTAAATTCCAAATCAATTAATTTGCTCTAGCTAGATGAATATTGAAATTTCTGAGTCATTTATAGATCTATTTTTACATTTTAGATTTGAGAAACAGTCATGACCTTTTATTTTTGTCATTAGCACACCATCCTTAAAAACACACATATACATTACATATATATCAAGAGAGAGAGAGAGAGGGAGAGAGATGTATATTTGATTTTCATGGTTTCATTGACATTTGCTCGAACAATTCGAGCTTATATCGAAAGTTCGTAACGATTCATGCGGTTTCATCGTTAACACAATTAACAGCACCAAAATAAGCGTCATTGCACCGATTCACCGATTCACTAACTTGATGCTTTTTACGATGGCTTAATCATTTTTTTTTAAAATTCTTCTTCAGTTATCATTATATATTCACATATTTTCCATGTTCACGTTTTTTGTTTGTCATCATTTATTTTTTTTTATCACAATTACTTTTTCACTCAATTATTTTATGATTATTTTCAATTATTATAATTTTTGGTTTTATTTGTTATTTTATTTGTTTTTTTTTTCTCTCAACAAACCGATTTAGTTTCAACCATCATGAACAGGATAGCTTCAACAGTGATCCAACATGTTATGGTCTTGATATGCAGGTGGAAGATGCTGACTTCAATGATCTATCAAACTATGTAAACTGAATGCAATGCGGACCGCAAACATACAACAATGAATGAAAACGAACGACAATTAATTACAAAAAAAAAAAACAAACAAAAATACTTAACTAACTAATATCATCCGCGCGCGCGCGAGAGAGAGAGAGAGAGAGAGAGAGAGCACAAATAACGAAAATATGAGGGACAAACCGAATTATGGAAACGATTTACAATACAGAGAAAATTTTGTACATGAATAGAATTAATAAGAAAGAAAAAAAGAACACACATAATTTGAAACTAAAAACGAATGATTCATTATTTTTTAGTTCAATTATATATATATATATTTTTTTTACGTTTTCTCACATACAAATTTTCATTTTTTTTTTTAAATTTTTGATCTAATCCATAGGGAATTGGGTTTTTGATGAAATAAATCAATTCTCTTTAGAGCAATAGCTTTCAGCGATGCAAAACAAACAAACCAACCAACATGAATCAATAGTGTGCAATAGTGCTAAGGCCCCAGATGGGAAAGATGCTAGGTGGTCGAAAGAAAACAAAAAAAAACTCTCATCAAAGACACGCAATAAAGAGAGTAACAATATCAACGACACTTTTTTCGTTTAAGTGGCGGCGTTTATGGCTCATGTGAATTTTGAACCATATTAGAAAAACTTCAAGGTTTTGGTTATTCTTCGTGTGATTTTTTTTGTTATCACATTATTTTTGCATCAACATTTATTATCAAATGTACCTAGGCAAGAGCTATTTTTCAGCCTATTTCAATTTCGTTAATTGATTTGAAAATCTATGCCAAAACCTTGAAGTTTCCGAGTCGGAATCGGAAGACCAAAAATTGGTTATGAATCTGTCACCGTCCATTTCCAAGGATTTTCTTTCTCATGTTCTTTTATTTTTTGTTGTTATACGAAACAAAATCAAAAAAACGCATTTTAATTAGATAGTTTTCAATCCATTTATATTCAAACAAAAACAATTTAAATTGTTGCTTTTGATTTTCAAAATAAAAGAGAAAGCATAAAAAAATAGACAGAAAATTGATGCCTTAATTGAGACTAAATTTCACACAACGACAGTCGATTTAGGGAGTGCTTCTATTGCATTTCTTGCATGTATTGTTGATGCTTAAAAAAAATAAATTATATTACGAATATTGCAACAAATCGAAATTGAATATCATTAAATATGTGACCATTTTGCATATTTCAATTATTAACAATTTATAAAAAAAACAATATAGAATGTAAAACCACTTGTCTTTTTCCGTTATTTATTGTTTGTCATTTCTTTGTGTTTTGAATCTGCATGTTATTTTTTTGATGTGTTTGTGTTTCGGCTTGTGAATTTTGGTTCAGCGTTGGTTTTTGTCTAGGTTTGAGTGTTGTTGAAGAAATAGTTGGCAGATGGCTGTTGAATTGGCATTTATTGAACTTTGTCCAACAAATTGTGATTGTGTTGCATGCCAATTATTGTTATTGTTTTTGGAATTTCCACTTTAAAAAAAAATCACTGTTACTAGGAAACAACGTGTGCTGAATTCCGAATTGCATTTTGATATTATTGATTTGTTAAGTATTTTAATTTCGCTTCGTTAAATGCTTGTATTATTTTCACCCATTAATCTTATTAACAACAACAACAAAAACTAGCTACTTGACTAATTGTATCCCGATGGAATTTGGTTTAAGTACACAAGATATAGATGTAAGAATAATAATCACTTAACAACGAAAACGAGATAAATAAATGTATCCCCAATTCAATTAATACTATTCAATTAATTCAATTTCAAATGAGAGATATGAACACAGAACATATTAAAGTTTTAACAAACGAAGATAACGACAACAACAACAACAAAAATACACACCATACACACATATTTTAAAAATATATACAATCAGATCGGATTTTTAGCATATTTTGCATTTAAGTACAGAACATATTTTGAAAATGCAATTTATTTAACCACACCTAAAATAATGATAACACATAAATAACAAAACAAACCAAAAGAAAAAAAAAACAAATGGCATAAACTTTACTCACATAAGATTTAATTCGATGTGATAAATTTAACTGAACAAATATCAATACAGCACATAAATAACACTTAACAAAAAATAGAATATACATTTAACCATATTGATGCAACTCAATCACAACGGCAACTGAAGTGTAGTAGTTTATATTTTGAGTGTCGTGCGAAGGTTTCAATGCAATTTAACCATGTGTCAGTGACGCGTTAATGAGAAATGCTCATGGTCCATGAATAATGCAGTGAACACAGTTGTGCTGCTTGGAATTACAATCTTATCAATATATCCTCACGGGGGCATCAAACTCAAATGCGAAACCCATTTTAGATCATCATTTTTAATTTCATCCATTTCATTTGATTACTTTTAAATTAGATTGTCAATTCAAATATGAAAAAAAAGAAGACTTAATGAAAATTGATTTAAAAAAAAAACACGAACGAGATGAAATTTTTACAGGAACAATTTACCAAACGAAAGCAAGCGGAATAAAAATGCCATTACAGAAGACTTGTCAAGTGCAAGTGGCACGTTTACGCACATCACAACATTTGTATGGCATAGCGAGATTTGGGTTGTATGCGCACACCTTTGTACAATATAAGGTATATTTACTTCGACAATCTCGACACCAACGCCGTACCAATCTAATTCGGCACAATGATGGATATTTCAGAGCGTTTAGATTCACAATGGATTTTACAGGATTATGTGTTTGAAACCATTACAACTCTTTGTATCACAATTATTATTCTAGTGAAATCATGTAACTACTAGTTACTAATTAATGGCTTTCTAAATGACTTTCCATATACACTGAACCACACATAACTATATATTTGTAACAATTCGATCAATTTTTGAAGTTTAATCATTCATTTCATAAATCCTGTCAAATCCGATCTAAATCAATAAAAGGTTTCTATTTTCTGCATCATTTGTCAGAATTTAACTTAATAAAGAGATATTTACAAACAATTATTACAGAAATTCTCTAATAACAATATACAGAATGTTCTACACTGAGCGGAGTGTACGATAATAAAACTTCGATTCCTGGTATCAAAATATGACACAAGCAACCTGAGAGAGGAAGATTGAGAGCATCATTTAAATGTGAGAATTTATATTTGAATGGCAAAACTTACCTATTGGAGTTCATTTCAAACATTCTCCTTTTTATATTTATTGTCTAAATCTATCACAAGTAAACGGTTTCTTACAAATTGGTAAGATAAATTTGTTCTAATTTCGCATACATGTAAGTTGACGTTTTTTAGTTAAAAAAAAAAAAAAAAAAAAAAAAATAGAAATAGTAAGAAGAAAGTTACACAATGCTATACACATAAGCCTTGCTTAGGACACGAGATATTAAAATATGTAAACAAATGAGGTGAAACAGTTCAACCAAATTTAGTAAACAATTCAACGATTGCCGACTAAATCTTGATGGATACAATTGTGCCACGGTACCTGGAATCAAAGTGTTATTTCAATACCGTCAAATCTGGAACATTCTGCATATTAGTGAATTGAAATACACATAAATTTCATGAAATTTACTCTTGATATGGTTTTCATTTCCATTGAAATGACATTTACCAAAAGTGAAAAAGAAAATATTTCAGCTACACACAAACTAACCTATAACTGTGAAACATTAAAAGAAAAATAAAATAAAATTAAAAAAAAAATGTCAATTGAGGGAATAAACAACCGTTGGTGTTTTATTATTTGCACATTTAAAGCGATTCAGAATATGGAGCTCAAGCCAAAGATTAAGCCAAAAAGGTTTTTGTTTGGTGGTTTCTTCACATACAGTTATTCACCGAGCATCAAATGAAACCACCAATCCAGGTCACATTTTGTATCCATATATATTTCAAAAAATTATCCATATATTTTCCTTGAATAGGACTCTCGTTTTCTGGAGCTTTTCGGAGACAAGAGGGAAGCCGTTGTGATGGCTCTGTAACACGACAAGGATGACTATATGATGCCAAATGATCTCAATATTGCTTGCTGATGACTTAAAGAAATATTTTCTATTAATTGTTTTGATTTGACTTGTTTAGTTGCTTATTGATTTAGTTTTGATTTATATTCCATGCTTCCTATTTATTTGTTTGTTATTTTATCTTTTTGTTTTGATTGTAATTTGTATTTTGAATTGAAAAGATCTTGGTTTTTAACGAGGTTTTACACTCTTTTCCAAGCAAATTTTATTTGAATTTTGAACTTAATTGTTACTGTCGGCCTTCATGGTAGACGTTAAAAATGAATAAATAAATAAAAGCCAAACACACAAAACGGGTAATTTTAATCAGGTAAAATCAATCAATTGTTCGCGGTCTTTTTTGTGAATCATCTTATTGAATGGAGCAGTGTTGATGGTCAGTTTTATTATCGGTTGCTTTATGTGCCATAACCAATGCTTTACTACTTTCAGCCTCTCGCATCCAATCCATGACTTGTTTTTGTAGTAAATCTTTTCGAATTCCAGCCGGTTCATGTGGTAATAAAGGCACTAGTACATTTAAAGCGGCTGTGTATCGATCGAGAGCGGAAACATGATTTTGTTCATACGAATACAATTCGGCCTGTCGTCCGATTTCCAATGCATCTTGGACTTGAGGTGTCGATGTAAATAATGAATCTAAAACAAAATGCAAACATAATCAAATATTTTAGACTGGTCATATTTATCTCTGTAAACAAACAAGTGGTGAGTGTTTTTCTTTTTATCTTACAGATTTGTTTAAAATTTGTGGCAGGTTTCAAGGCAGATTTAACGGGATTCTCCGTTGTCGAACTGGATGCTTCTGATGGACCATCAATTGTGCTCACAATATTTTGTTGTGTAAAAGCTTCGTTGTATGAACGTTTAATTTCCTCAGCACGTTCCATATAATTGGTGGCTGCTTGTTGCAAGCACATACGTTTTTCAGTATCGGTTTCAGCCGCGATCAATGGCACAAAATACTGCAGTCCTTCACAATATGCATAATAAGCGTCTCGATAATTCTTTTTTTCATCTTCTTGAACAGCTCGCGTCATCGTGGCTATGGCCTTGGTTAATTTCTATTCGGACAACCATGTTCATTTCAATTAAATCATCGATAACAATTCGAAATCAAGTACTTACTTCATCGGAAACGTCTTGTGCTAAGCAGGGAATTTTTTGACTTAGAAATGGATGATCGAAAAACTCTTGAAATGTCATTCGCTGTTCTGGCTCATGTACCAACAGCCGTGCCATTATATCACGGCAATCCTTTGTAATCGCTGCCGATTGAGCGATTATGATTTTTTGCTTTGTTTTAATTTTGTGCAATAATTCGTCGAGTGATTTTGAGCTATATGGCGCTCGTCCAAATAAACACTCATACAAAATGACACCGATACTCCACAGGTCGGCCAATGGATTGTAGGAATGCTTCAAGAGTATTTCGGGTGCCATGTACAATGGTGAACCTTTTATCACAGTATTCTCTTCATTCAATGTCAAATATTGCGCAAAACTATCAAAGACAGACATCAAAATTTGTGATTCAAAACACACAAGTTTTATTGGGTGCATAAATGCGATAGAGTTCGGATGATACTTACCCAAAATCGGCCACTTTCAGCATTAAATTTGGTGATTTGATGAGTAATAAATTTTGTGGCTTTAAATCAAAATGGCTTATATTATTCGAGCGCATATATTGCATTGCCGATGCCAATTGTTTGATGAAATATTTGCACGTGCCTTCGGGCAATGTACAGTGTCGTTTTATGTAGGTGGACAGATTGCCTGCATTGCACAATTCCATAATGATATAAATGGACCTGTTGATCGAATGAATTGAGGGAAAAATGCATTTTTATTTAACGTGTAAATAAACAAATGTTAAATCGATGCATTAACAATCAAACACAGTTACTTTTCATCCCATCGAAAATCAATCATTTCGACAATATGCTTATGCTTAAGAGTTTTCAATAGTTTAATTTCCCTGAGTAAATTATCTGTGGAACTTTTCGATAGGTTTGCTTTGGCCACACACTTTATGGCATACACTGATTTTGTTTCCTGCAACGAAAATCAACAAAATGTATTTTTTGTTTTTTTTTTTTTTAGAAAAAGCAACAAATCGTAACAAAACGAGCTGAAAAAGAAAATCTCACTTTATGCTTTGCTCGATGCACCACCGAATAGCTGCCACTGCCAATGATTTCAAGTAATTCATAGTCGTTTAGCTTTGGCATTGACATTTTTTTTTCTTCAATTTTTACATAAAAACGTGCAAATATTTAAATAAATTCAATAAACAAACAACTTAGAAAAGAAATAATTTAGGAATTGGTGTGTTTTGATTTGGTTTTTGTTTTGTTTTGAACACAATGACATTTTCAACTGACATTCAGGGATGCCAACATAACCAACACACACTGTGAATACAACAGTACATTGTACATTGGAATACGATGAATGAACTAAGCTTTGATTCTACAAGTGTTCTACAGTATAATTCAGTTGCCTTTCGGGATTGCGAAACAATGATGCTTCTTCACATATGAAATGAAATCATACACTTGGTTTTGTCCTCAAGTCAGTAACACTTGATTGAGCATTTTATACGCTTCGTATTGATTGACGGTTCACCAACAAAAAAAATATTGCGTTTTCAATAATACCCTGAATCTACAATCTAACAATATTACATTTTTAACGGATTTTTTTCCCTCAGTATAAACCAATGAAATGGTAAAATAAAATTCAATATAAACAAAAAACAAACACACATACACCCAAGAACAACAACCAACGACAGTCCATGCAATAAAGCGTACAGTTGAAAATTTATGCCTATACGTAATGTATATACAATGGATTCACCTTATGAATAAAAGATTATCGTAATACATATTAAATACTTTGATTCCATTTTTTAGCTTAAGATACGACACACAGCCGTTCATCGATAAACATAAACATTGAACATCACAGGCAATCGGTCTCAGGGGTGGTTTCTTCTAGGAATCGGTTGTTTGGCTCCTCTTGCGAAAATCTCTTCCGCAAATTTATACTCTCTTCTTCGATTGCTTCTTGCAGAAACTAGTTGATTGATCACAATTTGACGCTGGTGATTCGTTTGATATGTATGCCCTTCCGTTTTATTGCAAAGCATCAAAGTATAGATTTTTAAATTACAAAATTCAGTTTACACTTTTTTAATGTTCAATGAAATAAATTGTTTGTCCCGTATAAAAACAATGCATGCATTATCTTCAATTGAATTGAGTGCAGGCTGACACGAATATGGACTCATACTCTAATTAATCGATGGAAAAAAAGGTCTGCATTATATGATCCATTGGTTAAAAAATCAATCATAAAATCGTGAAACGATTCATGAAGGCAGCCAAAGAGTCAATTATTCAGTTGGGATACGATTTATTGGGTCGATAGGGTGCGGCGATTACATCTTGTAATGACATCGATAAAGCATCACCATTTCCCATTCGATTTTGTTGATTTGAAAAATTAACTCGTGTGATATGGTCAATGGTCATTGAATGTGGGTGTCAATGTTTTAGCTAGACTTCATCGTTGTCTGTTTGTTGAGGGGGTTCGTCCAACTCAGTACCATTCTCTCTATTGCTCAACTGTCGATCTGCCTTTTAAATTATACATGTACTTAACGATATTGTATCCACCATACAAATGTGTTTTGGCAACCAACGTGCAGACAGATGAATGTGTATGTGAACTGAATAATGAAATGATTACTTTAGTCAAAAGACACGAACTACGAACAATATGCAGACATCATTATTCTATTGACTGACACACAAATGCATAATGGAATATTTACTTTTCCACACAAAGTGTGTAGTGTGTATCAAGTATTGGTTTTAGACTCACATTTATTTCGTTTGATTAGTCAACACAACGAGAACTAGTTTTCTACTGGCTTTTCTCGGCGTGTCCGCATGTAAATGAATTTTTGTGAGTCATACAAGCTTGAAGTGGTTCTCATTATGGTCGAAACTACGATTGACCGCTAACCACATTGAACTTAAACTGAGAGTTGATGAAATTTAAGCATGGCTTTCAAATCAACCCTTTGAACATCTTCGACTTAGATTATTTCAAAAATTCGAATATCCACAAAACAAGAACAGAACAGAACATTATGTTAATGAATTTGTGTTCAATAAATTGAAAATCGTTGAATCCTTGTTAAACGTTGGTAGACTGTATGACCATTTCGAAGTGTAATCACTGAAAGAGATTGTAAGAAAGTTCGTTTTCTATGGTAAGACTATGCAGTTTACTATGTTTTACATGTATTCGATGCGATCAATTGTGCCCAAGTAAGCCTAACAGCCATTCGTATTGGCTAGTCTATTATCTAATTCAAGGCTCGAAAATCAAGCATAATGGTGTATGGTATTTATGACGCTCTAAAGACAACAAGTAATTATCTTTGTGTGAATTGAAGACATTAAATACATAACTTTGACTTTTGGCACACTTTTGTTTGCGTTGGCACCGCCACTGCAAAGCCCAAAGAGAAGTTAAATTTTATGTATGATCGTAGATTGCACGAATACGTTCAAAAGCATCAAAGACCTTAAAAGCTCAACAAATCACATGAACTTTGCTAACTTGGCCTACAATGATACTAGCAAAAATATCAAAATAGATTATATTCAGACAATTATTCGACTTTGGCTAACTGGTAAAGTTTGCTATTCTGGTTCCTATATTTTTCTAGTATTTTTCATATGCCTGCCCTTTTGGATGATATTAATTTCAGGTTGAAACCATAGATGCGCAGACTTCAATGTTTCAGGGGGAGGTAAATGGTATGTGTCCGAGGGTGGTGAGAACCGCAAAATAAATCTTACCGGGAATTATTATTTCTCGTTGGTACAGTGGACTATTGTATATAAACACATAACTCAGACCAGGGCAAATCACAGAGACTTGCTCTCCAGAGGAGGCAAACCCCGAAATACCTCCCAACCCCCCGCCTTGCGCACCTCTGGGTTGAAACACCCAACGTCCGACTCTCGATTTGTATCGTCTAGTACAAAATAATAAGTACGCTAATAGAATTTTCCACTTGTGTTTACATACCGTTCGGTCCAAGCCGACCACTACTAAAACAATGGCATAATATTCGAGACCGTTGCATAGAAGACGAAAAAAAACCACACACACACACACACACACACACACACACACACACACACACACACACACACACACACACACACACACACACACACACACACACACACACACACACACACACACACACACACACAAGACCAGCAACATCGTTAACTAAGTATTGCCTCATCAAGTCGGTTTTGTGTTCCGGTGCTGTCGTCTTTATGTATGTGTTGTCATGTGACTTGAAATGAAATTTTACGCTTCTTTACTTCATATTATTCAGCTATCAAGCATCTTGAGAATATCTAAGCGCTAATATTCATGATATCGAATGGACTGCTGTATGTTGCGGTGGTTTCTTGTGTCTGCACTCATCATCCACCACTTTCGGCTAAAGTCATAATTAATTCGTTGAACATTTGATATTGAAAGTATGGCCCGTTATAGAAAAAGAACCAACAACTCGACGATAGACAATGGGGCACAAGATAGAAAAATGTAATTTTACGCATGATGCATCTATGTCTTATATTTTTGTTCGCGCGCGAATCTAACGTTTTGCATGTTATTCTGGTTATTTTTTTTTTTTTTTGTTTAGCATCATTCGGTGTTGCTACATTTTAATAATAATGACGCACACTAACATCATTCTGCAGTTTTTGCCATTGATCCAGTGGACTGTGAACAAAACTTCAACATCAATTTAATCGAATGTTTTCTGAATAATCATTAAGGCAAAAAGTGGACGGATATTATGCATGTATCGTAGCAGCGTACGTTTCGTGCGTGCTCATAAAATGAGTGATAATTTTGATTAAATATTCACTTCATCGTTAACGAGGTGGTTGAACAAGTCCAAATAAATACATCTAATTACTTATTTTCCAAGAGAGAGAGAGAGTAAGAGACAGAAAGCTCTCTCTCTTTCTCTCTTTCTGTGTTCAGACAGAAAGAAAGACAGAACTATTTGTGTTGTTAAGTCATCTAGTGCTTCTATAAGGTATTAAAGGATTTTCTAATATTACATTTACCAATGAGTCAGTGGCACTGTCTTCAAATAACAATGCATGTAAGATTATAGTCTTGCAATATTATGGCATGTGTCTTAACTACTAAAAGTTAGTGGCAAGTACAGCAATATGCATATTCAAGAGAACATTAAAGATCATTTTTACAGTCTAGCACAAGCGATGGTAATATTTTTGAGACGTTGGATAAAAAGTAGATTTAAGAAATTGATTGAAAATTTGCTGTTTTATCTGCAGCAGTAGCATTTTGACATAGTTCAGTCGTTAAATTGACAGAGTTCATTTGGCTGGTTTAATTTTTAATTATGTAATAATGGCATGGCCCGCACCAAGTTTGGTATTTATGAGGTGTTGATCTTAAGCAAGAAATTTATACTAGCCCATTAGACTTTCAAATTGTAATAACGAATTTGAAATTGTTCAACAAAAGTTTAACAAAATAGATTTTCATCCTATATTCAGTTGTTTTTTCGTACCATTGTACCACTCGAATCGAGATTTCAATGAACAAAAATGAGAATTTACTTTTAATTCGGAATTTTATTCAAAATGTTGCATTTCATTTGCAAACGTGTTCAAGACCATGAAATGGGTCGTGCTATCATCCATGAGGAGAGTCAAAAATCTAAGCTTTTAACCCTATGCATGTTCAATGTATGAACGATTCGTAATTACATTTGTTTTGTCTGTGACATTTGGAATTTGCAGTTCAAGTACCTAACTCAACGATAACGTTCTGCTTATCATTTATCTTGCATTGTATTCTGGTGATTGTTAAAAACCCCAAGACATTTTTCGGGTGCTCATGCAATTGCCAATTATAGTTTTCAAGTATACATTTCAAAATAAGATAAAATATAAAAATAGGCTGTTGTGTTGTTGTGCTTTGCGTAGCCCAAAAATTAACGTCACATTCAGTCATTATGAGACTCTAAGACAAGTGTTTGTTTGTTTGTTTGTCCTTCATTTAATTTTAATGTCAATTTTCAGATAAATTGTCCATTTCCACCATTGACCTTTTGAAAGCTCAACATCGTTTTAGTGAAATTGATTCGCACCCGTAATGAGTGATACAGAAAATGTTTTTTGGTGCCCTGCAGCCAACACACAAGAACAAACACCAGAGAAGAGAGGCCCATAAAAAAACTCAAAGGATTACCCAGTAAGATCTGTCCAAATACAAATCCAAAATATCCGATGTCTTGAACCAGAGAAAATGAAAAGAAAATGGACGCATATAACGTTTACCACTATGATTACCCAAGTTTATGAAAAAGAACCATTAACACAAAAGAGTTTATAATGGTTTCGGGTATAATATTTTTCGTTTATAGCTAAATGGTCGAAAATTGTATATTTCCTCGATGAAAAAGATGAATTAAAAAAAAAATATATTCTTCACTTAGCTTGTCATAATAGCTTTTTTTGCTCTTGCGTTCCTGTTGAAATTTAACTGTCAGATTGAATAAAATTCATTTGAGCTGGTTTTTTTTGTCTATAAAAGGCGATGCGCTCTCTGGCAAATGCCCAAATAATGTTCATCACTGTTTATAGCCTCGCACAAGTGGTTTGGCATGAAAGTGAAATAACTATCCGAAAATAGTTTCTTCGAAATATGAAAGAGAAAATTGCACAAACAAAAGAAAAGACACACACACAAAAAAATCAAATGAAAGTGCACTGCCTAGTTCATGTGTTACAGTCACTCCTTTTGGCGTTTGAATGTTTTTTTCGCTTTCTTTATGCGTTTTTGGAAGAAGTCACCAGTCAGTATAATGGATGTTAGAAGGTGGGGAAAATTGTGGGCGCCAAATTTGCGTTATCAAACAATAAAATTGGCGCCCTTTTGTCTTTTCTTCAAATCCACTCGAAATCACTTTAGACGTATTTAAGTGCGTGCAAACATAATAAAATATAATCTATGATTTCTATCTAACTTTCGAATCAGATTGTCGAATTGTGTCGAAATGTCGACTGGCTCGGTTAAAATACCACACAAAACAAAATGCTTACCAACTGAAAATATACTTGAGCTGTGAAAGTGTGTTTGACATGGAGTGCATGATCTCCGGACCGGCCATAATAAAATCAAACGACTCACCACACACATTCCAGCCATCATTTAGAGTAAATATCAAACGCACTGAGAGAATCAAGGAAAAACCGAAATGAAAAATACACACACACACACACACACACACACACACACACACACACACACACGAGCATATGGAGAGAGGGAGAGATAGAGAACGGCTCAACTTTTATAGTGAATATATGTAAAGCGGGCAAACAGCGATACTTGTATCAACCAACAGATAACGATCCGAGTGTTTATCAAAGGATATCAGTCATCTTTCTAACGAAAAAATAGAACTTTTCTTCTTTGACTTTGGCGTTTGTTTACGTCAGATGGCTTCCGTGAATATTAAATAGATAAAACTAGCAGGGAAAAATGGCGAATGCTTCGCTATGTGCTTGTTATGAAGAGAGAGAAAAAAAGGAGCAGGAACAATGTTGATACCTATCAGTTCGTGTGTTAAAGCATTTATTAAAATGAAAATGACCCAGAAAGTTGGGGGAAAAATAGTGAGTGACACAAGTAGCTCACGCAAAACTATATACAAATCACAAAGGCGCGGGTAATTCAAAAGAAAGCAAATGAAATGAAAAACCGGAGCGAAACGGAATTGAAAAACAACTAAAGGGGAAAAAAACGATGACGAAGACGACGACTACGGTAATGATGACGACGCAACGACGATGATGATTGAGGCGGGAGACTGAAGACGATGACAGCGGCACAAAATATAAGCTTACTCAGTGAAATGAATACATACTATACATTAAAAGCAATACAGAAGCCATAATTTTGATACATTCCCAGTATGACGAGATACACACAGATCTAAAATATTCATCAATCCGCGAGAAAAACAGTGAGAGAGAGGGAGAGAGAAAAAGACAAGAAGAGTGCGTGCTATTTTTCATTTGTGATGATTTTATTTTTTTTTTTTTGCTTTTGTAGTTGCCTCATTTCTTTTCATTGAAGTTTTACAAATGCAACAAATAGAGGAACTTAGTGTTGTCATTTATAATTGAGGCACATGTAAATGCCAAGAACAACATCCGGACTGGAAAAGGATGGGGAGGTAAAATTATCTTATGTATCCGGAAGATTCACACCAAAAATTGCCATCCGTATAATTTACCGTGCATAATTTCTGGGCCAGTATGTATCAACCCTTTGGTGGGTTAGTATGTCTATACAAAAATAACATAGTACTTTTTTAAGATTTGTCACCTGAGCGTAAAAATTCAGTGGAAATTGACACCAAAAAGCATATCCATCGCTATAAAAAAGCACATCAACCAAAATTATCTGGCGAGCCACTGAAAATTTACTCTTAAGCGGATACACTAAACCGATTCCTCTTCATTTTGGGTCAACTCACGATTCACAAAATTCGGTTAAAGGTTTGTGTTGCTTGACAGAACAATAATTCAACCAAAGGTGATGCTTTTTTGTTGCTCTTTCTCTTCCGCTCTTCCGCTCTTCCGCTCTCGTGTATCTTTGTCTCTGTGCATCTTGATGAGCATTTGTGTCTACTACACTTGATGGATTCGTATAGCTTTTTTTTGGTTAAAGATTTCCTTAAAAGTTGACACATTTTATGAGATGAAGAAATGATATTCAAACCGTTTATTTCGTAGCTCATCCTTATTTGCAGATTATCCCATTGATGATGATGGAATACGACTTTTCCTTTATAATTCTATAGAATTCTTTATATCTGTACCAAAAAATAAAATGGATCTAGCACACAGAGCATATATCATATTGTAATACTTATAAAAAATTCTCTCTGAAAATTCAATGATGATATGCAAGGTTTTTCCCCCTGTGTATGAGTGTGTGTGTGTGTGTGTTTTTTTTTATTCGTTTCCTACATGTTTGTTTTCATCAAAACCTTTATTGCATGTTTACATATGCATGCTACATTCAACTACTGTTCTCGTTTTGCAAAATCATTCCTTGAACTCGACTATATCACCGAAGTGCTTGTGCATTACACGTTTTCGTATGCATAGTCGTCTTCAATTCATTGCAAATTTTAAAAAAGCCAAGTCGAAATTTGATTGTAAGTTATGCTCTTATCACCGTGGTAAAACATTTGATAGCAATGTAAATTGAGAATGAACCAGTTTTTTTTTTATACTCACTTCTGTTCCACCTATGCCGAAACTTCTTTTAGGTACTTTATCATTAAAATGTCCAAAAAGTTTTGATGATTTTAAACCGTGTCACTGACAGAGCTTCATTGACAAGGACACACGTGAATTCCCATTGCTCACTGTGGAAAAAAAAAACAACTATGCAAATCCGAAATTTTTCAACAATTTTTTTTTTTTTAATAAATATTGTTGGAAGAAAATTTGCATTAATAAATTGTGGTGCAAGAAAAATGCACACACAAAAAATAGATCTATATGGAATGTGTTATATGCAAGTGCATGTAAAATGATGACATGAAAGTCCCATGACTGTATTTACGATCTCATGTCATCTGTATTTGTCATTGGATTTCGTGTCATCGAATGTGGATGAGATGAAAAAAAAATGAATGGAAATACATATCACTTTTAAATCGGTTTATTTAAATCGGAATTGCATCGGTTGTGATATGTTATTATTTGTTTATTTTATGCTAATTTTGTGATAAAATATCGCTCAAAGTAAACACATGGCACTTGACGGTGTATACAAGTGAATGTAAAAATGCGATGATGGGTTGACAAGCTACAATCATATTCAGATTTCACATGGGAATTGGAAACGCTTGGATGAAAATGTATTGAAACATTGATTTTTGACAAACTAAACTGTTCGTCGAAACATACTTAACACACCTCGAAAATCAGTTTGATATCATATTTTATTGCATTTACCCCACGAAAACCGAAAAACCCGGCCACATGAAAAATGTAGAAAGAGTTTTGCATTATCCTTGGAAACATTTAATTGAAAATAAGCCTAAGCATACAAATCCTGGAAATGAGTTGAAGCAAATTGTTAGGGTGTTCACCTTTTTTTTTGGAAAATGTTCAGTATGGTTGGCCAATCTGCCTAAATCAATAAATGCAGTCCCAATGAGCGTTCAATAAAATCTAAAATGGACTTTGATTTTTGTCACAGCCGAGGGGCCAATAATTTTCATCAAAATTTAAATGCCAAATAAACAATGAAATGTTCAAGCGAAAAACTAAAAAAAAAAGAAAAAAAAAACAAAATCAAAATTCATAATTTGCCTCTCAAAACGTTCAACTCTGAAAATAAATTCCAACGCTCGAGCCAAATTTTTGTTTTCTGCTCAGTTAACAAAGTGTTGATTTAAATTGTTGTACCGATGAGATGATCAAAAATAAGCTCATATACTGTAGACTCGTAGATTGGTTTGCCACATGCTACCATATGTAGAAACATATTGAAAGCACCAAATTATAGCATTTCATCATTTTTTTATTTGTTAGTCTCGCATGATGAGATCAGTGTTCCCTTTTTATTCCGGTAGGCAGAGTGAAAATGTACGAATCAATTTTTCTCACTTGGTGAGGAGGGGTAGGGAGCGGAGAGGACAAGCATCAAAAGTGTTGTCGTTCAATTGTCAATCGTTCATAATAAATGTTCAGCAAAGCGAAAACGATTTCAATACCGATGATGCCTACTTAAGTCAATATGCTAACATTTGATTTGGCAAAAAATTCTCTTAATATTTGAACGTTGTTCGTTGGTTGGTTGTGATGCGTGCGTGTGGACAATAGTCTATGCATTACGTAGGCAAACAGTAAATCGCTTGAAATAAATGCATGCTCACATGCATGCTCCGAGACAGCGGTTGATGTTTAAACATACAAACGAATACCCCCGAAAATGATGAACATTTTTCGTTAGTTGTGTAATAATAGTGATTACAAATGATGGTATTTAACAGACAACCACGATCAAAATCTCTATAAGTCCATTTATTGAGCCGCGAAAGTTTGATGTGTGT
Source organism: Aphidoletes aphidimyza (assembly GCA_030463065.1). Lineage (NCBI taxonomy): Eukaryota > Metazoa > Arthropoda > Insecta > Diptera > Cecidomyiidae > Aphidoletes > Aphidoletes aphidimyza. Next base: position 27,015,433 of record CM059998.1, on the reverse strand, counting down.
GTGCACAGGCAATGTTCAAATGTTCAAATGTTCATTCTTTACTGTTACGTTGTGCCGCTACACTGATACCGTTTTCTTGCCGTTGCCGATTCACTTCGGCGATGCTACATCCATTTGCTGCCTATTTTCCCTCGTATATTCACAGTGTTTCGTTTCGAAAACCGAAAGCACCGACGCCGTGCTTCGGCTATACTGAATGCTCGAACGGTTCTATATGGTGTCGCTACGAATGCACAGGCACACAGCCAGCCAGTTACTGAAATCGACACAATCACAGCTATGGTCCCCCCCCCCCCCGATAGACGCGAATGTGTGTTATTTTCGTGTGCACACAGCGCGTACCATGCGATTTGAAGCTTTGGCATGTTCTATTTCATCGTTGAATTCTCAGTTCAATGTCGGTTCTGCTTCCGTTAAGACCATTTATTTACGTTCTACGCTGTTTCGGTGTTTTTCGTCCGATATATTCCGAAACAAAAATTCGTTACGTACGAACACATTGTACGATGTAAACGAACAATCGAGCGAGAATGAAATTCATAGACAATTTTTTTGCGGCGGCAACTTCAAATGAGAAAATATTGAGAAAATCAAAGAATAAAAATCAGAATATTTAACTTGTTTTTCGGGTGCTTGTTCAATTTTTGATGCCAATGACTTCTTTGTGAGATTTAACAAAAGAGCGAAAACAAAAAATTATTTCTATTTTATCTGGTTTAAAAAACATTCCGTTGATTTTATTAATAAAGAAAAATTTGAATTTTATTTGATTCAGCTGTTTGTTTTACGGCGAAAAAATAAAGAGAACAATAAATTTAAATGTCGAGAGAAGGAAAAAAGCAACACGCAAGATAGAACAAGGGGAAGAAAGCTACGTGAAGACGATTACACAAAAATCAAAAGAACAAAAACCACTTTACGTTCAGAATTGTTCTCACGATCCCCAAAAAAAAAAAAAAAAATAAAAAACAAAAAAATACCAAAAAATATTTCACATTCGCTTTTTGCAATAAATTAAAAAAGTTAATTTGGTAGTGCATTTTCCAATTTTGGATCGAATTTTTCCCTTGCAATTGTTCTGTCGACTTGGTTTTCCAATTGAGAAAATGTGATGCGGATTTTATGTGATTCATTTTTTTTCATTTAATAAACTTTCAAGCGTGAATACAAACCGTTTTTCCCTTTGTTTTTTTTCGTTTTGTTTTTTTTTATGTTTTTTTTTCTTCTTCTTCTCCGAATAAAATGTGTACTTTATGCTGACAAATGAAATTTAATTTTAAAAACTCTTCCCATATTCGATTGTGCATTCACATAGATGTGATAGATTGCGTACGCGATTATTCAAGTAGAAAGTATCCCAGATTGGTTGTGCAACAACACGGTAAAAAAACGATAAGAAAATATAAAGGAATCATAAAAATGAACGGTAGCAAGCAATATATGAACAGAAATTGTTAAAAACAAAGAAAAACGAATCGCCATAGAAATTTGACGAATAAAAAGGGAACAAGAAAACAAAAGAAAAACGAAGAAATCAACGGGATTAAAAAATTCAAAGGATTCGCCATCGTTAGACGATAAAACAAAAACGCTGTGCTAACGTAAATTTTCAGTTGAATTCAATTGCATCGACCTTGGAAGCAATAATCTTAGCCATTTCCGCTGTTAATCGGTGAAATCGATCGGTACCTCAACATTTCAACCTTTTCGATCACACACACACACACACACACAAACACACACATACACACGGACATCCACTCCATACTGTAAGCATAATCTTAATCTTAATCTTATTGTTTTTAATTGAATATCACGTCGTTTTTATACGGCGAAAAAAAAATGTTCACCGTATACTACTAATTAATGTACGAAATGAACACATTTGCATAGTTGTTCGATGCTCCCGCTAATTGCAAAGACATAAGAATCGACGCGACTGTTAATATCTTTGAGTCTTGCGTAAATTGTAGCCGCGATCGACTAGTAAATGTGGTTGGCAAGTGTTAGGAGCTCATAAAACTTTTAAAGACTTAACAACAACAACAACAAAAATTGCAAACCAATTGTCGAATGAACGTCGATAAAGTGTATGTGTGATTGTGTATGTATTGTTCGTGCATACACAATCGCTCTATCGAAAATGAGTATTTTACTGTATTATTAACTGACCATAAACATGCCGAATTCGATAAGCCGTTTTCTTTACCTTGGCATATGACGCCGTACATATGAAACTGTTCTATATTTGGTACAATATAATGATGTATGAATAAGTTAGAAATGGCTGGTGATGGTTGTGATGGCTGTGATGGGCATAAATACATTGGCTCAATGAAAATACGTGTTCATTTGTCTATGGCATTATTTTTGTTGTTGTTGTATTCGACTTGATGTTATTATTGTTGCATTTGTGTTTCTCTGTCTTTCTCTGCCTCTCTCATTCACTTTCGCTCGTTCGTTCTCTCGTGAGCGCATTTCAGTGTTGCTGTTGATTTTTTTTTATTCACATTTCCTTTGCTGCTGTTCGCTTCAATTTTTCCTCTGTGTGTTGATAATTGCAAATGATACTAGAGAGGCAGTAAGAGCCAAAGAGTTGATTTTTAAAAAGGAATAGGAAAATGTCATGCCATTCCATTTCATTTCATTGGGCAGCATGGATTTATTGTTGCATTTTGGTTTTCTCTCTTTCTGCGCTTTTTCTGCTTTCTCTGTGTATTTTTTTTCTATGTCTTTTTAACTTGGAGCATTCAATGAATACATTCATAAATCTATATTTAGTGTAAATACAAAAGGCCAAACAGAATGAAAAAAAAAACTGGAAAAAAACAACAGCCAGCACAAAAAGCGATTATAGACCCCGAACGAATTCAACTGTCCTTGCGGTTTTTACAACTTATTTTGATTGTGGATTCAACCACTCCGTTGAAATAACGGGTGTTGTAGTTGTCGTGCAAATACCATACGTACGCGCCTTACAAGTGGCTCTCTAAGTGATTGTGTGCAGAGGAATTGATTTGGACGGTTGTGTATGTCAAGCGCATTCGATGGAATGCGAATTGCACCCAAAGCATATTGATGTGTGACTTGGTTGCATTCAAGGCAACATTCAAACACTTCGAAACTTTGTACCATTAATACAATGAAAAATTCAGTGCGCGTTTCAACGATGGGATTTGCTATGGTATGGTATGGTGTGGATAGTATGGTATATCATGCTTAGCCCATGCTCAGCCCAACCATATAAACTTTTCCGTTATACCGTAAACCAAAAATGTTGCACATACATGCTCGTACTCATACCCATACTCACACTCACACATGCAGAGCCACAAAATCCCTTCGAGTAACCTCATTGACAAAACTGTGTCTCAATTGATGTGGGAAACAGCAAACGCCAACTGCTATTGAATACACACAATTTTGTCGAATGATTACGCTAAATTGCGTGCAAATCAATTTGAACACCGATGAAATCCAATAAATTTTACCGAACAAGTTGCTAAGCGTGGTCGTATCCGCGTTTAATTACGCTTGGGCGAGAAAAAAAAATGTTCAATTACTAATTACCACTCGGTATTGAATCCAATCAATCAATGTTCATCTCAAATATTTCACTGCATGAAAAACACGTGTATTTTTTCACTTTCATTCTCCTGTAAACCCTTCGAATCCTTTTTTCTCAAACGCTATGAATGGCACCGAACAGAGAAGACAAAAAAAAACACATTTGAAATCGATTCAAATTCATGCTATATAATAAGTTTGGCACATTTAACCATTGTACACACAACAACAAACAAGTTGTGATGTTGGTGGGGCTTGTATAAGAAAATAATATTTCCTTTTTGAGCCCACTTTAAGCCAATTGGTAACGCATTGGCCGAATCCACCGGTGTTTTGGCAAAATATCATCGAATTTTCCGAATTTAAAATGAACCCGGTCTCAACGGTTGTGATCGAACCGAAAACGATTTTCAATTGGTTTGAGTTGACTAACGAATTTACGGAATGTATTGCATTGTTGTCTATACATTTTCGGTCTAGTTCTTGTGAAATTTCAAATGGGAATAAAAAGAGCGATCAATACATATATATATATATATATATATACAATCGGTGTTTTTTTCCTATCGCAAGAAAAATCTCAACAAAAAGAAACTTTTTTTTTTAAATTTTAAATCGCCAATGCGATATAAAATTGGGTTGGTGCCAATCACGATCTCGTTATGTCAACGGTTCGCTCACATTCTCTGGCCGCTCATGACTTTAAAATGTGTGCACTTGATTGAAGACCACACAGTGCTTTATGCACTGTGTTGTATTGTGGACACATAATCTTTTGTAGTTGTTGCTGTTGTTTGGTGAAAATTGGCAGTGGGCATTGAGCTGCAAGCTTCGAGGCTTGATAATCGAGAATAACAATTAAACTTTCGGCACGTAACAAAACCAAACCTCCACAACGAAATGATCATCATTTGGGGCAAACGTTGTTGTGTCTCATTTTTATTACTCATTCGATAAGCAAAATGCAAAGGTAGGCTCTAAATGCGGATCACAGTCTTTCGAGATTCTTTAATCTTGCAACACACAATCGCATTGTCCAAATGCAATCAAATCCAGTAGTTCAAGCTGAAATGGATTTGGACTTATCCATTTGGCATAGAACTTTCAGATGGAAAGCACGTAAACCTCAATGAATAAGCTGATATCCACACACACACACACACACACACACACACACACACACACACAAAAAGTTGATGCCCGCAAATCCGACTTGAACTTTCCAACGTGTGTTTCAGTTTGGGGATTTTTTTTTGTTATCTGCTCATTTCTTCGTCACTTTTTTCTTAGCGCGCCTGAATCGCAACATCATAAAAAGTTCTGTAACTTTTGAATCGTTTTTGATGTCTCATCCATATGCAGCCAAGAAAATATGGAATGTTGCACGAACAACAACAACAACAATGAGAGCAACATGAAAAAAAGAAAGGCGACTTGACTTTTCATTCGAATTTTTGTGTGCCTGTTGTCAAGCATCAAAATATTTTGTATTTAACATGCAAAAGCTAAACTTTATCAATTTTTTCACTTAATGTACACAGTGCACACAGTATCATTGTCTAGGCCAAAATGGATGCCATTTTTTTTCGTTCGTTTGATTGAAGAAACATCTCAATGATTTTCGTTTTGTCTCGAACATTCATTGATATATACATATTTTGCTGATTGTTTTTGTTAATGCTCTATACAAAATTACCAAAGACACCCTGAAAAATGTCTGTCGCTAATTTAGATGCGTGTGTAGCATGCGTGGCATGAACAGCTCGATCGAAACTCTTGTGATCTTGAAAATATAATTACTCAAGTAATACATTCAACTCGATTGATGTTCGAATTTTGTTCGATTTTTTTTGTTTGTCTCAATAGAAATGCTGAAAGGCAATTATCCAATACACGCAATTGGGCTCCTCTTGGAGTTTTGCCTATCAAAATAGAGTCGACAAAACCAATGAACGTATTATATCAAATCAATCGATAAAATCAATATTAAATAAATGGAAGTGACGCCAAATTGAAATAATTTAAGCTATGCTGATCGGCTTGGTTACATACAATAAAACACACGTTATGCGACTGACTGGCCGATTTTCACTACTTTTTGTTTTGTTGTTGGTTGTTGGCTTTTTAGCTGTATGAGTTCATTTTCTGATTTATAGCTGAGCTGATTGAAACCAAATGTGTTTCCATTGAAATTGCTATCTCTTGGGAGTTTCTCATTCATTGATGTGATGAATGTAATTTCGGGAATTTTATTCATTCATTCAATTATTCGCGATTGATGATCGATACAAACACACTGACTGAATATAAATAATTAGTGAATATGCTCAATGGAAGGTGGACGAAACGGCGCAAATGGGATGTGCACGACGCGCGGGAGCTCAGTCTAGTGAAACATCACAATTCAACGTTGGGATCAATTTACTACGTGCATTTGTAGTGGCATCTCAACGAAAACGAACAAGAGACAAAAAAAAAATAAAGCGCCCAAAATGATAAAATGTATCGAACGCATTCAAATCAATGCCAATGAATTTAATGTCAATTTTGCTGCTTTGTTATAGCAATTGTTGTTGTTGCACACTTGAAAAGATAACGTACACCATGCGATACTGTCATGTACCATAGATCAGATGATGTATAGCTAATGATTTCCACGTTTCGCTTTCGAATAGTGAACACGATTGTTTTATATGCCGTGTGTCTCTATCTATGTTGTGTGTGTGTGTGTGTGTATGTGTGTTTTTTTCACATGAACACAACTATTACGATTGATGCTCAGCTCTCACTGTTGAGTGAAATATTACGGAATATTTACGACAAGAATAAAATAAAACGTTAGCACGTAATATGTACATTTATTCAAATATTTTCAGCGTTTTATTATGTTCGAAAACTACAATGTTGTTCGGAGCCATTCATCAGTTGTTGTTTTTTTGTTGTTGTTGGTTTTCATTTTGATAGGCCATTTCCATGTAATGACCATTTTTTTCCCCGGCAATCCGATTTTAAGTGATCAATGAAAATTTTCTTTATAATTTTTCGATTTTTGTGGCATACCGATCAAATTGATTTTTATGGATGAATTGCATGGTCAAATTGTTTTTTTTTCACTCAAATCGAATAAAATTTACACAAATCGGTCGAATTTCACACAAATTTTGATGTTTTTCACATACAAATCTCACACTTCACACAAATGGAAAAAAAATTAAGAAAAACATTTGTCAATGACATTTTTCTTTAATTGTAGAGAAATGTTTTGTTAAAAAGAAATCGGTTGACAAGTTTTTTCACACAAAATGGGGAAGGGGTTGGTTATGGTATATCTAAAGTCATGAATAAAAAAAATAGAAGCTATTTTTCCCAGTGTGGGAAAAATAAAATCTATTTTTTCGTGTGTGGGGTGGAGGGGGGTATTGGTTCGAAACATCTTTAAACGTCAAAAACAACCAAATTTGAGGATCGAGCAAGTGCGGCGTGAAACAGAAATAATCAATTTGTGTGAATTTGATCCGTTTTGTGTGAATTTCAATCGATTTGTGTGAGTTTTATCCATTTTGTTGCGAAAAAACTTGTCAAGCGAATTGCATGGGCATCGATCAAATTCAACATACGAAACCATCTTTATTCGATATTATTTTGTTGAACTTTATTTGGGTATAGAATTGCCACCAAACGTGTTGGTGCGATTTGTGGCTTTCACGAACCCGGAGGCTCTAAGCTGAGCTCCAGTGTCATGCAATTATCTCTCATGTTGAGTTTTTTTTTGTTTGTTCGTAGTGCAACAAAAGAATATGCATCGCCATTAAATATGATTTGTTCCACCAAATCATTTGTGTTTTGCACGCGAATCCAACTTTAAAAAAACACACTAAACTTAGTCATCGATTTTCAAAAGAAAATGGGCATGAACAAAATATAGAAACGAAATGAAAGTTTTCGACATGAACTTGATTAAAATAGAACAATTTTTGCAAGTGCGCTGCGACGAAAATGCCAGGGTTTTTTTTTAAATTTGCATTTTGCCTCAATTGGTTGATGCTGTTGCTGCTGCACGCAAACACAAACTGCGGTAATGACATCTTCGCATTTTAATATATTAAAATTGTATCGTTATATCATTTATGTCATTAAATGTCATTTAGCTCATTTGTCGCTTACGAGCGCACGCTGGCAACCAAGAATGAAAAAAAATTGTTGTTCGGTTTTAGTGCTACCGGTGCAACGCAAATATTGTTTATGCTGCACTATTTTCATATTTTCATTTTTTTTTTCGTTCATCTTTTTCAATTCAATGCGAACTATAGTTTATTTGTTATGTTTAGTTTGAAAAGTTCTATAAAAGAAGGGAAAACAAACAGAATCTGTATCAAAAGCAAATGATGAGAAAAAAAGAGAAAGAATTGAAATAGAATCCAGAATGAAATGAATTATGAGTGCCATCGACAACATCCTTCAGTATGATGAGACCGTGAAGTTCATTTCGATGACGCACAACAGGAGACAGCACTCATTGGAAGGCAAAATAGTTGGTGAACTGGTGACTGGCTGCTGTTAGCTGTTCACAGTTCACATGAATTGCAATCTAAATTGAGGCGATAACGGACAAAGACTATCAGGGCACCCACTTATGGATATCATTTGACGGCATATAATACACAAGAGCGCTCTTATCATATGCTCAACACTAATTCTAATCAACTCGAAAGATCACTTTTTTCCATGCATATGACCTCTAAGAATCTCCCTTTCTCTCGCTCTCTCTCTCGCTCGCTCGCTCGTTCGTTCGCTCAATCAAACATCACATTGCATATCACATTGAAAGTAACTCATGCACATTCATATGAGCATTTTCTTGTTATGTGAAAAAAGGTTGACCGAAATGATAATCATTGAACCTTGAACGAATGCCGGTGTCAAATTCAAACGAACTCGAATTTTTCACAAATAAACGCAGCGCATTGCCATGCCATGCCATGCCAATGATAAGTAAATTTTGTTTCCTCTTTGCTGAAAAAGATATTGTGATAATATTTTGATTCTATTTTCAACACTCAGTGTGTCATTTTTTTTAAATCTTCTTTCAATTCATTAAGTTTTTACAGTTCTATGCGGTGAACGCATCGGTTCACTTGCAGTCCGCTACAGCAAAACGCTATACAGTGCATTAAACAAAAAAAAATCGTAGGTGAGATTCATCCGCAACAACTGTATGACTATGCTTACTTCCTCTATCTTCATCTCTTGTTAGCTGTCTCGCTTCCATCTCTAATTCTCATTATTTTTCAGTAGCGCGACAAAACTTTATTTTTCGGATACTTTTTCTACTAAACTGAGTACATACTGCAAATGATAAAAGAAAGTTCACTCTTTGCAAAAGTTTTTTTGCCTCTCTCTCTCTCTCTCTCTCTCTCTCTCTCTCTCTCTCTGTGTGTGTGTGTGTGTGTGTGTTGTTTTTTTATTCAGCTCATTATATTATATCAGCCGTCTTTTCATTTTGTTATTTTATTGAGCGCACTTATGACGCTTTGCCTTACTCCGTGTTCCGTGGGTGCACTCCCCTCTTTCGCTATCTCTATATTTTGCTGTCTTCATTTTTGTTTTCACATTTAATATGCTTCTGCAAGCGGCACTACGTATCGTAATTATGCCCAACTGGAGAATAGCTGTGACATCCTTCAACTTTGAATGAGTATATTAAAAATAACAATTGATTGCAAGTTCATTTGTTTTGAATCAAACTATAAAAATGGGTCACTAAATATTAATGCAGATGACACACACCCAATGTATTTTGAATAGCAATTTTTCTAGTTAAATCATTTCAGAGAATTCAATATTATTATTTCATTCCTTAAAATTTGACGTAACTATTATAAAAACTATTTGTTTTGAGCAGACACTGGGCTGACTATAGAAATATTATCGATACGTATCGCTACATACTATAATACGCACACTATATTATAGACTATAATATAGTTTATTCCAGAGAATATTTCATTATGCAAAGCAGAGACGAAGGATATCCACACAAAAGAGAATTGACAATGCGATTTTTGGTGGCCCAAAAAAATCATCTAGTTGCCCATTCTCTTGGAGATTAACTCAAAACTTAATGTTAAGTATTCTACAATTCAAAAATATACGCATCCAAATCTTTAAAAATGTGATTTCTTTGAATATGTCCAATGTGTTATGTATCGCCAAATTGCAATGATTATTATCAATATCATCCTCAAAATTTGGAGTTTTTTTTTCTCGACAAATTTCGATTTCTGACTATTTTACAGTTAGGCAAGTCTACGATATTTGCCTCGGTTAAATGTTCATGTCTGAAACATGAACTCTCAACTGTTGGCATTATAAAATACAAAAATAAGGTTCGGTTCGCTGTCTTTTATATTTGCCATACTGAGAAGCAAAAAAAAAACAACATAAATGATTTACCACTTCGGTGCTTCACTTTTTTGCATCATGGCCTTTTTGCACTTACATTAAATATGAATTTCAATTTATGCAGAATGCATTGAATCTTCAGTACTCTAATAAATGATAAAGTGTATAAAATGTATCGCAATCCCACGAATCCACCATCATGAGTTAGGGGTAAACATTCAGTTTATTGTTGATGTGCAATCTCTCCGATTTTCTACTATACTTCATTATCTCCTGTCTTTTGATGCGTTACGAAAAAAGTGAACGCAACCCTTATGTGTCCATTCATTTATTTCTGTGTTTGTGTGTGTGTGTTCGAGTGCAAAAAAACACGTCCATTTATACAAACGGGTAAAAATGTAAACAGATACAAAGAAGTGCAAAGTAACTTAAATAAATATTTAACCGTTGAAAGGAAGACAGTTTAAACCACAAACAACAGCAGCAATACCCACTACAAACTAAATAAATATTACAGCAGCTGCAGCAGAATCTCTCGAATGTGAATGGCACAAACAAAAACAAAAACAACAAAAATTCAATAAATAAAAGAAATACGATGAGATAATGAATTCTATCCGCATATTGTTAGTATTACATATTTAATGATGACCATTTCATTTTTGCCATCTTTGTAAAACGGTGCAGTTGCATTTGATAATAATCTTGTGTCATCATTCAACCGACGTGTACATTTCATTTGAAATGACGTGCAAACATTATACACAACTTTATAGCTTTGAAATGCTAGGCAATTTCATTGGCCAACATTAAAATGTTACCCATTTTATGAGTGCACTTTAAGTGACAGCGAGAGAGAAAATTGTTGAAGATTGCAAAATATCTTTAACAACAAATTTGTGGTGTTGAACTATGAAAATGAATCACAATTTGATTGTTTTATTCGGATTGCGTGCTGCAAATTTTATTGAATTGTTTTGTTTTGTTTATTCAAACAAACAAACACCAACGTTTAACGGATAAGACTCAAAAGAAATTCGATGACAATTCACCGAGAACATTCAATCGCCTACGCAAACCATTTGACGCTTGACTTACGAGTTTACCGTCGCATTTTTCGTTTTGTTTTTGTTTTCGATTAATGCAATATCATTGTGCATTGTGTTTTGTGTGTGTTGTGTGTGAATCTTGACTGCATTGCTAATTGTCGTTGTTGACATTCCAATTCGATAAATTTGCCCGTGACCAAATTCTAGTCGAAATGGAAATGAAAACAATGCGCCCGACAAATTCATAAATGAAGCATTAATCGGATTTATTTTACCACATCCTCAGAGACGCACTTACAATCGGCTTAAGAAAATGATTGGGATAGAAGGCAAAGAATTTCCACACGAATAATATATTATAATTGCTGATGGGTAAGATAAGCGCACATCAAAACTGCATGGCTTGATGTTCTGCATGGAGTGTTTTTTTGCTGGGTGGATGCAATACTATTCACCCGTAACGAAACGTCGGGCTATATTTCGTTAATTAAACATTGTACTTTGATATGGAAATCGGATTTTTTTTTCGTTTTGTTTTGATCGTTAGACTCGTTGGTTTTTTTTTCTCTCGTTGTTGCTTTGGCCAATTTGTCTGGTGAGTTTGTCTACAATGTTTATTTGGTATTGATGTGTAGCCAAAATGTTGATGAAGGAGAATGTGAGAATGGGCAAAAAAAGCCAACCAAATTAAAATGGTTTTGAATTATTGTGTATTTTGATTGAAGATAGAAAGAGCCCCAAATGATGAAAAACGAAGGAAAAAAAACGCAATTATACATTCGACGCAAAAATTTTCAAACTTTCTACTTGCGAAACGAATGTGCTCCTTTTTCTCACTCTCTCTCTCTCTCTCTCTCTCTCTCTCTCTCTCTCCCTCTCCCTCTCCCTCTCCCTCTCCCTCTCTCTTATCACTCTCATTTCTTTTGTTGGTCGGTCAGAGTGCATGGCTTGGTTCAGTACCCAATACAATTGAGTTTTGAGATGAGCAGTAAGCTTGAGAAGGAGTTTTCCGTTCATTAAACAAAATGAAAACGATTCAAGTACCCAAGCATTTAAATAAATTTGGCTTTCATCATAAAACTGGTACTTACATACAAGTCTATACCAGAATACGAATAGACTTGCGACCGAGATTTAATTCCACCAATTTGTTTCGTATACACGAGCAAAGGAAAAAACTAGGGGGTAATAACGAGACTTTTTCGATTGGATTCTGAAGAATAATAATAATACATGTGGATTTGATATGATTTGAATGAATACGCGTGCATAATTGTGAATTCCGGTGAATTCTGGTGGAATTTTGGTATCATAATGTCAAAATTCACACATACAAACGCAAGTGCCGCAGTGCAGTAGCAATACACATACTTCGCTTATTCTCGTTCAAGTAAGTAGTGGAGCTGTTACTACTAGTGGTGCTCTTCACACTTTTGAAAAACTGCTATTATAGTGGAGCTCTTCACACGAAATCACTAAAATTCGTCAGATTCACAAATATTCACCGATATGCACTGAATTCACTGAATTCAACATCGACAATTATGAGGATTTTTTGTGAATATGAGTGAATTGGAACGTTTTTTTGGGATTTTTGATAGATTCCGTGAATATGTGTGCATATTTATGAATAAAATGAATGTTATTACCCCCTAGGGAAAAAAACAACGATGGCGATTTCTTGTTGTTTGTTTTGTTTTTATTTAGCATTAATAAAGGAGAAAAAAACATACACACATACACAAAATTATGTATACTCTTGCAATAGGCATTCGTTTATATATAGAATTGTTTTTGCTCAGAAGATCTGACATTTTTTTTTTCGCTATCGCTCGAAAATGAATATTGCGATTATTGTTAGCCAGAGAACGTAAATATCAGAATACGAAAATAGAACATTTCGTTCACAATAAAAAACAATGCAATTTCATTTTCGTTTCACTATGGTGCTTGCCCTGGCAAGAACAATAAATATGATGAGAAATAAAGAGGAACAAAATAAGCGAAAAGAAAACAAACCAACAGGATAGACAATTCTTTTATCATGGCATAGGTTCTTTTTGCATGCAAAAAAAAAAAAATTCAAAGCCAAAACCATAACCAAAATCAACCATTTTTTTTATTGTTGTTGTTTAGTTTCATACAAATATTATTCTCGAAGCGTTATTCATTCAGCTGACGCCGTTTTATCATTAACAGCGAAAAATGTATATATAAAAAAAAATTCACTTGTTACTCAAGCACAACGATTGCAATTGTTCGACGTTTCACCATTTTTTTTTTTTTAGACAAACAAAATTAGAGCCAAACGATTTTTATTTCAAATAAATCGAGTTTTCGTTTAAAACAAATAAAAATAGAATTTGAGATGTTTCGTAATTAATAACACAAGAATTGGCATTTTTCTGGATTGTGATTTGTGAGAAAAGTTTTTGGCGCTTTTTTTCAATCTTTATCAGTTGCTTATCTGTAACCGGGTCAATCAAATTCAAACTTAATGTTTTCAAATTCTTTCTATTAATCTATACATTTCGACTTCTTCGTGTTTCTATTCTGTGATTGAAGACAAATTGGTTGATTTGTGAACATTTCACCTGATTTATAGCATATTGGATCAGTAGCTGAGACACAAGCGAAAATATACGCGATTGCATCGAAAGCATTTAAAAACAATTCTTATTGAAAAGAATGTAACTTTCAAACTGAAACATTTTCTGAAAATTGTCAGTAGCATTAGTCTTCTCTTCTCGAATTTAATTGATTTCATACAAAACATGTGATCAGTAAGATTATTCTATTTTTATTCGTCGCAACACTGTACTGTTCTTTTTCATTTTGCTATGTGCCTCTCACATTTCACATTCATTTTAATTCACTTGGACTATCGGACGGGCGCGCGCAATTCAACAACCAATCGACACGCTGATATATTCACTGTGTGTGATATGAATGTCTAAATGAAATGAAAATATATTCACTAAATTAATTTCACTAGACATTCATGAAGCCGTAATTTACATTTGGTCCTAATAACAAATATTCACTTACTTGGTCACGCATTTATTTTTCAGTATTGTCAATATGCTAGTTTATGATATTGATAATAAAGTTTTAATTAGTTATTGACCGTTGTCTGTATTTGATTTATATTGTTGGCTGAGCCTTTGCTTTCAGCCAATTCAATCAATAAAATGGCCATCTGAGCTCCCCTGGATTCATTAAAGATCGTTTTTTTTTGGAGTTTGAGTTCATGTTTTATTCGTCGAGAATTATTAACAAACATTAGCAAAAAAGGTTTGGTGATATTTCGTAAGTGATTTTTTAATTTAATCACTTCAAATTTACTGAAATTCATAAAAATATTTCGCTCGAGGGCGTTTGGCGATCTCGCCAATAAATAATGGTTCCGATTATGTTCTGCATTTTGTTTGTTGTTTCTCTGAGCATTCTTCACGACACTCTTTCGCGAAAAGTCATGGTTTTCTCGAAATTTGATATATTCAACAGTTTGTGTGCCACATAGAGTTGCATCACAAAAATATCTATTCAAACATTCTTCAGACTAGCGAGCCAAATACCTTCATGGACTTTGAACGATACAAAAAATTACATTTAGTTTAAATTTGATATTTTGTGTAAAAATGCGTAGAAGCTTACAAACAATTTTATTCGTTTTGAGATCCTTTTGGGGATATGTCAATACCATTGGTATGGGTGACCAAATGAGAAAATTGCCGCTGTGGTGTTCGTCCTCCATTTAAGATGGGAAATATACTATAGAGGAATTAAGCACCATACCTTTAAGCTAATTTAGAAATAATATTTTGAATTCATAATTTCTTGATGTTCAGCCACCTCCCCTTCGCCCCCATGGAATTTTGCCCGCGCTACGGCGCTGAAAATTAGTTTATTCCATTTAAAGGGTTTTTATTTTTCAATTAAATGGCATTACGAATTGGAATTTATACTTTTGATACCCAATTTACAGAATACCAAAAGAAAATTGCTATCATTTTTCGATGTTAAAATCATAAAAGGCATACACATTGCTATGCGATCCAATCATAGATTTACATAATCAAAATGGGTGACCTGCAACTCTGCCCCGCTGCTGTGTGACGATCCATTTAATTGATACATATATACATTGATATACAACACTTTTCGCATGGAAACAATCAAATCAATTGTGACTATAATCAAATGTAGTGAACGAAGCAAATCGAAGCCACCCGCTTTATTCGTGGTTTAAAATCCAAATGACGATTTTGTAAGACTTTTGTTCCATATTCTCTTTGTTGAAAACTTTTCTACCGAAAATTTGTGCCATGCTTGGCATTTGATAACACAATACGCGATGCAAAATACTCTCTCCTCCCCTCTTGCTCTCTCTCTCTCTCTCTCCAACGTGTGAAACAGCGATTTATTTTCATTTTCGATGGTTCATTGTTTGAAACGCATTAAACATAATCCGGTTCAGCTTCAGTATGGCACAGATTGATTGACGCTGTGCATTGACTTTTAGTTTGCTATTAAAATGGACCATTGATGAAAGAGTGATTTTAACGTGGGAAAACCAAATGCAACATTTTTCGACATTGGATGAAAAATGCGTTAAACAAAAGCTATGGCATTCAATTGTCACGATCGACCGATTCAGTGTGCTATTCCAACCACAAAAAGCGCACAAATTGAATATCCGATCGCAAAATGAGCAAATGCTTCCATTTGAAGGCATTTAGTGAACACCCACACACCAATTTCAAAAACTTCATTTTATTCATATTTTATTTTTCCCCAATCCAAAAATATTCACGAGATGTCTTTGTGGATGGAGGGAAATGTCATTTTTCGGTGATGGCCCAACCAATAAAGTTGGCTGGGCATTCTTTGTTTGCTGGTATTTGTTTTGGCCAAATTTGAATCGCTAATTTATTTGGCATTTGTTTGATTGTTAAATCTGGTTGACTGGGCTATGTCGTTTGTTTACATTCGAATGAAACAAGTGGCTTGATTGCAGCACAACAACGTTTTGTCCAAGTTGAAATTGAAAAAAAAAATAAAGCGTTGAGCCTTGTTATTCACTATTCAGCTCATAAATAAGCGATAGCAAAAATGACATGATAATGTATGTAGTAATTAAATGCTTGAAAATCCACTTGGTAATGATCTTGATGATACATGAATTCTTGTGCCATGGCAAACAAAAAATGGCAATCTCAATGTAAACAGTTCTTGAGCTCATGCTGGTGATGTGACGGTGTGCAAAGTATAGTGATAGCATCAACCAGAGAATGAGTATTCGAATGAGCAACTTCAAATGCGAGCTTAAACATACGACCGCACATTCGTAAAGGGGGTTGGATTTCAAATTTCAATTACGAGAAATTATGTAAATTAATTCATTAATTGCTTGTTTTCTTCTTCATTGCACGTTCTAGTTTTGTCGACGAAAAAAAAACATATCGCCAATTTGGGATGTATATACACGCGAGAGAGACAGAATAAATGTGCTTGTATTAACAAGCATCTTTTGCTTGTTATGAATGCTGATAATTTCAGTCGGCATTTAAAATATACAATATGACAAAATCATAAATTAGTTTAATGTACTTCAATTCAGAGAGCGATGCTAGAGAAAACAAGGACACTTACAGAGAGAAGGCGAGAGAGGGAGAGAGAGAGAGCGAGAGAGAGAGAGAGCAAGTGAAAGATGTGTGAAAGAGAGCGACTAATGAGAGCCACTATGCACACACGACAACCATTTGTTCCCTTGCGAACACGAAACGTGGTACGTTTGCCAGCATGAATAAATTTGAATAAAATGTTTAAGATATTCGATTTCGAGTTGGTGCATAACATAAGCATAAGTACGAAATCACAAAGGCGCACATGAATATATAAAGACACATATGGCACTTTTGTTATCATAATCATGGTTAGTGTTTATAGCTTGACTAGCAAGTAAACAATGATGACAATATGTACACAAGATGAACGTTCACAGCACTCACTCACTCACACACACACACCCACACAAATATCAAAGCACACAAACACATTCCACATTTTGTTTTTTTAAATTTGCATCATTTTTGGCTGAAATTCAAAAGAATTTTCCACTTTGAATAGCTGCTATTGGCAAGCGAAAATACAATGGCAAAGAATCGCAATGCAAAACAAAAACAACAACAAAATAATCGAAAGTAATTAGTCAAAAGGCGTTTGTTGATATGGGGGCGAAATAGAAAGTGAAAATTGGAAACTATCAAAATGGAATTCGTAACACAAATGATTCAAATACACAGGGCATAGCAAGTTATCGCCAAAAATAATTTGCTTGAATGTTCTGTGTATATAACACAAATGAAAGCGTAACAGAATGACTCAACATAACAAAACCACACGATAATGTATAGAGTCAGAGTGCGATGATTTTGAGTTGCTTTCAACTTAATAGGCAACTAAAAACAGAAGTACAACACTAAAACGTGAAACGACATGCGAATTATTTTGCGTGCCACACTTCGTAATCTCTATTAAAGTGTTGTTGAACGTACCGCCGAAAATGTGATGCTTATCACAATTTAATCCTCTTATGATTTTGATTAATTATTGTTATTACTGTGGAATGCTTACAAAATAAAATTAACATGAACACATAGCGTATGCGTTGCGAATGAAATCTTGGCCAAAAATCACATTGATGTAACGACGCTATAATGAATAGTAAGCACCCAAAAAGAGCATAGACCGCAGCACCGATTCTTGGTGATCTAATTGCTATTATTCATATCAATAAACGTTCGAATAAATTTTAGCAACTGTACAACAGTCTGTTGCACGCGTACTCAGACTACTCTGCCGGTTCTATCAAAATGACCAAAAATTAAATTCAGTGTTGTAAGCGGCGCTTGACGTTAAACTATTTAATATTATTCAGTTTACAAAAAAAAAACCAAACACATTTGCATTTACTTGAGCCGTGGAATTTTTCTTTCACATTTTAGATTAATTCCCAAGAAGAAATTGTAATCGCATTAACTTGACGCCGAATATTCGCAGGCTAGTCGCATTTACTTGCTGCTAGTCGCATTGCGATAATGCGTATACGATTTTTAACATATAAACTTTACGCAAAATATTAACGTCGGCTATCCGCGAGTACACGCATTGCGGTCGGAAATTGAGGTTATGTGTTCCACATTAAATATTTTCAACGTTGTATTTAATTTTTTTGTAATCATTTAAGTTAAAAAAATGTTTTCAAATCATTTTCTTTTTTATTTAAAATGTTTTCAATCTTTAGAATGAGCTTTGAATCTTTTAAATATCGGTATTCAGTTTTCAACCATAACCTGTATTAAACGTCATATTTCAAATGCGATAACTTTGCGGATGCTCGCGGTGTATCCGCAACGCGACATGTCGCAAATGTCTCGTCAGGATTTTGTTTGACACATTATTTTTATCCTGATTTATATTACGAAAATATGCAATTTATAAGAATTGGCTACTCACAACTGAGAATTGACATTCAATTTAAATTTATAAATGCACAGATTTATTTATGCACGTTGCAAAATAATCAAAAAATAAAAGAATTATTACTTTTGTTTCGATTGCACTTCGTTATCTGCTTCAACAAATACATATATTTCCAGTTGCATGGAATGGTTTTATATGAAGTATTTTGGAATATTCAAAGAATGTTTTTTCTAAATCTCCTATTTGAGTGTTGAACAGTTGTTCCAATTCAACATTCGTTTTGTGTGTGTGTGTGTGTGTGTGTGCAAAATGATAGTTAAAACGGTGATATCCAATGTATTCCAAGAACCATTTTGACAAAATCTGCAACGGTAGCGTGCTCGTTACATTTTTATATTTCACTATCTCTTGAACACAATGGGAAAAAACATCCATTTAATGGAAATGATTTACCATTTTTTATCCCTTCATAGTACATTATATATAATTGGTGAGCTGCACAAAGAAACAGGGGCGAGAGAGAAGGCAATGCATAAAAAAACACTTTGACAGTGCGCCGATTGTGTAAATATAAATGAGTAATAAATCACACGGTTTTTCACGAATTCGCAATTCTGTTCATCTTGGGCACAGAGCGCACACATTTGAAGTCTACATCTAAAGTCCAAGCTTCTGCATCACTATTTTTTTGAGTGCATATAATGCGCATCAAGTGGACATTCAATTATAAACATTGTATATAAAAACGATGTAGAACAAGCGCCCATAGTTAACGCAAACACACAAAGACAACTAGAACAAAAAAAAAATCTTTCCACGCTGGAACTGATCCTGAATTGGCTTCACATTCCAAAAATGTTGTACTATGAAAAAAAATTCGGTTGATAAAATCACACAGAAAAAAATGAAGTTGTGGGAATGCCTGAGGTCATTGGTGAAATAAAAAAAAAATGTTGGCTACAAGTACACCTATGATACGGAATGATGATACTCATTTCACAACGACGATAGCCATTGAAACAAAGCATTTTTCGTAACAAAATTTTACTTGATTAAATTTTCAAGCTAGACTGAATTTGATTTTGAGAAAATGCGCATGACAAAATAAAATTCACAATTTTATGATTCAACCGTAAAAATAAACAGAGAAGAGAAAACAAGAATAAAACACACGCACACAGTAACTAGTAAAACAATACGTTCAAGTTCAATTGTGAGATAAAAAAAAATTATACGGAATATTGTAAGTATCGATACTTAGTTAGTTCATATTGTGTGCTCGTAAAATTGAATAAACGATTTTATGGTGTAACGTCCACACCATAGCAATAAATGTGTGCGCGATTGTGATTCGCGGTATTTTTTTTTCTCCACCACCAACAGCACATAGCAAATTATGGATCTTTATTTGCACAGTAAATGTGCTGGGATTTCAGCTCCAAATGATTTATTTCCATGCGAATTAATGAATTTGGTTATTTTGAAATTCTGTGGCAAAAATGTCGGAGAATACACTTTTGTTTATGTTGTGAATGTGGGCCGAGCAAGAGGCCGAGATTTTATGAATACAATACCAACAACAACAACAACAACAACAACAACAACAACAAAACACCCTTCATAAAACAATGTATAGACGAGGATGCGCACAGTTTACACCAACGGTTTTATTGTCATACCAACTCTCTAATAAAATTAATGGACAGAGAATCAATTAGAAGTTCATAAAAACAAAAATCGGAAACAAAGTCACCACAAACAACAACCGATTCGTAAATAGGTTCGTGGGTGTGGGCATGCATTTATAACAAATTTGATAAATGACACAAAACGACTTTTAATGTTTGTTCGTGCTGAATGCATTTATAATTAGTATCACGCAGCCCTTATTCATTAAACGCTGATGCTCTTGCCTCATAATTACCATTCGAAACCGAACATTATTTTCGAGTTAATAAACAAAACCGCAGCTTATTTTCGTTGTTGTTGTTCTGGTTAAGTGTGTATTAGTAGCCCAAAAAAGAAAACAAGATCGTTTTTCACCTTCACTTTTTTAAATTTTTTAAATGATATCTTTCAAGTCTAGGAGCAAATAAACTTGGTTTATATGCTAAAAACTGCATCAAATATTTTTTGTCTGGCTTATATTTTTATAGACTCTCTGGGAATTTTCGGTATTGACAACATTTTTTAACAAATGAAATAGACTAGTGTGACATTGCATAATGAAATTTTAATTGTACAACAATATGAATTCTACGCAATTTTGTGCTTGGGCTTTTGAATTATTGTTGATCAAATATGAGGTATTTTCAATAAATTAGCATTGTCTTATTTAGTAAATAATATCAACATATGTTACTATGATGTGAGTCAATTATATGTTCAGCGTCCGTTGCAATTCGATTTAATAACGATGAGAAAATTGATTTTGACGAGAACCCTGCTCAAAATTGATGTTGTTGACTCCAAATTGAGTCTATTATGTCTATTTAATCGTGTTTCAACCTTATTCAACCTTCTTTCTTTTCTATTAGTTTTTATCCTTAAATTTGTTGTCACTAATTTGATTTTGGCCACTTTTTTTTCGAATAGAATTTAATTTGTATCGGCCTGACAACAAAGTCAACATTTTCGGCCAAATGAAAGAAGTAAAAGGCACCAATAAAGCTGCTCGAACCGTTCATTCAAAGGCAAATAAAAGATAAAATAAAAAAAAAGAAAAGAAACAAGCAATAGACATCGCTGCCATAAATATATTTTAACGATTTGAAGTTTCCGCTAGCCATCTATGTGCTCCTCATGAACACACACCATTGAAGGCTATAATCCAACTTTTGAGCGTTGTGGTATAAAAGAGTTTGTTTTTTCCGCCTAGTCATCCATGGTCATAAATTTCTAATTTAGTTTAAATTAACTATAATATAAATTCAAGCATTTCTCCGTTCGGTCTCCGTTTTACCAGACAAAAAAAATGCAAGCAAGGGATATTTCTAGGATTGTTTGACAGTTTTAATGTGCTTCCATTATTTCCCATTAATGAGCCTGTTTCATTGGAAATCCATCCATTGAAACATCATATGACACACAAATACGATAGATAATCTATTCGAAATATTTTGTTTGGGCTCCATTTCACCGACACATTTTTCAACCAAATAGAATAGCGTGTTCGGAAAAGTTTTCATCATTTGATACAACAGTTTTTTTGTTAGATATTCTCAATTCGATTTTAATCGTATCTGTAATTTGTAGATGGCAAGATTTATTCCGTTCAAAATTGTCGAGTGGAAAAATCTCGAACAAATGTAACAAATATCACGTGAATAGTTTTGGTAGAATAGCGCCCCCGCTTGTGAACCGTTCAAATTCATTGAAAATGCCAAATTTAATCATGTATTTGTCAAAGTTTTATTGATTATTCCAATTATGCTTTCTAAACAAAAATACATATACAAGCTGTGCTAAATGTGTACAATTACTAAACAAAATGCTATGATATAAAAATCATTTCACTACCCATTCACAGGTCATTCATAGAATGGATTTGAAGCAAGCAAAAATGAAAACGAAATAACAACCGAAAAAAAGAAACATTTACATAATGATTGGTAATGGCGAAAAGTGTGGCTGATGTGGTTGAATGTACAACATACCACAAATTGTGTTTTGTGGCTATTACTCAACGTATGAATCAAGCATTTTTAATGACCGCAAGCACGTTTAATTCATAACCATTGGAATAAACACCAAGAACGGACGCCACACTGTTAAAATGCAAACGAATTGTCTCCGTTAAGTGTTTATTTTCAAGTGGATTAGGGTAAAGCAATTCACCAGACAACTACTCGTGTCATGTCTTATTTTATCTGTCTAGATCTGACTGTGGTATTAAACACGCGTCAAGATTGACTAAATATTCATTTTGACTCCAGCCTTTATGAGCTATGGAAGTGTAAATTTCATGGATTCCACATCCATTGACATCCAATTTAAGCTGGCTATTTGTTCGCAGTCAAAATAAACGTCTAGCCCGCCATAACGAATGGTATTTTATTGTTTAACTATTAGTACAATTTTTAGTTAAAATTTGCACGTTTTGCACATAATTAGTGTGAATATAATGTCAACACACGTTTGAATGGCTGAAATTCGTTTTAGAAGAGCTTTTATGGCTCTGTTTAACAAATATTGATTCCGACAACTCAAAATTGAAATTTCAAGCATTTATGTCTTTGCTCACATTTTAAGAGAGATTTCAAAGACTAGTTTTCAGTAAATTAAAATTTCAAATAAAAAAACTAATCATGAATAATAAAATTTACCATTTTAATTTCACCGCCTCTAGTCTCATTTGATTAAAAACCGAATCAACACTAAAATTCTAGTTGGATTGATTTTGAACATATTTGACCAACGCTTTAGGATCAATTCCATCATACAGGTGCGTGGAATACGCTTGAAACCAATAAAATACTCAACAACTTTTACATGAAGTTCAACAAATACTTGTTTTTTTTTTCAAATAAAATATTTTTATGTGTGGTCGTTCCATCAATTACGTTATTTATGTTGATCGGTATACATTTACTGCACAGCGTACATCTGTTTATGTGTACAATATACACATTCATATTAAAGCGTCAAGCACAGTTTCAACTTTGATTCACAATTTAAATTAAAATTGTTAGCGCTATGGTGGTTTTTGAAAATTCTCACCAACAATATGGTTCAATAAAAAAAAAAGAAAAAAATCGAATCTCGAAAAGTGTCGACACCCAGCAGGCGCAACGCATACAGCAATTAATTTTCATTTGGATATTGATTAATCAGATTCTGAATGCCATTGTTTAACCAACTGTGACAATGCTGTGGGTAAATGTATATCGATATGGATAAAATCTACCAAAAACCACCTCCATAAATATGGTCCCATAAATGTTTGCAATGAATTTTTGTAAATTATTTAAAAAAGAAAATTTTTAACTTCAATAAACAATCATATTCGATTTACAAAAAATTGAAAGCTTTAAACAAATCGTTCAGAAAATGCTGTTTTTTAAAGCCAGCTTTTCTTCACGATGTCTCAATTCACTTTCCAATGCTGCACGAACACAAACAATTTCAATGTTTATGATGTGTTAAATGTGTCATTATCTGTTTTAAGTAGCTGTCGATTATCTGCATCTAAATCGAAATCTATATTATGTCATAAAATAGAAATGTGTGCGCCATTGAATGAGTAAAACATGAGATGACATGAGAATTGTTGGGGCTTGGCTGTTTGCACAGAATATGTTTAATATTGAACATGATTATCATAGTTTGTTTCGTCACAGCAAGAAAATTCGTCTCAGCACGAGCTGATTTGTTCGTGTCTAACCTTGTGCTTTGGTTCACCTGAATAAACAAATAAATGCAACAAAATGTAGAAAACAAGCATTTTTTTTTGTTCGTTTGTTATGTCATAGAGCAAAAATGTTATGCAAATACGAAGATTTACCATTTTTTTCTTGTATTCTTTTGGATATTTGGATATGCAAATGATTTTCTAGTTTAAATCTGTCCAATCGTTGGCATTTTTTTGGGGGAGGATTTGGTTTTTGGCATAGATAGATTTGGTTTTATGCTATGGACGAGAAATATTTTGTTGGTTTTTTTTTTTTGTTCTGAAATGGCCAATTTTCATTCGATGCGAAAATATGCAAAACCGAACATTTATGTGGACTAAAGATAAAAATTGTTTATTGTCTTTTTGTCACAATGACTACTTATCTCCGGAGGAGAAAAAAATACAGTCGACACGTTTGTCTTTTTTATTTGTGTCATGAGATTTAAAAATTCGAGCCAAAAATGTGCCATACTGAAATAATCAGTGTCCCCCAAAATCAAGGCACCTTCACATCGCACGCTTTATTTTTTTTTATCACACACCCACACATTGGAAATTCGTGCTGGACGATCCCTTAACTAATTTTCGAAAATGAAATGGTCGCATTTAATTCGTGATTTAAAAATACAAAAAAAAATGTTAAACGAAAATAGAAAATAGAAAATCGTTCGATCGAACTGTAAATATCGAAGAGTGTCTCAAGTGTTGCTGAATTGTAAATCGCAACGCGAATTCGTTATCGAAATCGATTCAGGAGTCAAGAATTGTGAATCGAGTATCGAAAGTCAAGAGCCATACTGCAACCTAGGGAGCATCAATGAAATTTTGCTGCAAACATTGCCAAATGAAAGAGAGCACACACACATACACACACACAAACAAAGAGGCACAGACATACACACAACGGTGAATAAAACAAACGAATAAAAAGTGAAATGAATAATGATGATACTTCATCATTCTTGAATAATGTATGTCTGTGAGAGATGTTACTGTCACTGTCATTAGCCAACCCTCTAGTGGTATTCATTTTGAATCATTGAAGAGCAATATTAAAAGCGATTTTTTTTTCTAACGAGCATTGTAATCGAATCAAAATTTCCTACCGAGAATAATGGCGTTGAAAAGAGACGAATCAAAAAGGAAAAAACGACTGAACAAACAAGTGACGACAGAAATAGAAAAGCATGTTAAAATTGAGAATGATCGAAAAAGCGGAAAACTTTTTTTGAAGCAGCGACAAAGTGTTCATTTCACTGGATCACTTTTACGTCAATCGTGAAGTCGAATGTCACAGGAGAAAAACAAAAAGAACAACAAAAATAACCATTTGCAACGCAAAACAACAAAAAACATATTACGAAATTGAAATTCATGCCACAATGTCAACGAAAAAAAAAAAAAAAAAAAAAAAAAAACAGAATCTTTTATTGAAAACATGACTTAATAGTTATAGTGATTTATTTTCATCACATTCAGTATTAAGAGATAAACGAAGGATAATAAATTTAAATCCAGCGTTTGCACATTGCAAACATTATGCCCACGATTGAAGCATTTCGGAACGGACACGTTGAACAAATTATAAATGACAAACCAAAGATATTCGATTTTTTGATACTCTTTTGATTTGAACGAATAAGTACATTTTGTTGCAATTATCTTGTACGAAAATGCACACTATCATAAACGTTGAACCTTTAAATAAATATTGATCGATATTAACAGTTTCTATTACAGTACAATTTTCGCAAAATATTCTACTTTTTCACTTCAGCATAAATGTTATTGTTAAATACTAAAATGTTTGAAGTATAGGCGGCGTGAGCACGTTTCATATAATTTTTTGTTTTGTTTTAACAATCTCTAACAAAATATTCATCGCGATAATCGTCTGACAAGTTGTCAGTGACAACACGTCGAGGGATTAAAAATAAATTATCGATGATCTGTTCAATGAACATCACCAAAGTCAAATTGGATAACGCAAAACTTTAAATATAACACTTAAAACTAATAAAGCTTTTGTCACCTCGAATTTCATGTCCAACATTCATGAACGCTGATTTTATTTGAAGAGGAAAACAGAAAGAATTCAAAGCATGTTGATGCATTTCAATTTTCTTGTGACAGAAAAACCACATTATTTGTTCCTCGTGACCCCCTGAAGTAATGTCAAGACATTTCCATTCATAATAATTCATAATTAATAGTCATTTATCTTTGAGTATATTATTTTGTGGTAAAAACACACCATAATTAGCGTAAACGCCTGAAGCGCCAAGGTTAAAAATCCCTTACAAAGCTGACAAATAATGCTGCCCGTAAGAATTCGACGTAGTCCAAAGAATGGTCACGTGTTCAGCGTTGTTTATACTTTGACGCCCCGAAAATGTGAGCTACATTTTAATTTATCAGCATTATCAATTTCGGCTATTTTCATTGACACATTTTTTTTTGTTGCCTATAAAAATTAAAACACTTTTTCATTTGTTTGCCTCGGAAGCATTACGAAAAACTTTATTCATTCGAATGTTAATGTTCATTGGAAAATGTGAACTTAAACATTAACCATTTACCATATTTCAATTTCATTTGCCAGATATGAAGATGAAATGTCAGTTGCAGAGATATGAAACCTGCTGAAATTGAGTAGGCGGTATAACCTTAATGTCACTACTGTTCGGTTCAGTAACTAAATAAAGTATAATTTACAGTAATACTGTGTAAAGAGGGGGGAGGGGGGAGGTGTATGGTAAAAAAGCGCACATACATTTTTGCATTGCGATGCCGATAGAAATATGAATGGAATGCTTTTTATACGGGTGTATTTATGATGTGAATCTGGCTATAAATGCAACTGTTCGAGGACCTCACTCGCATCCAAACTCATAACAACCGGAATTAATGATGTAATTAAATTAGATTGAAGCTTTTGCCTATTTAATGTTGATGACGATGATGATAGCGGCAAGAACGATTAAAGTAATAACTACTCATACTCGAATGATGCGATAAATGATACATTTGCTATTACACTGATATTTCAATGTGTAAAATGTCTTAACTGCTCTATGTACACACATAGCTATCGATACGGTTCTTGCTGAATAAAAAAAAAACGAAAGTCTATGATTTTCAGACCCTTTTTTCTCAACCTCTGTATGATTTTATTTTGCTCATTTATGAAAATTAAATACCCCGAATTTGAAGATCATACTAATTTAATTTCAAATGGTGATAATTAAGGGCAGTAAAATTATTTATGAAAGAGATACAATCAATGCATTATGTACAAAATGTTGGGCCAAACTAAACTAGTCGGCAATTCGTACCTCGTATGGTCGTAGGTCTCAATTAATTTGTTTAATAACGCTTTTCTACGGAAATATTCTCACTGGGAATTTCCTAGAGCTGATCAAGCTACCATTATTTGGATGGATGCATTGCAAATGATCCACTTGCCCACCTCCACGTTTCACATTGAATCCGATCAACAACAACAAAATCAACGAAAACAATATAAGCAATTACAGAATTGAAGGTTGAGCTTGATTCTATTGATGGCACACTTGATATCATCACATTGATTTCTAACCAAAATACAAAGTTGCCCCCGTTGCACGGGCACAATGACGGCTTTTATTCACTGCACGTCGATTAATGTAGCCAAAGTTTTCTGGCATTGCCCGTACCAAAAGACAAACAACATAGACACGGAAAACGTGTATTGCATTGGATGAATAAATTATCATTTATGTTGGTTCATTAATTAAAGAGGAAAATGAATGCACGAAAATTCGAAATGAGAAGAATCGGCAAATATGTTACACGATTTTCTTTTTTTTCATCTGTTGTACGGATGAACACCAGAAAATTGAGTGCGGAACTTGATTTCACAGTGAAATGTGAATTCGGTTCTCATTAATATTATTATTGTGTTCTCATTTGAATGTTGAATCTTAGAAAAAGATTTTTGCCTTGCGGTTAATCATACATAATTATGTATACGAATAAGTTCCATTCCAATAACTATTTACATTTGTTTTCGCTAAAATTCATTAAACGTGCTATTCTGAAACAATAAGCATCGGCTTATTTTTCTTTCACTTTCGATTAGAATCACATATTTTTAAATACGCTTTTCATTAAACGTATGCAAGAGTCATCTCTCTCGGTTTTTCTTTTCATGTAAAACTCATCAAAAGATCAAACATTTTTTGTTTTTTGTTGTGTGTGTGTGTGTTTTTTTTGGAAAAGTTTGAAGCATTGTCAAATGTGACTGTATGAATTCAAATGGAATAATGGCGCGTGAGAATAATCTGAAATGTAAAACAATAGCATGGAAAAACGTGCCGCTGTGAATCTGATCTCGAGAGTGTATGAACAAACAAACTAGACGGTTGATAAGTCGAAAGCAACGGGCGTTTCACAATTCCGCTTCAGTGTGAATTGATGCCATGATTTTGTCGCTCTTTCTATCGTTTTCTGATTCACAATCCCATCTAACTGAAGTTTTCATCTCATGAAAGTCTCACGAGGTTCAAGAGCACCTAATATTTTTTGTCCCCTTCTTTTCTAATTCAAAAAACATTGAAATGAGCATATTGAATCAACTGAATGTGCACAGTAACTGCTTTGATCCAGCTGCTAAGTTAAAATCGAGTCTCTCTTTTTTTTAACTCATGCAAATTTTATTTTCATTTCTTTTTTCACAAAAGTATGGCACTTTTCAGTGGATGACAAAAAAAATGAGTGGTAAGCTACCACCTATGGATGTTGGTTATTAAAAATCACTTTGACTATTCAAATATATTACTCGAGATGGCTTCAGTTAATTTTTTTCTTTCTTTTAAATGAGGAAAAAATGAAATGAATGAATCTAAAGATTCATTTTTTGTCATTTTCATCACAATATTTGCAACTCACTCTAGCATATGCGGCCCATTGTGTATGAAATTGAAAGCTCAACCAATTCACTAAGCCGAACATGTTCAAGTATGAAACATTTTCACGGAGCTATAATAAATGAATTCTTTTTCTCGGAAAAACGGTTTGTCGCAAAGAGCTTCAACGAGAGATATACAGAAAATAAACTCGGAAAATTTGATGATTGTCTTTTTATGTGTTCGTTTTTTGTTGTTGTTGTTGTTCAAAAAAAATGACCAGGATTTTTCGCCACGTATTTTTGGAGTCAAAATAAAACGACCAAAATTACTATCGCTCAGCAAATGCATTCAAATGATTTCATTGAAATTTGTTTCTTTGTAAAGATTACAGGTAGCTGAGCTACCGTAGCCCACGTAAAAAGAGTAGAAAAAAAACACACTTCTAATCCTCTGCTGAAATTCATAGAAAATGTACCGGTTTTCCTTTATCTCTGTGTTTATTTTTTTTGCCATTGATGCCGCCACACCAATACGGTGTAAATGTGTATTCATATTGAAATGAATGAATGTTATGCTTAGCACTGGTTTTTGATTTCACTAGTCGTAATAGGCTTACTTCCTCATCTGGTGGTATTTTTAGTGCTCTTTCGAACCATTTATGCATAGTAAAAAGACTTTATCGTGCCTGTACAGTAAATGGCATCATATATGTTCTAATGGCTATATATGTATGCAACGCATGTATCATCCATCATATATCTAAAAAGAAAAAAAGAAAAAATAACGTCAAATCACACATAAAGGCATCATGGAACTGTAGCTAAGCGAGAACGGCCTCACTCTGGGGGGTGACCCAGCTAATGGTCAGATATGATAAAACATAGGAAAAATGTGGAGAGATTTGATGTCACCAAACATCATTTTTACAAAACCAACATTGTCATTGAAACTGGAGATCGAAAGATGATTTTCATTAATGTTTGTTTTAACATACACGCGTCGCACATCCAGTGTTTATTGTTATGTCAGTTACATCAGATTGCATCACGAATTTCGAATAAACGACACATGGTGAGAGAATAACAACAACTACTACAACAACAAATGGAAAAAAAAACATTGACTATTCACTATTCAAATAGATTCAGGAGAGATGATATTAGATTAAACGAAAGCGTTTCGTAAATGGATCGATTCGATTTTGTTATGATTCTTTTCTATAATTCGGTATCAATATGCATGTATCTATTGATATTTTTGGCGCCGAAAATTTCCATGACATCTACTATATAAATGTAGAAGACACACAAAAACACACAAACACACAAACACACACACACACACACACACATGTAAATATTAACTGAATAGACTTAATTGTGGTGTCACCATGCTGTATATTTTTTTAAATTCTTTTGATGTTGAGACAGTGTATGTGTGTGTGTGTGTGTGTGTGTGTGTGTGTGTGTGATTGGTCACGTTTCGGTCTATTAAACGTTTTATAACCCAACGTTTATGTTTGGGTCACATAGCCAGATGAAAAATAACACCGAAACCAATCACCGCCGATTAATATCATTGATTACAAAAGCGTTTCGAATATTGATTGTTTGCTTCTATTCCATCCGTCCAACAAATACAATTATTGTGTGCCGAGGAAAAATATAATGATATGAAAGCCCCAACAAAATATTCTCCGTTTATGTTATTTTATTTTTTTTTGTTCGATATACATAATCACAATGCAATATAGAATAGCGTACATACATTTTGACACTCGGATGTATGGTGTTGACTTGGTCGGAAATTGATATTGATTGAAAATAACACCATTTTGATATAAATTGAAAGTGGCCAGATCAAAGCTCAAATACCGATGCTCACAGTGCTGAGGAATTCCTACCGTTGAAAAAATTCACCTTTACAACTGGATATCGAATATCTGGTTGGAAATTTGAAAAAAAAAAACACAAACTGCATTTTTTCCATCTTCAAGTGCATTTTTTCATCAAAAATTTAAAATGAACATTTGAAAAAGTTTTAAAATTCCGAAACTCAATGAAAAGTTTTTTATTCGTTCATGAAAGTAAAAAAAAAACAACTTTTCAGTCTCTTAATGATTTGTGCATCAAAAGTAATAGAAACTTCGTAAAAAGATGTAGTTCAATGTTAATGTTAATGTTCGGAAGTGGTTAGCATGTTCTTTTTTGATGTGTATGATTCGATTATTGGAAAAACTACTGAAAAACAACTTTTAGCTGATAGTTGGAAATTTACCATCGACAACAACCAAAAAAAAAAACGTCAGATTGTCGATAACCATTAGCAAACATGACGAACTCTGTGACTCAACAAAATGCCTCGCAATCATGCTTAATTAAAGAAGTGGAATAGAAATGTCAAATGATGACTACCGATTATAGGTACTTAAAATTAAGGCGTTTCTTTTTATTTCATGGTAAAAATCAGTTTCTTTGAAAAAAGTGCCAAAAAATCGCACGAAAATCAAATATTTTCGTATTTGTTTGTTTTTGTTTTCTTTGATCTGATATGCGAACCGTCTAATGTTTGCAAAGAAGTGTTGGACAAAATGCAAACGATATGCTCTAGCATGCCCAGTGGCTGAATTCGGGTTACTGCTATAGTTCGAGCTATGCATAGAACCTTTAGAATGGGGTCGTAAGACAATCGATTATATTGTTCATTGACATTCAATTGGTGAGAGCCACATGAGAAGCTGGATGTCAATGGACAATAGAATCCATTGTTCCACGATCCTATAGCCATCCCATAGCTACTATTTTATTGGTCCTATGCATAGCTCGAACTATAGATGCAACTAGAATATAGTCTCAGGAGCATGTCAAAACAAAATTCAAGTATATGTTATGGGAAATATAAATGTTCAAAGTGTGTGACTTCAAAGTATATTTGCCGCTGTTGAAATTAAAAACCAAAAAAACTGCCAATCAAACTATTAGCCCTGATGTTGACTATTTTATCGTTGACTGTGTGTATTCTTTGAAATTTATGAACGTATTGGCGGTTTGATGACGTATATTGCCTATTTTTGTATTTTGAATGTTTATGAACAAAACTCTGATTTTCATGCCTTATCATGATCGATATGGCTGGGTTCGTGTTGACAACGCGATTGTTTTTACATATCCAAAAGCATGCATATTGCGTGCGTCTGTGTGTGTGTGTGAATGCCTTATGAATGGAAAACAATGACAACTTTTTTCTTCTTCTTGCGATCAACTCAACACCCTCCCCTCCCCCCACACACACAAAAAGTGAATATACGATGTGTTTCATTTTATTTAGTCCTTAATACACATTGGCTTGGGACGATTTGTTTGCGTGACACCATAACATTTATCGCACACATATAACAATTTTGGGAATTCATACCGGCAACCGATGTTGAGCCCATGTCATTGTACGCGCACCAGCTTAACTTGCCATTTACGGGTGACACAAATGTGTGCGACTAACCAATCGCCTATGAACATATCGCACGACATCCACGTATCATGAAAATTACTCGATCGAGTAATAAACGATTTTTGGAAATGAGTGTCGAGCACACAGTGTTTCACCCCAAACAGTAATTTTTCCAATAAATAAAGTGGATTTACTTGCGGTGTCATGTGCAAACTAATAACTTATATCATATTTGTGTTCGATTTCATTTTCAGATAAAACACATGAAAAATGTATTCATTTTAGTTTTCGAAATGAAAGCTGTTCAATATTCGAAATTTGTTGAAATTGTGACACTATGACAAAATTAATCATCACATTTTTTTGTTTTGCTCTACTTCTTTTTACACTCTTTTGATTCAACATTTTTATTGTTGTTGTTGTTGCGTAAAATCAAAAGCCAGATGTAAATGTTGCAATTATTTAAATGGATCATTTGAAGAGGAATCGCTTTGTATGCTTATTACAAAATCGGCTGCATGATGCTGTTTATCACTTGAAACGACGCGTTTGCAAAGAAAGAGTGGGGGGTGGGGGGCGCAGTGTCTTTAAAAAAAAAGTCGCTATGTTGCGCACGTGTGAATTATTTGATGTGACGGTAATTTATATCACGGTTTTGAAAATGTGTAGACGGATGTACATTTTTGTAGTAAAAGCAAAGCAATTGAGTCGCACGACAACTCGACTTTGACGATAACGTTTCACGACAATGTGTGTGTGTATGTGTGAGTGTATGCGCATTTTCAACTAAATTGCCTATCTGCGTTCTATTCATGGATAAAAATGATCTGCTTTTATATCCACTTTGGCATATGAATTAAATATATGTTGAGAAAAACAATTGTTTCCCATGTAATACCATTCGTGTTGGTCGGAAGTTTCTCTGCGTGTACGTCCACAATACGCGTTGTCATAATAATCACAATCAACTGCTTGTAATGTTGGATTAATGAACAGTTTTTTTGTTGTTTCAAAATACCAATTACTCTTGGCCTACATCATTACCCACAGCAAACAGAAAATGAAAGAAAAACTGAAAGAAAAATTAATATCTTAGAAACACCAAAAAATGAGCAACTATTGAAAGTACAAATCACTAGGTAACCTTTTACAACTAAATTAAAGCAGACTTTAGATTTTCACACCATTGTTCAAGCTGAAGCCATTTGATTGACATCAGCTCAGTAACATTTCAACTGTTTACAAACACCTTTATCAATTGACGCGAGCCGAACAAATCATTTTACCTTTAGATTTATCGAAAAATGGCATTTTGTTGTGAATAAAATGGAGTTTTCATAAATAAGTTTTCATTGATTGCATGCGCATGAAACCAAATCCAATTTAGTTGGCGAAAAGACTAAAAAAACAGCTGAGAGCTCATTCTCTTCACACACAAAAAAATCCAAATATAAAATAAATTTTAGTGTTCACAGCGGCATTATTCACTAGATTGACTGCATTAGTCTAGACTTGAACATTGAACGAGCTCACGTATAACTCCGAATAATGAACAAAAATAACGCAAGCCTTTTTTTATAGAATTTTTCCGTCATTTGATTGAAAAGTATGGTGTGCCATAGAATTTATATCGAAAGTTTCAGTGTCGACGTACAAGATAGGAAATAAAACATACACACAGCACACACACAGCAAGCATTTTCAATGTAAAATATCTCAATTGATTCTACTCTTCTGGCACACGATGCCTAACTACATGATGCGAATGCATGTGATTTTCATCCATAAAATAATTGCCATTGGATGTGAAAGGGTTTTTTCTTTTTGCCGCTAAATTCATCGTATACGCGTCAAATGACAGCCCATGCCATCATCCATCGGCGCACACACATCACGTACATAAAGTGTAACGATATAGAATGCATGTTTAAGACATAAAAAAAATGAAATCACAAAAAGCAGATCATCAGCGTAATAAGCTTATCATTATTATGACGGCATCAAAAATGCACGTACATCGACGCGTATTCGCTCATTCACCCATCCTTCCATTCACCCACTCCTTCGCTTATTTCTATTACTCTTACTCTTACTCTTACTCGGTAGATGCGTGCGTGTACACTGTACATCTCCATTTTGTAACTAGTTCGTAATGATGAGTAAAAACGAGATGATACGCACACACACCAAACACAAAGTTGTTCACATTAAGCGCGATGCTCGCTCATTGGCTTCATGTTACATCATAGCGATTATGGACTGTTTGCTGATGCTTTGCTGATGTCTTGCTGCCTTATACACAATGGGCAACAGCATTTTGGATGCCATTTCATTCACCATTTGGCGATATCGCTTTGTGGATGGGTGTTTGTGTGCTTAGTGTTCAATAGTAATACACTTATTTGAACTGAAAATGAGACGTAAAATTGTCATGTTGTTATGGCTTAACATTCATATGAAAACAAAATCCGCTCCCCCCGCCCCAGCCGGTTAGACGGATGAAAGTTGACGCTCTTCGATGACTTCAATGGGGCTATGGAAATGCTTCTTATATGATGTTTATCGAAGCTTACAATACAAAACTGGATCATTAACGCTTTCTCGATAAGATTGAAATGATTCCACATGCCGTTAAAATATCCAGTCGGTTTCATATACAGATCAACACATATCAACTAGACCATGTCGAATATTGTTCGAGCGTTCGCATCAAATTCCGGTACACACACGTCAAAAGAATGATTCGTTCAAGCTCATCCAAAGGTGTAGATGCCATTTGATATATTCGCCAAGATTCCGAATATAAATATATAAATAAATATAAATATGAATGATAATATATCAATGCCTCTCAATTGCTGTATATAAAAATCAAGTGAAGCGTATTTTGACATTTGTCATGAAGCTGATGCTCATTTGCTCATTCGAATAAACCAATCCGCATTACCATATACAATATACATATGATGACCGAAATGCTAACGTTGTGCACTATTGAATCCATATGCTATCGTTTGCAATTCGTGAAGCTCGAAACCAAAACATGAAACTCCAAACCACTTTAACTTATTTCGCATGAGGTTTTGCAGCTTTCGTTCTCTTTTTGCTGTTTGCGGTTTGGCAAAATACAAATTAAAACCACATATATCGTGCTGTTTTAGAGGGGGGAACAGACACCTAATTCACCGGGAATAATGCATAAGCAATGAAATACTTACAACATGACAAATAAAAAAGGTGTAAAAATAATGGATAGTTTTGAAGAATGAAGTAGGTAGGCAGTGTAAACATTTTGGAGAGGATGAAGACACAAAAAATAAAACATAAGCCTCATGCACATTAAGCACATCACGGTGTGTGATCTTTGATAGCATTCCATCAAATGGTTTGTTGAAATAAGCTACACACACACAAACACAACACAACAAACAATGGCATGAAAAACAAAGACAATCCATAATAAAAGAAATGCACACAAGCAAAAAAAGATAATGAAGGAGCGTTTCATTTGCGTTCGCCGCTCATTCGTGTGAAGAAAAAGGGATTCAAAGCTTTTACACGTTATTTTCTATCTTCTACTTGTCTGCCCGCCTGTCCGCCCACATACCCAACTTACTATCGGATGCATGTCATTACAGTACATCAATTCTTGTCGTAGCTCAGGTACATTGGAGTGGAAAATTCATGTCCCAGTCCATGGATGATGATGGAATTTGTTAAATCCGTTGCGTTTTGAAATGATTCGAGCGCAACAAAAAGCAATGTGTTGACACAGTGAACGCATAGCGCGTGAGCCAGATAGTGTATATTTGAGTATTTGGCGTTTTTCTTGTGTGCGTCTGTGTGTGTGTGTGTGTGCTTGTGTGCTTGTGTGCCTGTATGCACATGCACACATCAGGCATGTGCAAAGAATTGTGCATTGTGACTTGGTGGTGCTTCGTTCACAAGTTTGTCCTAATTTCACATTTAATTTAACATTGTGTTTCACAATGACAAAAGAGCAGCATCTGCACCGATGCACGTGCAAATATTCAAAGTAACTTTAAAATATGGCAGTCATTATTTACAGCTACGATGCAGACAAATTTACATTATGTCTGCGAAGATAATTAGATCGACGATGTTGAAGGTAGAGCGTACAGCCTGTTTATTAGATGTGCATGGTGCGTTTTTGAAATTGGGAATGTGAAATTTCAACATGTAATTGAAGTGCGTACGTGATACATGCGAATCGACTTTGATTTTTGCGTTTCGAATGAAATGCGAACAAAGGAGATAGAAGCAGAGAGAAGAGGAGAGACAAAAAAAAAACGAGTTCGCGAGAGCCCGTTTATGGTTCCATAATGGCGCATTGAAATTCTTTCGTTTCGTTTAATGGCTATTTGGTGAATTGCTAGATCCGAATTTATAATCCAGTGAAAGTGAATGGTTATTTGTTTGCCTGTTGTTGTTGTTTTTTTTTTATTTTGTTTTACGGAAAATTGTGTTGCGCACCCGCGAGTCACCACGTTACCTGCTTCCAATGAATATCGATAAGCAAACAGTTACTACTATCATTGGCGGATGCAGATGTTCACATTATCGACACACTTTAGGATTATATCGTGAATTTAATCAAACCGAATTTTTTTGTTGTGTGTGTGTGTGTGTGTGTACCGACTTTTGTTGCCTGTTGCCTTGCAGCGCTTTCTTATGTAATATTACTTGTCGATGCGAATGAACTCACAAACACACATTTCCATCGGTTTTATTGTTTTTACTGTTTTATAATGTTTAATAAGACTCCATTTTGCACTGACAACGTAATCGCTTTCGCTGTAATATGAATACTGCACACTTAATCTGGCGCTCAAATGTGATGTTGGCTGTGAGAAAGATTGCAGATTGAAGATAATAAGTGGATTTTTGTTTTGGCTTAAAGAAAAAAAAACACACACACAAAAACAAAACCCAGAGCCCTATTTCATCAAAGTATTTCTATAGATTTGCTACATTCAATTCAATTCATTTCAGCACGAATTAAATTCATCGGTAATTTTGTGTACACGGTGTATAATATCCTATCATATCAAAAGTGATGGTGAATTTCATAATTTTGGTCACAGGACCCCTGATAAAAATGTGTTCTCGGTAAAACAGAAACGGTGTAGTGTGAATTGTCTAGGATAAGCGGAAAACCGCAATGTCTGCCTACTTTGGGCAATTTCGTCTACCTGAGGCTTTCAATGCGAAATCATCGATAACAGCACGATTTACAGTGAATGCGAATTTATTCGCATCTACGATGACAACATCGACATTCGCCGTCGCTATCATCTTCGTTTTCGTCTTCACTCTCATCCGCTTTTGTTTTCCCGTCTTTGCCATTCACCCACCTCGGCTCGTGCCTCATCAAAATCGTGTGATTGTCATTCTTTTGTCGAAACGTTGAGCAATGCATTTAAATTGGCTTTGTTCACTGTTAGCGCACACAACCATCGCAGTAATAATGTGCTTGTGCATGTATAAGTATCACATTCACAATGGGACAAATGTCGTTTCTCCCGAATTCGAGTTTCCTATCGTGTTTTCTTTTCTCGTGTGCTTGTGTGTGTGTGTGTGTGTGTGTGTGTGTGTGTGAGTTTTGTATCAGGATGCTAAGTGCGTGTGGTAGCGTGACAGTGGTTTGCACACACATATTCTCTATGCAGATCACACATTTGACGTGGTTTATTCGAATCATCACTTACTTATGACGAATACGTTGCCCGTAGAATGTAGTTTTTTAAGGCACATACGTGTCGTCCTTCCCACGTTGAGCTCTCATACGCTCGCCCGTTGTGAACATGTAATGTCATTTCGTACATTCGTTCATTCGTTCATTCGTTCATTCGTTCTTTCGTCAGCTTTCACTCATTATTCCATTTACTGGCGATGCGCTAGTATTTTTTTTCTTTCTCTCCTTTTCCCCGATTTCTATTAGCACCAGGGAGATCATTCTTGTGTTCGTGTGAATCAAGCATGTAATATAAGCACAGCAAACCAAAACCATTTGTACATTTCCTTGAAGATGTACTACTTATTTTCCGTAATTGCGCAACTTCCATTTCAAGCCGGGAAAAAAGTAACGGCTTTTAACGCACAACGCTAATGCATGGTAAAAAGCAAACCAAGAATTTACTACACATTTATTCCATATATAGGGAAGAGGGATATAGATACGAAAATAGAAAAAAGAAAAAAAAAATGACAACGATGAAAAATATAAGAAAAATCCATAAACATATAAAGTTCGTGTTATGGCACTCTGAATATTATCAGGGTAAAGAAAGAGAAAAAAAACAGGTACTGAAACGAATGATTTAAATTTCAATTGTGCTTAATTCAACGAATATTTTCTTTTGCGGGTAAAATTTTTTACCGCACGTTTCTTCTGCAATGGTATTTAGGGGACGCCGATTTTATCCATCTCTTGCATCCCATCACATCAATAAATTGGCTGGTTATTTCGTTTCAGAGAACTTTTACTGTCGGTTTTTACTCGTATGTGTAATGTGAAATGCTCATTTCATTTCCTAGTGAACTGGGGAAACAGTAACCATCGTAAAAATAAATCTTAACCAGTAAAAATAGGAGAGGAAAGAAAAAAACTGATTATATGCCTTTTTTGCGGTATGTAATGACAGTAAATGTTTTATGAAATTTGCCCACATTTCAAATACAATCGAATTCAACACAAAAACACTCTAATCCATAGCGTTATCATTTGGTGTGTGTGAATGTGTGTGTGTGTGTGTGTTTACGCTGTGCTCACATACATGAGATTTACTCATTCACCAATTGCCGAGTTCACTTGATAGATAGCAAAAGCTTTCACATGTTCAACTTCCTTACTCAAAATGCAAATGTCGATCGTATTTTAAGTGAAATACGTGAAAAAGATAACGTTCGTTTTACACAGTGGTGCGCAGCCACATTCAAGAGGCAATACCAAATGAATCGGTTTTGCGACAAGTGCCAATGGTTTATTCATATTTTCCCATACACGTGCCTCGCTTGCTTAACTATACCATTTCATACCTTATGCGGGTGAACAGCTATGTGATGCTCTTCTATTTTCTTCTTCTGTTGTGTTTTTCTTTTTTGGGGAGGGAAGGGGGTCTGAAGTGATAAATAGATATGGCACATAAGTAAACAAGTTTGTGGCTTAAGTAAACTTCATGGCTTACGCTATCGAAGTAAAATTGATCTATTTGGCGCACTTTTGAGCATACATTTGGTATACTATCAGCACGAAGAACAATAACCAACAACAAAAATGCAATGGTTTGCCAGCATAATTTACGATCATTGGCACAGTGCTACACGTTTTTTCCCTCGTCTCTTATGGCATCAACATCGATTCAAACCACATCACAACTAAAGGTTATGACGTTGATATGTGAAGCACAAACTTGTTAAATCTGGTTAGATATAAGCGAGCAGCAAATGCATTGGCAAAGCCAAATGCGTGATAAAAAACAAAATATTTTTGAATATATGGATAAAAAATGATGTGGATTCACGATGTCACGCTGCTTTTATTCAGGTTGAATGTGGTGTTAAACTTTCATACACTCAACACACGCAAAAAGTGTGGCCGACAAAGTCTTTAGATGTAGTGGTAGAAAGTAATTTAAAACGTGGTGTTATGAAAT
Source organism: Aphidoletes aphidimyza (assembly GCA_030463065.1). Taxonomy (NCBI): domain Eukaryota; kingdom Metazoa; phylum Arthropoda; class Insecta; order Diptera; family Cecidomyiidae; genus Aphidoletes; species Aphidoletes aphidimyza. The sequence goes on along the minus strand of CM059998.1, from coordinate 26,975,523 downwards.
CGTAAAAAAATAAACTATAACATTCATCACGTGCATGACTTTTTTTTCGCATGTTTATAAACTCACACAATTATAGCCAACACCTAGCGGACTATTTGATGTACAAATTCGATAGCACTCTCAACACCCTGCATAATTGTTTTTAAATAAAAAAAAAGTTTATGAGTGTCAAAATTGGTGGTATAGCTTTTGGCGATGTGTTTTGTGTGTGTGTGTGTGTGTGTGTGTGTGTGTGTGTGTGTGTGTGTGTGTGAGAATCAGTATTTAATTGCAAAATAAACTAATTTATATAAAAATGTTCTCATTTAATTGGGAAATCTATCATTTTATGTTGAAAACTTTCATAAAATTTCAGGGTTTTTGAACCAAACCCTGGATAATGGACAATTTTACCAAGCATTCGACATTTGAATTGTGCCTACAGTCACGGCTATAATTTATCGATTTTGCACTTGAGACGAGTTCAGTGGATTAGTTTTAATGGGTCTATGAAAGATTAAATGCATATCATATTACTCTCAAGAGAGAAGTTTTAGGCACAGTAATCAATAATAATCCATCATGGACAAAAAAAACACACACACACACACAATTTTACTGTATTCGGGTTGTAAGGCAAGTAAGCAATGGCTTCTATTCGTTATGGACGTTACACAGAGACGCGTGCGCCGGTGCACGCCGGAGCGCGCATGGAAAAAAAACTTTATCAATTATCAATCAAGTTTAAAAGCAATAATTCATATCGGTCATTGGCATTTAGTCATCAAATACACAAATGAGTTGTCAAATCTTAACGGTTAAGTTGTTCGTAAACTTCAATCAGATGTCATATAACAAATGAGCTGTAAGACCATTTTAATGGATGTTGTTTGGTCGATGCCATTTCGTTTCGATGGTAGACGCTGACGCCAAAGTATTTCATGCAAAAAGTAAACGTTTCGACTAATGAATCAACAAATGTTGATTTGTCTATTTATTTGTTCATCTGCAGTATGGATGGGCGGATCATACAATGGGCAAAAAACATAAATTTTCTCAATTTATTTGGATTTTGGCCTCTTCACTTCGGCAATGGCATTGTAATTTTTTTTTTTTTTTACTTCATCGAAAAAATTTTTCGTACGCTTTCTTTCATTTTCTTCACTCGTCTAAGACGAATCATCTTTTGCTCCCTCGATGGTGCGATGGTTTCAAATTCGAATAGATAACGGTCGGGCGACTTTCAATGCTGTATACCTTTGACTACGCATTACGTAGTACGCGTACAAAGTAAATAATAAAAAAAAACACATTCATGCACGAAAAAAGCGGAAAATTTTTATTGTCATAAATTGCGAATGTCAACGATTTGAGACCAGCACAGATTATGACCATTTCTACATAATTTTCGGAACGTACAAATTGAATTTGCCATCTTTGTAAATTGCTCCATTTTCTATGGCTAAAGAAATATCTAAGCTACATTCTATCCATTTTCATGTTGCCCTCTTAAGCTGGCACTTTGAGACTCTCACACTCACACTCTCTCACTCTTTATCAATGTCCCTTGGTCTATCTTTTTCTGCATGCCGTGTCGTTCAATCCGTGACACGTTTATATCAAACTGTCTCACGTTCACACCAACAAGACATAGTGGCATGCTTTTAATTTCAAAGCTTTTTACACTTGTTTACCCAGTGAAAACCCCTTTTGAAGTTCAATGCGGAAAAAATATGAATGTTTTGAATTGTGCAAAAAAAAAGGAGAGAGAAATAGAGAGAGAGAGAGAGAGAGAGAGAGAGAGAGAGAGAGAGAGAGAGAGAGAGAGAGAGAGAGAGAGAAGCGCGTGACATAAAATTAGGTTGCATTTGTAGTCATTGGATTGGTATTAGTCGAACGAAACGAAAGACACAAGGTACATACCAGATGAACATTTGAAAATCAAAACCAGAAAATGGTCAAGTGGTGAAATCCAATGAAAATCGGTCCGTGCACAAAAAAAAAAACACTCAATGAAATTGCATGTGATCTGTTGTACACGAAACAGTTCCGATCAACCAAACCCATCATTTTACAGATGTGGACGCCAACGAAAGTAACTTAAAAGCCATTACGAAAACCATAAAATGTTATTATATCCGTTTCGTTTCGTAACAACAGGAGCATCGTCATTCTTCTGCTGTCGTCTTTCCCATTCCATTTTCAGTTTTTACGCTCTGCCAATTGCTTTGCTCGCTTCGAAATACCCAAACAATTTGCCGAAAGTTTTCTATTGAGTTATCTATGTTGAGTCTTGCAAAAGTAGCAGCTAAAAAAAAAGCAGAGCAAACCATTTCTATGGGAGAGAAACAAAAAATAAAAATGGGAAATGGTTGAGAAAATTGACGGCGCCAACACACCAACATTCCAAATATCAAAATGTGAACGCGTGTTCCATTGTGTGTGGTTGGCGGATTCGTGATGCTTGAAATAAAATTGGTGATTTGTTTGTATTGTTGTACGAAGTAAACCGCGAAAATGCTACCAATTGAGCATCCCCAGCCGTCGTAAACGAGCAAAATAAGACAATGAATTAGCGTTTACTAATTAATTGATGTTTCGATTTGATCCCTGCACAACTCTGGGCCTCTTCACATTGATATGCCTAACAGGTGTAATTGTCGCATCAATTTATTCCCATTTCTAGATATTTAGATATTTCCTAGGTGAGTTAATTAGATTCGCCTGTGATTTTTTTTTTTTAAATATTGACGATATGGCCACATGCGAGTCTGAATTTCTAGCGTCAACAGTACGATTTCCAATCAATTGAGTCCAAGTGCTTATGCACGTACACGCACACATACAAACACAAACACAAACAGACACATACGCACAATGCGATTGTATCAGCTACATGCTGCACATGTGTCTATATGGAAAACGGCTACTGAAGTGTAATCAAATACGGTCATTGCACACAGGTATTTAGCATTATTGACAGAAACACACCAGAAGCTACTTCAACAATCTGCTGTTTGCTATCGAACAATGCCGAATAATAGGTGTGCGAAGCGGCACCGTATTCCTTTTCAAAATCGGAGTAAATCCAATTTCGCAATATTTAGTTGTGAGTACTTTCGAATAGGTGAACATTTTCTGATGGACTTTCGCAAATGTATGTCTATGTGTTGTTCGAAGGTAGTCACTTGACCGTACGTCAATATTGCATTGAACGAGATCATTCATCATTGACCGTTCGATTGGTTTCGTTCGCTCGTTCGCTCGTTCGCTCAATCCCTCCGCTGTGTATTTTGTCAACACAGCCCGATATAACGTTTCGATTTTAATTGCCATTTGTCACTCGTGTGCACACAACAACAGTTATCATGTCTCAATATGTTTGGGTGCGTATTTCAAATTATAAAGCTTACATTTGGAAAACAAAACAAAAAAAAAATTGAAAAGCAAAAATCTTCCATTCGTAAATCAACATGCCATCATGGCCAAGGAGTTTGACACATTTTTAATAATATTAATATAATGAACATTTTGGGCTGGTGTGTAAAATATCTGAATAGATGCTCAGTTGCACAGAAATGTTTAACAATGATTGTGTCTTCTGTTCACATTCTATCTAATTATGTTAAACGCATTCCGGACAATGTTCTCTCTCTATCTGTGTGTGGTTCAGGATCGATAGACCAACCATTATGCCATACTATTCTTGTCTCTTTATCACTGTCTATCTCGTTTGTCGTTCGTCCTTTGCTGTGCTGTGCTGTGCTGTGTGTTGGAACAAACATGCCATGTGTATCCAATGCGCACATTTGTTAGTTTAAGCTTCAAACATTTTGTGCCGTAATGCACAGTGCCAAGCAAAAGCGAATCAAAGTAACCTCTATGTTGGTGTGATTCGCCTTTTTCAGTGAACAGCGAACATGAACATTTGAACATACATACACTCACACACACACACACACACACACAATATACAAACTGCTGCACATGCTGCTTTAAGCTGTAGATGTCTATTTGATCTAAATTTACGAGCTAACCGAGGACACTCACAAATGAAAATTGATATGGAGATGTTGAGTTTGATGATTCTGGTACACTTTCCCTTCCAACCATAATGCTCATTTCCTTTGGGCTATTTATATACACTCTTTGCATCGGCTACAGTCATAGATTTAATTGTGATAAACCCCCCACACCAACTCCTCTCCCCCAAAGATAATGTACACACATTCCCAATGCATCACAGCAGCCATTGTTTTTGCTTGCAAATAATTTAAGTGGCAATTTAAAACATTTGAACGAATCAAGAGAAAATAACGACATTGACCGCATCACAATTCTGAACAGAAATTCAATCAAAACCAAAACTATTTCTAATCAATTTTCGGGGATTCACAATTCATGACAACGCATAACGTATAAAAGAATCGAACAAAATTAAAATCCATCCAGCCAATTCAGCTCAGCGAGAAAAATGTATATTGAAAATTACCCTGATAAAAGCAAACTTTAAGTCGTCCAAATCACAAACTCAAAAAAGATTCTGTCGTTGATGTGCTTTTGTGTACAAATGTTTTCGAAAACTTACCAAATAATTGGCACACTTCATTTCTATTCGTCTCTTCATTTTAAAAGGATATTCAAAAGAAGTTCGCAACAAAGTGAACTGCAATCGGTGTGTATTTTGTTTGTTTGTTATAGTCACTTTAATACCAGCTTTTCGACGAAGATTCACAAGTTGATAACTAGGCCAATTCTGGTGCGTTCATTTGAGTATATTGAAGAAAACTGTTAAAAGCACATAAACAGGTTTGAATTGGAATTTATTTGCACGTATCAGTGAATTCAGAGCGTATTAAAATCCTCAAGAGTTGCACTCAGTTGTATTCAGATGAGCATTTTTTCCCTATTCAAACAAGAGTGAGAATAAAAAAAAAAAATAAAGAAAGAAAGAAACAGTGTGCTATTGAGGACAAAATGGATGTCTATCGAATCGCATGGGGGTATTCTATGCGGTGTAAAACTATTAAGCAAAAGCTTCTTAAATGCTAAACTGATGCACAATTGCGAATGCATTTGAAATGGTCAAATATTTTATACGGCATCCGTTTTATAGATTGAAAACCAAAATGAGTGCAAACAAAAAAATGTCATTTCAGTTAAGGAAACATTAAATATCCGATCAAATTAAAATGATCCATAAATAATTGAACACAACTTAGAGTCAGTTTATTGAATTCACAACAATTTAATTTGTATTAAATTTAAAAAAAAAAAAAACAAAGTTCACTCTAAGTGATTATTTTTAATTTAATGATCAAAATATTTGAAGAAATTCAATAAAATCGATAATGTTCACGCATCGCAAAAATGATGAACTTTAACCAAACGACATATGAATTTTATGTGATGCTGTGTGCTTAGTCGTTATTGTTTAATGTTCCCAATCGTTATTTCACTCGATACTGTGATAGAGACACTCAGATGGAAATTATATATAGAGCTTTGAAATTTATCGATGTATACATCAAATTTGGTTGAACTCTAGCATTTAAGTCTGTCCAAGTACTCTGTGTGTGCTTAGTACATGCGACGCAAAACAATAGACAATTATCAGATGTTTCATTGATTTTTCAAGTGTAAAATGATATTATACAAAACAATTAAATTGATTGCTTCCATATTGGTTGGTGGGTTTGAAAATTAATCTAGAAATTGATTCCTTTGTAGTATGTGCAAACAATTTTAAATGAAAAATAGTAACAGCAAATCACTCTTGTTCTTAAGTGACCTTTCCAAAATGTTTTAATCGAAAACAAGAAATTGTGTGCACCATTTTTTTTGTTTTCTTTTTTATCTTCGCACAATTCAGCCTGTTTGAAAACCGCTCAAGTGTACACAAAAAAAAGCCAAGTACCGTTATTTTGAACTCACTTGAACCGTAAAAAGTTGAAGTATTTGAATATTTTTCTGGTATAAAATTTGATGAAGCCACTTTTTTTCCTCTCAAATTGGCCTAAATTGGAGAGTTTCCCGAATCTTATGATTTGTTTAAATACTGCGAATTTTGTTTTAAGAAGAAACAAATCAGAGGGAAAAATGATTAAAATGGTGAATCTGTGCAAGTAGAAGACCCATGGATTCACTGTTCATACATCAACTACAAATAGCATACCTTCTTTTATTTTCCTTTGTTTACAAAATGAGTTAAAATATTAGATTAAAATGCCAGATACAAACATGCCGAGAAATCAACAAAAATCAACAAGCGTTTAAAATGCTTTAGAATTTGTAGTCTGACAAACAAAGAAATTCCATGAAATCGTGAGATAATTATGGTGTCAAGCCGGTACCAGTTGCTTAGCGCTTCAATTTGGTTGAATGCTCAAAGTATTTTCAATGTAAATTCAGATGTTGGTTAATATCAACAGATGTACAGATGTTGCTTACAGGCGTTCATTGAAACTCACAACTATATTTTTTGCAAATTCATAAATGTCTATCAAACTGGGGAGGGGGGGTGCGGAAGAAGTTCAATACATCTTTTTATTGCAAATGTAATCATATTTTTTTTATAGACGCACACAGTTCAGCTAAACAGATTTCTATAAAAGTTTACGCACCAAAAATCGGATAAGATTTGACATAAAAGGCAATCATAACTTTGCATTTGTACGGCTGTCATAGCAAACCGTCTAATGTACACTGAACATGAATATGACGCGAAAAATGATACATAAAATATTGGTGTATATCAAGACTGAAAATTGACTAGTGTTCAGCCAGTTTTCCTGGCTCGACATGTTTCATATTACACGGTTTCCAATTTTGTTCGAACATTTTTTCTCTCTCTATGGCTCAACTGACTTGTTTGCTTGCTGGCTCTTTCTCACTCTAAATAGAATATTTTCTTGAAATATCATATAAGGGTGTACAAAAGCCTGAGTGAAGCCGAACTTTTTGCGACATAATTGAATCATACCTCGTTTTTGTACTTGTTTTTGATTCAATCGAGAGTAACACAAAAAAACAACAAACCGACACCAAAAATAATATCACTGGAGCTAAATTCGCACCAAAAATACTATCACAGTTGATTTGTGTTTCAACTGATGTTCAACTCTAATTATATATCCGAATGGAAAAGCAGAGTCTGTCAAACAATACGCACATGACACACATCATTAAGCCCTTTTCCATTCAGCCAGTTTTATATTCACATTTTATTATCATTAAAAGTTCCAATAAATTTCTTCGTCGGCTCAAATGAGTGTTATTCATTGCTCTGCACGACGATCAAATGCAGATTTATTCTATTAACTCAGTCCGTTTGCTATTTGCTTTTTCTCTTATATTTGAATGGTTTAATTAGGTGAGACCAGATAAATGGCCATTCAAATAGAGACCGAGTCGGCCATGCAACTGAATACCCCGAGTTTGCATTTTAGGCGCTTGAAAGCGCCTACAGGCGCTCATCTAGGCGCTCCGTATAAAATCAGTGTATTAATATAGGACGCTAATTTAGGCGCTCATCCAAATACAATGCGTTATCACACAACAAAGAGCTTAGGCGCTCGCAATTCACTAGAAGTTCTATACTCTCGCGATGTTTTTAATGAGCGCCTAGGCTTTCGTCCCATATTAATATAATGATTTTGTATCAAGCGCCTAGATGAGCGCCTGTAGGCGCTTTCAAGCGCCTAAAATGCCAACTCGGGACACAGTCAAACTGAATGGGAAATAAATTGAACGGATGAGAACAAAAATACAACGAGTAATTTCTTTTATGCAAAATTGCTCAATGTCGTGACGAAATTGGCTAAAAATGCTGCGAATTTGATTAAGACTAAAACTTGATTAAAGTGTCCTTGGCCGTTTTTCTTGGGCCTTGAGAGATATTGAATGTTATATTTTTGCTGTCCGACGTTCAATTGGTGTCGGTGAAAATTGGCTTTATTCATTTTTTTGTGGTTTTGTTTTTGCTATGACTCATAGAGGCGATATATAGACGGCCACATCGTTATCTGACTATAATTGTTTCATGATTATGTGAACCAAATACAACAATAAAAAAGAAAAAAATCTAGAATCCAAATTGAACAATTTTCTAAAATAACATGGTGTAAAAATGCAGGCCAAACGAGATATTGCGCAACTTCCAACGATAACCGGGCACATTTTTAAACGACCATCCTTGATGCAATACCACTGAATGAACTGTGTGCAAACGGATGGCAGCACATAATGATGAAATTAATGATAGCGATCTTTAAGTCTTTGGTGCCAGTGATTTATTCCATTCACAAATCATTATATACAATATTCTATCGTTCTTTACGCTGTCGTAATATTTCTTTATCTCCTCTTTGCGCTTTCAGTTGCGTTGTTGCTGCGTAATTATTTGGTCTCGAATGAATAGTTACTAACCAAACAGTCGCATTTCACTGAGTTTTACCGAGTAAAAACTAACAGAAAATGAAAGCGAAAACGAAAATGAACACGATAAGGGAAGGATTTGACGTGAGAAACAAGCGTTCCAAAGACAAAAGATATTGAATGAAAATGATGGGCAAAGAGAAGAGAAGAGATGAGAGGAGCGGAGAAGTGAATGAGGTGATCTGAGTTGATTTGAAAAACAAAAACTAACTTTTTTTCCCTATGCGCTTTTGCTATTTAAACGAGTGCACAAACGAAATGAACACCCCCAACGTACAGAATCCAACACAAGAAAGATATTTTAAGCGAATTCATTTCACTGATGCCCTTGGCAGTATTTTTGTTAGCTCTTTGATGTAAGTAAAAAAAAAAACAGAATCAACAGAAAAAGGGGTTGCTGTGTGCTCTTTGCATAAGCATTTCTCTTTGTTCTCATTTAGCCTGTTGCAATCCCATATAATCGGATAGCCTTTTTGTTTAAGAGCTCGTTTATTGTGACTTTTATTTAATCGCAATAAATGAATAATTTTGCATTTCAATAGAAAAACGCGCGATTGTTGTTTTTAAGCGCTGAAATTGTTCGTTGATTTTGGCAGAAAAAGTTGAATACGTTGAGTGGTTGTGTGTTTGTTGATGCCTTAACGACGGAATTTGGTTCAAATCTATTGCGCCACAACACACGCACACACACATCTCGATCGAATGCTATCTTTGTGTGATTGTTTCCGCATATAAACCTGTGTATGTGTCGATGTGAACCGTATATGATAAAAGATTAAAGGATAATAAATCAAATTGCGATATTTTCTACAACGAGTAATACCTTCGAGTGGCACTTCAACAGAATACCACACTTTGCTATTGCAACAAATCAAGCAATTTAATCTGGATGTGTTTTTGTGTGTGATTTTGTTGGTTTTTACGTGTTGCGCAACATCCTGTTAATCGCATTATGATTTTGTCCACTGTTGGTTTCAATTTCGAAAGTGTTAAGGTTTTCAGTGGCTTGTATGCTTGGAAAGGTTTCTTACCACATCGATTCAATATGAGATGAAACATTTTAATGGAAAAAGGGAAACAAATGTAGTTCCATTCAGTAGTGGCAAGCGTTTTAGATCGTTTTCATGAATCTCTCTACGCCAACTCTCATCAGGCATTGGTTTGAGCGTAAAAAGACAAACGCGTACGAGTTTCTAACCGAGTACGAATACTGGAAAGTATTTCACTGCATGCGCTTCACAGAAACAAGGATATGATGAGTTTGTCGCATCGATGTGTGCAATAATATATCGCTACACGCACACCGCGCAAAGTAGCGATTCTGTTATATCTAATACTAATATATCGTCCCAACGGACTCACTGCATCCTTGTTTCAGTGAAGCGCATGCAGCGAAATACTTACCAGTATTTAGTAAATACTATTTACTTGAGTGGAAAAAAGTATGCGTATATCTTTTTACACGTAGTCCAATGATCCTGATTCTCACTTCAAGCAATATATTCATTATTAATGTGCTTTGCGGGTGTATGTCGAATGTTACACATATGAATATGAGCTCTCTATAATCTATGCGTATCATGGAAAACACAATATCGCAGTTATGTCGTTATTATAATGCATACAAACAGGCTGTTTGAAACAGCTGGCAAAATATTCAGCATCGCACACAGTGTGCCAAATGCGCCCACAAACACACACACACACAAAAGGCCCAATAATGTTGCCAAATCAAAACGAAAGAATTCAACAAATAAATAAGGAAATATTGGTGTTTATTCAATCACAAAAGCAATGTTGTGGTTGAATTTAAAATCGTAAATTATTCTAATGTCGATGCAAACACCGGAATGTGTTTCAATGCTTTTGACTTTTGCATATTTGTTTATTTTGGTTTGATTCGATTTGTTCCGTTTATTTTTGTAGTGATGGCACGAGCTCACCTTTGTGAAAATGCTAAAAGCCAAGTTTGTGTATTCGATGATGCACGAACTGAATGCGAGAGATTGGTTGAAAAGTTGTGTCAGTGTGTTTTGTCAATTGGAAAGCGGCACATTGTGAGTCGCATTTCATATTTGAATTTGACATGTGTTGGTTATGCCATCACAAGCTTCATCCTTAATACCGTTGCCTTTCAATCTCAAGCCCATTTCCACTATCAGCATCCGACTTTGTTACGCACAACTAAATATGCAAACATATGTGCCACACGATTGAAAATAGTTTTTCTGTGTGTTTTCCTTTGATCTCGCACGAACACTACCCCCGCACACGAACACATCCTCGAACCTTTTCGATTTTTCTTTTTAAATATTCTGAAATGGTTTCGATCGTTTTAAGCGTCTCTCATACATACAACCTATTTGCTTGTTTCCTTAGCGATTTCGCTAGCACCATGAACGAGGTGTCATTTTAAATTGCTTCCATTTCGTATCCCAATTGCAGTTTTAAATCGGTTCTGTTTGCTTTACGTTCGCTCGACATCACAACGAAGAGATGAGAGATGAAAAAAAACAACAACAACTCTGTATCAACTAATTCTTTGCATTCTTTTTCCTCTGCCTTGGATGATGCAAATAGTTGCGCAGTATGTTTTTTTTCCTCTCTCATACATTTGAAAATATGTTGTTCAATAGAATGTTGAATGCACATTACAGTACAGTTGTACACACAATGGCCACATTGGAATTTTTTAACTTAAAAAAAAACGGCAGAATAGTCAAAATACTCTGTAATTTTGGTAGAATATAAAAGCAGAAAAAAAGAGAGAGAAAAGCGATTGGGTGTCGCCCTTTTATTCGCACGTTGTCGATAAATCTAATAGGTGACAATATTTTTTTTTTTTTTTTTGAAGAATTTCGATTTCAAATAGTTGGCCTTGCCTCATAAATGTATTTGGATTGAACGTGTGTACACTGTACACACTATACGGCTGATTATTTTAAATGCCAGATTGTTCAGAATATGTATCTTTGAGAATGTTCTCTCGCATGCTTTTGAGAACACATTTGGCATCATGTTTAGCTTAAGAGCATGTACCAAGACTAGTGGCCGTGATTTTGTTTGTGCAGTTGATTCGAGGCTGGAATTTAAATTTTCTTTCCATTTTTCTCGCACCTGCTTCTGAAATGGGGGCATTCTACGCCCACCTCTCTTTTCATCTCTCTATCTCTCTCTATCTCTCTTTACATCTCTTTTTCTGCCTCTCTGCATCCGTCCCACACGTATTCTTTCTTTTGCATATGAACCAGTGCACAACCAAAACTGATTCAATTTTGTTAGACTTTCGTACGACTGGGTTCGACTCTTGATTTACACTACAATTTCTGGTGTTTTGGCCATTTTTGGTGAATGTTCGCAATAAATTTGTACATCACATGTCTTCTTCTGCTTGAGATGTTTATCAAGTCTTTATTGTTGTTATTGTATCAATTTCTGTAACGCTAACATTTTCAACGCTTCACAGTGTGCTTCATATAGTGTTTATTTATATACGAATATCACAACATTTTAAATGTTTGATTTGGATGCAAACAAACAGAAAACACCATATTATCCAGGTCTTTTCGCTGATTTGAAAGCATGTTTAAATACGAAATTCGCTCGAACACAAGTTCACTAAAATAAACGAAAACCATGAAAATAAAATGGAAATGATTATTCATGTTGATATATTTATTGAAGATTTAATCGTACCAAGTGGACTAAAATTCATAATTTTATTTCCATTCTCAATTCATATTACCATTTCGATTCATTTTAGATAGCGCAGTCAGTTCATTCACTCAATGGTGCATATCGTGTGTTGTTTCGTTGTTGTTGTTGACATCTTCTATAAATATATCACAGCTACATAATATTCATATTCAGTGTATTCAATGCTAAAATTGGCCTCGTGACTCCAGCCGGAACCATGACGGGCCGGAACCAGCCGGGCCACCGCGATTTAATCCTTGTCCAATTCCATGAACAATGCCATAGCAAACAGCCCAGCCGGTACCCTGTTAGTGGGTTCGGCTGTGGGATTATGTCACTATCATTATTTCACCCATTGAATTAATATTTTACAAATTAATTTTGAATAATTCATCAAAAATTAAGGGAAGTGGTGTCGAAAAATGTATTGATGTTTATATAGGGTTAAAGCCCTAAAATTGCATAATTTCAGAAATGTTTAATGAATTGCAATGCAAATATCGAATATTTACAGATTTCAATTCATTTATTTGCGTCATTTATACGCATTATTTGGAACCATTTACAGATCGGTCTCGCTCAAAACCACGTTTTTTATTTGTCTACAATTTGTACAAGCAACTAGCATTAGACTGTTTCGTTCATTCAACGTTATATTCGAACCTAACCAATTTTAGTAAACTATGTGAATGTGTTTGTTTCAGATTTAGCTGAGAGATGTCAGTGACATCATGTCACTGATGTTCAATGGATTAAAATACCAATTTAATGAAAATGAATTATATATTCAAACGTTTACATTAAAAAAAATCTATCAATTTATTCTACGCATTGAATACTTTTAAAGAGCAGATTGACACAGTGAAATGTGTAAACGGTACAAATCGGTTTTTAAACAGCATTTAAAGGCTCTTACTCCCCAGCCGGACATTTGGTTGCGATCGATCTCGGACCGAATTCTTTTTTTAGTGCTCAATTAGTGCTATTTGGTGCTCTAAACCGATTAATTAGTGCTCTCTCGCTTATCTCCTTTTCAGTCTCCTCAAATTTTATAACAGTTTCCAAAACTGCTATAATTGTAAAAGTAAATGCATTTTCTGAGCCAATAGTCCTATATTAACGTTCAATACACCAAAATTTAGTGCTCAATTAGTGCTCTTAATTTATGTTCCTCATCAAGTCGAGAACATTCTGCGTCACCCTGTAAAAGTCAGTTATATTTTTTTTCTCTTCCGATCCTTTTTTCGCTTTTTCAGTTTTTTAGTGCTCAATTAGTGCTTTCAGAATATATATAAACATCTGGGGAAAAAAAAATTATTTATACTTGATTTTATTTCGCCAATTTTTCATTAATTTGGAATAAATTTGAATATTGCCAATGTTAAAAATGGACCAATCTGAGAGTCATTTATAGCTCATTTTTCAGTGCTCAATTAATGCTTTGAAAATATACTAATCAATTAAATAGTAATCTTTTTCCAATTGCGTTATACAACATATACTCAAAAACATATAATACGTATATACATCAAGGTATCATGAATACGATATAATCTCATATTACAGGCCTTAGACGACTATATATCAGTGCCCATTTAGTGCTGTTCATATGAATCGAAAAGAGAATTAGTAGATAAAAATAAGCGCACTAATTGATTAGTATATTTTCAAAGCATTAATTGAGCACTGAAAAATGAGCTATAAATGACTCTCAGATTGGTCCATTTTTAACATTGGCAATATTCAAATTTATTCCAAATTAATGAAAAATTGGCGAAATAAAATCAAGTATAAATAATTTTTTTTCCCCAGATGTTTATATATATTCTGAAAGCACTAATTGAGCACTAAAAAACTGAAAAAGCGAAAAAAGGATCGGAAGAGAAAAAAAATATAACTGACTTTTACAGGGTGACGCAGAATGTTCTCGACTTGATGAGGAACATAAATTAAGAGCACTAATTGAGCACTAAATTTTGGTGTATTGAACGTTAATATAGGACTATTGGCTCAGAAAATGCATTTACTTTTACAATTATAGCAGTTTTGGAAACTGTTATAAAATTTGAGGAGACTGAAAAGGAGATAAGCGAGAGAGCACTAATTAATCGGTTTAGAGCACCAAATAGCACTAATTGAGCACTAAAAAAAAAATTCGGTCCGAGATCGATCGCAACCAAATGTCCGGCTGGGGAGTAAGAGCCGCATTTGAAAGCAATTTAAAAATTTATTTCCGGACTATGTGCTTTGGATTTTAAGGAAAAACATCATCATGATCTAATATGTGTGACTGAAATGTTCCACTTTTAAATGGAACTGGCATACATATGATTTTACTTGAAATCTTTCTGTAGTTTTCTTCATAGATCAAAAATATCAATATTAATAGTCTAACATAACTCACAAAACATATTTATCAGTTTAATATGCGCGCTTTTATGTATTTTTATCGATGGAGCAATAAACGATATTCATGGGTTTTTTTGTGTGCATTTATTCAAAATATACACGATTATTCACGATTTCACAAAGAATATTCAAAAATACATCGATATTTGATTGGATTATTTGTGAACAAAAAAAGTATATAGAGTCGTATATCTTTGAATATTTACGATAATATTCACAAAATATATAGGATATTTGCGGCTTATATGCGTTTGTACACATTTATATTTTAAATTAAAAGCTCCTAGGTTTTATTACAAATTTCAATGCATGTTTACATTATAAATATGAAAGATTGAAAAAAGTAAAAATGTTACAAGCGTTCAGTGTGAAAATAGACAAATAACCGTGACTCATTGCATCAAAAAGAGATCCGAGGGGGATGTTCAAGAGATGAAAGCTATTGAAGTAGTGGCAAATGAGTGTAAAATATTTGCTTTTTTATAGTGTTGAAATTTGATGCGCATATTTATCGCATTTAAGTGTCGTTCATTCATTAATAACAATTACACACTTTCGAATCAAAATGACGGCAACAAGTGCCATTTGCCACTTGTCACTTTTGCCACTTTTGACGAGCATATCCGGATAGACCATGAAATGTGCACACTTTTTATTTTCACTCTCTCTCTCTCTCTCTCTCTCTCTCTCTCTCTCTCTCTCTCGTTCTCATATTTTGCATACCATTTTCTCACATCGTCTCATGTTGTTTGTTCTCTTTACTTTCAGACTGACTAGCTGCTGCCATACTTTAATATGCAAAAATCTGGATTATAAATGTTAACGATGTAGCTGTAAAAGATTGCCAAGTGTTTGTGTGGAATTTTATCATTCTTGTTTTAGTACCTTTAAAATGAAACGAATAGACTTAAGTAAAAACAGATGGCATTGGATTAAAGGTAACAATTTGAATATACAAACAAATTTATACGGAGTCGATGGGGGGAAGAAAAAAAAAGCACAAATGAAAACATAAATTCTTTGACCATTTTCTTCACTGATGGATACAACTTATTTATTTGTATCCACATTTATAATCTTTCGTCAAAACAAAAAAAAATGGTGTGTGTGTGTTTTTTTTCTCTCTCTTGTCACTTTTCTTTTTTGTTTATTCTTTTTTTTTGTTTGGTTCTTTGTTTATTCTTTACGCTTTCATCGCTTATCAGATTTCCATTTCTCGTATTTCATAATTCAGGTGGTAAAAACAGAGCACTAGTTTGGGCTTAGTACGCCGAAATGAGTAACTGTACAGACATTGAATCCGTAAAATGGACCGAACCGGGACATTTGGTGTCGCTAGCCTGTCTAGCTTTTATCAATGTGCTGGTGATTGTTGGCAATTGTTTAGTGATTGCAGCTGTATTTTGTTCCCATAAACTGAGAAGTGTGACCAACTTCTTTATTGTCAGTTTAGCTGTAGCCGATTTACTCGTTGGTTTAGCAGTGCTACCATTTTCAGCAACATGGGAAGTGTTTAAGGTAGGTATTATTGCCCCATTTTTTTTGTACGTATACACCATTTTGTTTTTGCTGTTTTTTATGCCTTTTCGTTTGTCATTTGGATTCGTTCGCGCAGTCACCTTTTCTAAATATATATAATAATTTCAATGGGCTAACTTTACAATGATACGAAAAATGTGTCATCATTTTACCACTGTCACAATCTTGACATCCGGTTTCAATCATGATTTTGAGCCTCCATTCGTGGAAAAAATAGATTTCATTACATAACCATTGAAAGTTGAAAAAGAGGGGAAACAAGTTAAGATTCTTTTTATAGTCTCGTGCATTTTTGTTGTTTGTTGGACTTAAAGAAAAAAGCGACCCGTGTACGATTATTTTTTTTTCAAATTTTATATTTTCGTACAATCCATAAAAATGTCCTTCAATCTTCAATTGTTTAGGTTTTTTACCTTTTTACCACTTGTAGTCATACAGATCAGCCTTAAATCAGCAAACTCATTGATTATATTGATAATATTTGATGAATTGCCAAACTTATTGTCGTTGGTCTTTTTCATTTAAATTATTATCACAACAACTGCATTTTGTAGATTCATTTCATTTTAGCCAACTGAACATCGTATCATCGTCATTTCAATGGTGCGGAAATTTATCTCGTTTGCACAATGGTCGAATGAACAAAGTCAAAAGATGGTTAACGAATGAATGCCCATCATTCAACGTATATATATATATATATATATATATATATATATATATATATATATATATATATATATATATATATATATATATATATATATATTAGGGTGGGTCAAATTGTATGGAGCAAAAAAATTCGATGTTCTCTCTATAGGTCGTGTATGAGTACCCACATTAATTTTCAACCCTGAACATTTTGGGCTATTTAAGATTTGGAATTGCAATATGGGAGGTCAAGTATTCGTGAATTCTTTCGAAAAAGCAGGGAAAAACCCAAAAATTGTAGGGAAGCGCCCTCTGGCGACCGTCAGAAATAAAAATAAACGTCATAGATGGATTCCTACACCCCCAAAACCCCCCATATACACACATAAAAAAAATATTTTTTGGCTTTTTTTACTCTTTCTAGGCTATATATCGATTTTTACCAAAAAATACCCACCTAAAAATATCCGGAGCCTCGAAAATCGAGATAGAGCTATGGTCTCTTAGTGAAAGTTTCTTATTATGGTCCGTAGAATCCCGCTTGGATAGAGAGAACAGTGCAAAATAATTCGACCCACCCTATAAAAGTTATGAAAGATTGGGATTTAATTGAATAACTTTGAATTAACTTTTTGTATGTGTATCAAATAAATCAATTTGGTTGCTTCTCTTACAGTGTATATACGGAAATTACAAACAAAATATGGACAATTTAAATGGTTTCACTCATTTTTTTTTTCAAATACAATTTACAGATGAAGAGAAGAGATTTGCTGCTTGCTTGAGTGTTTACACAATAATTCTATAGGTCAATTAAAATTTGTAAAAGAGTATGATTTACATTTTCGTTTGTGTGGGAAAAAAAGTACACTTAAGTTGAGAATGCGTTGATTGAAATATCAACCAAATCGACTGGTTCATGAACACGTGTACATCAAACATTTTTTTTTTTGAATAAATAAAATCAAAAAGAAAATAACACCAGACGGATGCTTACAAGCGTTTACCGTTTTAAATGGATTTTTCGCTTTTTTATATCAATAATTTAATTCATCCATTTAAAATGATTCGCTTTGCAACCCCAGTGAATGTAAGCGATCGATATTGATGTTGATTTTCTTTATTTTTTCTCTTTCTCTCTCTCTCTCATACATTTGTTTCTGTCGTTATCGGAAATTTTATTCGTTGGCTATACATACATTACATATACTATATCAATCAGACATTCTAAGTTAATCAATATTCAAGTCAATTGATTGGATTCAATCCGATTTTTTTATAGCACAATGTCGCTTATCTATGTCAATTATGGCTTCTTGTTTATCAGACAGTAACAACCATATGGAGCACTAGAGTGTATACACACAGAGAAACGTGATGGATTACATTCCCCCCTTTCCTTACCCAGAAAATCCAAAGTATCCCAAATAAAAAAAATGCTCCATATGAACAAAAATGTTGAATATTCAAGCATTGGTTTTTTGGAAGGGGGGGGGGGAGGAACAAAATACAATCTCCAAATATCTATACCAAATTTCTCTGTGTGTAAAATGCTCATGAATATGCATACGCCTTAATGACGCCCAACGCTAAAATTATATACACAAAAATCAAACGGCTTAAACAATATTTACACGATGAATATCATGCAATGGGTTGTTGGTATAATGTCATATTAGTTTTATGAGTCAACGCACATTTTAATAATGTTGACTCAAGTTGCAGTTTGTTTTGCACCGAATCTATTCGATTGGAATATTCGAAACCTTATGAAATTTCAATCAAAAATGTAGATTGATTTAATGTTCATCAGCAATATTGATTGAAATCAAAATTAAAGCGGTTTTGAATTGAATTGTTATTTGCTTTATTTAATTACAATGTTATATGTTCAATCCGAATTGCTTCTGAAGTATTTTCGATTTTAATTGGCTTACCTAGATGGGACTGTCTTTAGTTCGATTACAATTACAATTGAATGGTCACAAACCGAATTGTCTAGTATAGTAATTGTTTAAACAAATTAACACCTGGTTCGCCCAACGGTGCTACCAATTGGGATATTGCGTTCGAAAGATCCATATTAAACATAATAATAATCAACATTTGTCACACGTCATCTCTGTGATACTCTCATGTCATAGACCCAAAGAAATCACTGGAATATATGTAATTAAGAGCCTGGTAGATCGGCTGCCGCAGAGAAATCATGAATATGTATTTTTTATTCATCGACAATTCAATCATTCTATTCATAAATAAAATTAAATAT
The DNA here is from genome assembly GCA_030463065.1 of Aphidoletes aphidimyza. Taxonomy (NCBI): domain Eukaryota; kingdom Metazoa; phylum Arthropoda; class Insecta; order Diptera; family Cecidomyiidae; genus Aphidoletes; species Aphidoletes aphidimyza. Next base: position 26,956,541 of record CM059998.1, on the reverse strand, counting down.
TTTGGCATCGACAATAAATGCTGGTAATACACATTGTAGCGCGAATCATGGGACAAATTGCAAGATGTTTATTTATTCTTGTTTTCACTGAAATATCTATTTAATGTCACTTATTGTGATTTTTGTTGAAGTAACAAAAAAAAGAACATTCAATGGTTTTCGACAGCATTAACACTGCCGTACAATTATCCTCAATAGACTAAATACTTTGCTTAGTGTAGCTTGGTAATAATGCTTGATGTTATTGAATGGCCAAGGGATATTCACGGATACGCTAATTTTGCTAGCTCTTACAAATTACAACATTTCATAAAAAACACTATTGCAACCAGTGTTCGCAATCGGAAGTGTTGGGCGTTTTTTGAAATGTTGGTTTCGGATATTCTGGGTCAAAACTAGTCCGATTTTTTTTCGGGTCGGAATTCGATGGGTTTCGGACCACCGACATTGTTTTGCTTCCTTTTGTCCCGAAACACCTAAAACCAAGATTTCATGCCATACTGTGAGACTCCGAAAAACACCCAAAAATACATATATTGTGTTTATCAACTTGATATTGTTGAAATGACGTGTTATAACATTTCCATTCGTCTAATGACTTCAATATAATGTCTAATTTGCAAAAACCGATAATCATATGGATTTTCGACCGACATTTTTTTGCTAATTTTTGCTAGTTTACTAGTCATGAATATCTACATGGTCAACGGTATATTTTGGCCAACGGTACACGCTTTAAAAATCAAGTGAATTGTTATACTGTTGGTAATGCACATTTGTGAAGGTCGATCAGATATGATAAAATTCGTATGCTGAAAGGTTAAAATTGAATAACTGACACGAATTTTGTCTGTATCGAATATCGTCTCGCTTTGAAATCCATGGAAAAAAAAAGACAAAAAAAAATCAAAACAAATCCAGGTTACAATTGCGATTGAATTTCAAACCAAATACGAATTTTCAGACATCATTGTCCGGAAAAAGCTCTCAACATTTCAAGAATATTCGTTCAATGGTTGATGAGTTAGCATAACTGTGTCACAAACAAGCATAAAACGATTGTATATCTTTTATTGATGTAAATACATCAAGCAATTGTATTGGATTGAGTGTGGGAAAAAACGTGTGTGAGAATTCCGATGCGTGCACGCACATTCCATGGGGGGCTACGTACGGCATAGCATTACATATACATAGCCATTTGAAATTTGATACATCCATCTATTCAACTAAACAACTTCTTCCATTTCGATTAACTCACATTCACTGATTCACCACAAACATACGAGATTTTTCAATGTTTAATTCCATTTAGTTGCACAATGATAACAATTGAATGTTCGAAAATCGATCATTCGATATGAAAAGCAAAAAGGCAGATCAATTTTACCACAAACACACAAAAAAACGAACGAAAGTCGTGAATTTCATGAACACAACAAATCATGTGGCATAGAAACAAAATGTGATATAATTGAATTCTAATGTTGATGCCAGATATGGTCAAATTGATTGCTTTTGATTAATTCATTTGATTAGAAAATGGGTATTTGAATAAACTCAATGTAGCCAATATCGTAGATACAGAGATTTTAACAATTGACTACTTTCTTTTTTTTTAATTCTAATAAAATCATAATTCATAAAGTTTCATCGAGATAATGAAATTATTTATGACAAGTCATTTAAAAGCTTTGGATTGCCAATCGTATAACAAAAAAAATAGAATCAAATTTCGAGATATCGAAAGCCTCATTGTCATAATGAATAATTTTCTAAGTTTTGGAGCTGTGGTTATGTGGCCATTTTCCACTGAGCCAACATAAGCCGAACAACAACTTTTCTCATCAATCAATAATAACATGGCTCATTGATTTCATATTCTACTCAATTATGCGATCGAACATTTTTGAATGCTTTAACTTTTAGCATTCGCTGAAGTCATACTGTCCGAAATAACAAGTAAAACAGCTGAAAGTACGGTTTTGTTGAGATTATCCATATTGTGAAAACGTCTGCACTGTAATCTAGTGGCTGCGGCACTTAAAACTGTCTTTTTCTAAGCTTTTTTTTTCTAAAGATTAAAATCAACTAACCTTAGAATAGTATATTGGATTGTGTCAAGTTCTTGGAAAATTGGAGAAGTGCCAATACCCCAGAATGATAGTAAGAATCTACTTTTAATTTGCTTGGGCTTTATTGAATGTCCAATAAAATAAGTCAAAACATGGAATTTGATCAAATTGAAATTAAACTTTAGATTCAATTGAAGACTATTTCGAATTGAACACAAAATCCAACAGGTTAAAAAGTGCAGAGCGCAATAGTCTCATTGAATTTGGTTCCTTATTATTTGTATCACCAGTGTTGCAATCGTCAACCGCAACTGAACTGTTTTTTTTTTCATTCGTGCCAATAAAATAAATAAAAACAGAATTGTAAAGTGTGCTCGAAAGAATCGGTTGTAATTGGAAGCACAACACTTGCAAATAATTTAACCATCATTTTCAAACTTTTACGAGCTTTTATGAAGCAATGTAACTGCACTTGAAATTGCAACAACCGACAATTAACTGTGAGTATACTCTTCAAAGCATTTCTTTTGATTAAATAAAGAACTTGGTGAGTTTTGTGTTAACGGAACTGACGAGCAAATGGTTATTGAAATATTGTTGGTAGTGGTCTTTTGTGGAAATTTTTATAAATGTAAAACAAACCCCATTTCGAATGCATTGCACAGTGGCCAAAATATTGGCAAAAGAAACGAACTAGAGCAACTAAACCATTTGGATCAATCATTTTTGGGCGAATCACTAAAAAGTGAAGGGTGATCGAAACCAAAAAACAAAGCAATCGAACACGAAAATGAGCAAATGCGGTAAACAGCACATGAAATGTCAAACCGAATCGGAATGGTTAAATGTCACAAAAGTTGATATGACGGGCTTGGCGGAATAATGTAACACAGAAAAAGTCCGCGGAAAAATGTTGTTTTTCAGTGTATTTGGTGTATACCAACATTTTTCCGCGGACTTTTTCTGTGTAACATTATTCCGCCAGGCCCGTCATATATCAAACAATTGGTGAATAGTAACCGATTATGAATAAACAGACATCAGAAATAATATAGTGATCGATCAGAAAAACATGTTCGAAAAAGTAATTATTTTGATTGATTCACCCCTCGACATGGATGGCCGTGGTTTCTGCCATAAAAACGAAACGAACTTTCCACACTGATGAAATAACAAAACCGGAAAAACGAAACATCTTTTCATTCGATTGGAATGAACTGGTGCCGCCAAATAACAATGTATTCAACAAAACTTGTGCAGTTCGGTAGAAAACATCACAATATGAATAAATTCAAAACGAGATGTGTGTGTGTGGAGAAGGGGGAAAGTGAAACGGAGCAAGTTCAACACTTATCAATTTACATAGCACCAAAAACTAAGTCAGTTGTATGTTCCCTTTTGTCCAACATATATTTGATTGGCTCTGTTACAAAAGCCATTCGATGTAAAATCCTTCGAAATTGATGAAGTCAAACTCAAATGTTCTTCGTTTGTGCCATTGAACACACAGTTGTGACGGGTGGAAAATGTAATTGAATTTGTATTTGATTTTGCGTTTGTTGCCGTTATTCACCGACAACGGAACGAAGTGCACAAAATGGTGTCTTCGATGTTCCATTTAATGTTGGGTTAAAACCATGAAGCAAATACGATATTAATGGTATGGTATGGTATCAAAGTCTGTACGCTACAGGAGCCATCCTTTGTCGTAGCCACCCATCCCAATTCGATTTCGATTCCAAGCCAATTCGAACTCACTTTGGCTGTACCAAAAGACGGCTGCGTTCAATGGACAGTTCAGTTTAAATATATATCTAATAGGTCGCGCTGGGAGTATCAGTATTACGAATTGGACATCCATCAAAAGCATTTTACTTGAACTAGAACTTACACATTTGTTGAATTCGAGGATTCCTCTATCCAAATTCCGTCGTTGATTTGATTCTTGTTCTATTTTTTTTTGTTTCTTTGTAGCTTCCTATCCGTTTTTTTTTCTACTTTGAATGTGTTGAATAGTGAATGGAGAACAGATGTATAAAGCGAAATTCAAATGGATGTTTCCGAAAGGAAAAGTCGTCGCAAAAAGCAATAATAATTTAACATCCATATTTATTCGGTATACTCTTCAAAGTAATATCCGCATAAAGGCGTTTATTTTATCAAAGTACAATAAAATTGCCATCAATTTCGCAAATGCGTATTATTATACTCACATTCATTTAGTTACTACCCTTGTGAAAATGCCATTACAGAACTAACGAAGAGAATTCATTCAAAATTTACCGAAAATTGGTAAACATTGTGGAAAACAATTACTATCAGCCAGTCGACGATGTTAGACGACTAAAGTCGTTTGATTTGAGACAATAGACGTCTGAAAACGATATTCATGTATTTTGGACAATTTCAGTCGATTGCTATTCGATTGCCTTTCGTTTTCAATCGATTGTCAACTGATTTCCAGTCATTTTCAATCGATTGTCGAAACAGCTTTTTTTAAAGAATAAACGTCAATTGATTTATTTATTCATTAATTCTTAATTCAATTTGATTGTTTTCTCAACCAATTTTCACCTGGGTTCAATATAGGAGCATTTTTGTGATATTTAATGGGACATTATTGAAACTAACTAAACACTGTTGCTCTACTCTCTCCTCTCTGCTAAGTATTACTCAATAAAAAAATGTGGTCAATTTTTTTCCTCCAGAGGTCGAAAATCGTTACTTTGTCCCTTTGAGAGATCAAATACATGAATTTCGTCTCTTTGGAGGATGAAATTCCATTTTTGGCAGTGGTTTATAATGTTTGTATATCAACGTCTGTACCCAAATGTCAAATATTGTGTTTATTCTTCCATGGAGACAAAAATCATGCATTTTGTCCTTCAGAAGGACAAAGTGTTGATTTTAGACCTCTGGAGGAAAAAAAATTGACTACTTTTTTCTATTGAGTAGTATTTTACGTTTTTTTTTTTTGGTTTTCTCGTTGTTATGCATTACGTTTCACAAAGATATACAAAAGGTTCTACATAGTTGAAATATTTCTCGAGATTCTGTGTCCCAGAATCACCTTATTAGTGTGTGTTTCCACCAATAAAAATAACATTGACAACAACCACAACAAAAAAAACCGAATTGGGTTACAGCACTTATCGAACTAAAAATCGTTGTAATGGCACACATGAGCAACAGTATCTATCACATTTGTTGATTGTCTGCCTTGGTCTTGAAGACCGATCAAATCGATGTATAAATGTTTTTTTTTTTTTATTCTCCAATGTCATATAATGTGATTGAGCGCTCTTCTACATACTTTCCACAATATTGTTTATTTAAGTTTTTCAAGCTCTCAATGCGGATGCGAATACAATTTTACATGCATTACCCTTTGTTATGGCTGTAAAGAGTGAGCATATCATTGCAATTTTATCGATTTCGAATTTAAAGGAAATGCGGAAATGTTTTCTCTAATTACATTCGGAGCTGCCCAAATTGATGTTACAAATTTGACGGCTATGCTCTTGGATTTCATGACTACGAAAAACAAGCCCATAATGAAAATGGAATATCACTGGCAGCAAATACTTTTGGAATGGGCGAAAGGCGATAGAGGGTGAGAGAGTTTGATCCCGTAAAATGCATGGTCGTTCATATCGTCCAAATATTTGACCATCACATACTCGATATCGCTAAAAATCAACATGAAAATGAAGTCTAATGGAAGTCACAGCGCATATTGATTAAAAGTAGAACCTTTCTATTTAATTAAATGAATAATAAGACGACGTTAGCCTCGACATTTGCAATTTATATAGTTGCTACTTTGGGCTTTGCTCTGTTGTCAGTATGATTGGAAATTCCATTGGAATTGCTTTTTCGCACATTTATACGTGGTGACCTATTGGAATTGTCTCAGTGTATGTGTCATACATATAGCATTGACTTTAATGTATATGGCATTTTGTGGTGTCAAAAATTCAGCCTCAAATGTTACATATTCGTTTCAAACCTTTGGTCAAAACCAAAAATATTCGAGGCACACACAGAATTTCTGTTAAATGTTATACGAAAAACCATAAACAGCCACACAACGAAGGATATCATTAAAAGAGAGGAAAAGAGGGACATAGAGAGAGAGAGAGAGAGAGAGAGAGAGAGAGAGAGAGAGAGAGAGAGAGAGAGAGAGAGAGAGAGAGAGAGAGATGGTGAGATAAAGGAAATTCAACGCTAGATGCGAATTCAGTGTTGTGTGATTAAAAACATTCCATACATTGAAGTGACATCGGCGGAGTGCCTGTCGTTATGTATGTACTCAAGGATGGTGTCCAAACTGTCTTCACGTTTGATGGATTAGTATGAAAATGGTCATTAAATTACCCAAGTGCTGCCCTATATGCGAATGTACAACATGAAATTAGGAATTAGTTTCCGTATTAAAATTTCGACTAATCCATATAAGTATTACTCAGTCAGTACTGAAAAAAAGTGTGTCAAATATGAGAATGAGTATCTTAATGTTGCTCACTCTTGACATTATTCGTCTAAAGTACACGTTACGAATGTGTAAACGTACAGCGGCTATTTCACACATTTAGATGCTGCAACGTGAAAGCTAATCAATTTCTATTTATCTACTTCAATTTTACAATCATTTCCAAACTTAATAGATCATGTTTTCACCAATTGTCAATCAAAATTACAGAGGATCTCCAATTTTCATTGGGGGGCTGAAAAAAAATCGTCTTGAACGTTGAGCACCTACCACATGGTAGATACACCCATCACCTCAAAATCGCTGTATCGGATCTACATCTTAATCCAACTCAATGCAAAGCATCCTGGAGATTATGTGACATGAATCAAAAATGAGCATTTAGTTTTCGTGCTTCAACCAAATAGATACCGACATTTATGAACTAATTTTCATTAAGTTGGTTAGGCTGTGATTCATACGAAGAATCTCCAATTTTAATGAAGATAATGACGTATGTGACGCAATAACATTTTTATGGGTGTTGCCAACCAACATGCACAGCGTGCGCTCATATTTGCGCATTTCGAAGAAATTTCCATTCGAAATATGCGTGCTGTAAAAATAACAAGAATACAAGAACAACAAAATACGTCGATTTCGGCAAAATTCCTAAGATTTACCTGTAGCAATGAAATGTATTCGAATGTGACTTTTATTATTACGATTATGGCTCCCACTCATACCCACATGCAAACTCACTCACTCACTCACACACCCACACATTCTTATCCGAATGAGGACACATCATACGTGGAGCATTCTCAATAGGCTGATTTTAATTATTGCCCACTCAAAGGCAGAAAACTCATCAACACGGCACACACTTGAAATACTCCGTATGTTTGTTGTTCCCCACCACACATCGCCATCGTTGTCATTCCCATTGTCGTCGTTTCCATTCATTTTCAATTCGATTCTACCATTAACCAGCATACAAACAAAAGAACTAATCTTCACGATGTGCTGCTGCTTTTAACGATGGATTGTTTATTTAACGTTATACCTGCATCGATGGAAATAAAAGTGCATTCAAAGAAATCAGCTGTATACTGTACACTGCACACTGCACACTGCACACTGCACACTCCACACACCACACTCATTGATGATAAACATTCAACACTTGATGTAATGCTTTATTCCGATACACTTCTTCCACATGCCATTAGTCTCTTGACTCAACCTGCAAACCAAATAGATGATATACGAGCAAACAAATATGATAACCAAACTAATCATAACCGAAATTGAATTCCGGATGCGAGAAAAAAAGTTTAAACCAAATTCATAAAATTGAATAGCATTTTTTTTTCTTCTTTTTCATAATATAAAAAAATGACAAGGGTCCTACAAATCCTCATGAAATAATATACAAACTTAACAAAAATAAACAATTCAATTTTCCTCGTATCGAAAATTGTATTTAAAAATTTGGTCGTACAGAGCATTGGGTTTTTGGGGAAAATGAGTCGAACAAACGTCTGCTGTTCTTCTTGCTCCTGGGTGCTTTTGAACTCTTAAACTAAAATATAAATTACATAAATGTGTTTTTGAAGTGTAAAAACAAAGTTCGGATCGTTAGTTTCGATGGCCACTACATAATGTTATTTAAGCACACACACAAAAAAATTGGTCGAAAATTCAGCAGCGGCTACGAAAAATAAGAACATTCGACAGCTTAAAAAAGTTCGAAAGTCAAGTGTTACTTGTGTTTTTTTTATGTATGTTTACCGTTATGTTGCGTAAAAAAGAGCTCTTAAGCTCTCATGTAGTCTCAGACTGTTGTTTGTTGTTGTTGTTGTTGTTGTTGTTGTTTTTATTCACCCATCGTGTTTAATCCGTGCGATTTTTTGCCTGCATATCGTCTCACAGGTACTTTTGACTAGATGCTCACGTTTCTCATGCTCGCCATTTCTTTCTTTCATATGCACACGTTCCATAAAATATACGCATTTCGTAATCATGTCTTCTCATGCAGCGGCGAAAAATACAAACGATAAATGCCTACAAAGCACTTGCCAGGCCATAAATTCAATTTTAGGACCATTTTAAATTTTAATAAAAACCCCTGCCACTCCCTGTATTGTTCGTCTTCCATTTATTAGAAGCCGTGGTCATGATCATTATTTGCCTACTTCCATGTTGTCTATTTTCGGTATGCATTGTCATTATTTGTGTGAGGCTTCACTCTCTTCGGCGTGTGTATGAGAAAAAGGGCATACACATTGAAATTATCATTTAGTTGGTGTTTTCTTTGCTCATTGTTGGTGTTGTTGTTGTTTCAACTGAATTGGCACACGTCAACCCGGGCCATTGGCAGAAACATCACGCCGTATTCAAATCAAATGGTGCGCGTTATTTCAAAATGTGAATATTTTTTTTCTCTTCAATTTAATGTATTTTTTCCGTCATGTTCTCGGTTGGTTTTTTTTTCGTCGATTCTTGCGCGAATTGATAGGCTGAATGTGCCTGCTCTATGCCACCACGTACGAATAAATAAGTTATGCTGAAGTTAAAATTGAATTTGGGAAAAAACGAATAACGCGAAAAATTGTCTTGACATATGAAATGATGGTAAAAGCACCACTGCCACACAGTAGCAAATGATGTATGGGATCGAGAGGAAGAGGAGAGTGAACGAGTGAACGAGCAAGAGAGCAAGAGGGACAGAGAATGAGATGCGTCGGTTTGCATGAGACCGATGTCATTCGAACAGAATAAATATTTTGAACAAACGCTGATGAATTCTATGTGATCGAATTCGATTCAAATAAACTGCGTATATCAAATGCCAAACCGATTGGAATTTGCATAAAACATTCTCTTGTGTGAAAAATCTATCGCATTACAAATATAAATTGAAATAGATCGGTTTTCGTTAGTTTTCAACCGTTACAACGATTGCTTAAAAGCCAGTTGTCATTGTCAATACAATTTTGTATGTATGTATGTTAGCGATATGGCATTCGTTTCATTTCTTATTCCGATCAACAACGACAAAACGCAACATCTACGTGAAGCTAAAAAAAATGTGCCTAACTGTGCTGTGATGTGCAAAAATTTAAATCGAAAACGAACAGGAATCAAAAGATGTTCCTCCAGAGCATTTCACATATAATAAAAAAAAGAGGAAACAAAAATAAACCGAATATTTCATTGAAGAGACATAACAAAATCGAAATTTGGAATTTTCCATCCATATAATTATGAAGCCAACCATCCTTTGTGTGTGTGCGCGCGAAATGTGGCACCATGGTTAGCCTGAGTGCCTGACTCACAATTCCCAACTGTTCGATGTGCCATCGTTTCGCACAGTCTTAGACATCAGTAAATTGAAATAAAATTGAATGAAGTTTGGTAGCATCATGGTGTTAAATAGATTGAAACAATTTAGCTAGATTTAATTAGGTTTAATAAATAAAATATCACATTTGATGGCACAACAAATGCACTCACACAAACACACACACACACACACAACACAACACAACACAGGAAACTTAGAATTTGTATTATTAAGGTTGAACATAAACTTCAAGACACGGTCATGCTCATGCCATTTATCAAAAGTTCAATTTTCTTCATGAATTCGGTTCGGCGAAAAAGCAGAAATAAATTAAAGACTTGCAGTACACAGCACGCTTGGTACCGTATGTTCCGTGTGCAATGCGACTATTTTTGGAGCGATAAACTATTCGATATGAAAAGATGTGTAACGGCAACGAGGTAGCGATAGGAGTACGTCTCCTTACCTCTCTGAACACTCGATTCCCGCTTCATATGTTGCTCACCCGGTGAAACTGTGTGTGTGTGTGTGTGTGTGTGTGTGTGTGTGTGTGTGTGTGTGTGTGTGTGTGTGTGTGTGTGTGTGTGTGTGTGTATTATACGTTGTATGTACAATGTCTCGTATTCGGTGTTTATTACTTGGCATCTCATTCGATTTTCCAGCTCAAAACACTACGCATTCACAGCTGACTACCGGAGTGAGTTTGCACTTGGTGTTGTCATAAAATTTGTTGCTGTGCCTCTTTCTCAGCTGTAACTCCAGCTTCGTCCATTCAATTGTGTTTCAATGCAGAAAATTTAATTAAACAACGTTTCATACATTTTCACAACGAAATCATTTCATTAGCAAAATGATGAAAATGATGAATTAAGGACACGAAATTTCAAATGAACTCATTAAGCTAACATATACAAGACGAAACGCATCAACGACGGCACTTGATGGCTTCTTAGGTAGCTCTTCCATTTCTGTTCAACCAAAAATCATTTGTGCACATTGGCTTTTGTGTTCGTTGGTTTTGAAATGGTGGCTCAAGCAGTTGGTTCCTTTCTGATGAGTTATCAAATATGATACGATTTTAACCGATTATCAAGTGTGTAATTAATGTCCAAATGTTCGCTGAATCCATTTGAACCATCTCTAGTCGTTCATATGCTTCAGAAAATAATAATTAATCAGGTTTTACATGTTTGAACATTTTTATACCTGGCAATAATTTGATATTTTATCCCTCAATTATAAGCGACTATACATTCTGTTGGCATATTTCTATAAACGGAAAAGATTCATTCAACTAGTCTGACATTTAAATTTTTATACTATTTTATTCAGTAACATTGTTAAATATTAACAAAGTACCCAAATAAAATGCTGTTGTTGAAAGAATTTCGCTTCAATCAATTGTTTTTCTCATTTTTGAACTTTACAGTTTCTGTACGAAAACAGATTTAAAAACAATTTTCCGCTCCTTTCATGCGTCATATTGAAAAATAACCAAGAAAAAAAAATCAAACATGTTGACAGTTCGATGTTTTGTTGATGACAAACTGTCATTTTTGAAAACTCGTGCAGACAGAGCTTAGTTCATGTAGCACTAAAGTGCTTTTTTTTTTGGTATACCAAAACCGATTTTCGTTGAGTCATAAAATTTGAACAGGAATATTTAGAAAGTGATTTTAATGATGGGGAAGCCACAGAATGGCTGATGAAGAAATTAAAAAGATTAATGGGCAAGAGGAGCGCGATAAAGAAGAAATGTGGGGGAATATTAACCACATCCTGAAACACTATTATTTTAGCAAAAATTGACTCCAGTTCAAAATCATCCAATAGGTTGTCGTGAACGCCAATAAGGATTTACATGATATTTTCGGATTCGTCTTCTTCGTTGAAGAACTAAAACTACACCCAGCACTTCAAATAACAAATTATCTTCGCTATCCATTTTGGTTTATCAGAAATTTTAATTTTTTGTTAATTGATTTTCATGTCCAACTTTTTTTGCATGTCGACCATTCCATACCAGAATTCCGAAACCGATTCTAACTCAAAAAAAAATTGTAGACGTGTTTTCGAGATAATCGCGTTTAAAGATTCAAAAGTAGATTTCTATGTCAAAAATAACTTTTTTCAAAAATGTTAAAAATACAAAATAAAGTAGGCCTCAATACCTTTCAAACGAGATCCGTGCGGTTTTTTTACCTTTCGAAATGGTTGAGATATCGATAGTCAAAATTTACCGTTACTTTTGCAAAAAGTTGAAAATTTCGACCAACCGACCCCGGATTTTTCTTAGTTGGACCTAAACTTATCGAACCATATATAAATTTTTCAAATCCGAGATGGTCCATGTGAATTTTGATCGATCTGGTATGGAATGGTCGATGTCTAAACCCACCGTGCAAAAGAACAAATACAATAAAAAAATGTTAATGATAAAACAATATTTGCGTTTATCTCAAAAATATTTGCAGAGTATTTTGTTTCTTTTTTTTCGCATGCGAACTGTAAACTAGACTTTAAAGAATCTCTATCACTGAAAAGATTATATGCTCCAAGTTGAAAACAGATTGAAATTCCAATTCAAAACAGTTTATTTATAGCTTGGGTTGGCATGAAATAGTCTATAACTGGCTTACAGTGAGGCAACCACCATCGGTTCTATGCATAGTATACATCAATTGTTGAGTGCGAGGCAGATATACAGAAAAAAAAGTATCCGGTAAAAGTCGAAAAAACTTCAATCATGAAATTAATCCATTTTTTGTTTATATCGTTTGTTCGAATATTCTCTATGGAGAAGTTCAAGGCAAACTGATCACAATCTATGTGATTGTTTCATCGTTTCAATCAATTTCAACGAAGGATATCGACCATCCCGTAGACTTTTCGACAATGAACGTGTATTTGAACGTTATCATATGTGCGATAATAAATAATACGGCAATCCTTAAATGTCAATCAATAAAAGAAATGTCTATGTATCTGATGGCAACAATCAGGTCCGAAAAATGCTTGTTCTGGCTCTCATCAAACACATTGTAAGCCAAGAAGTCCAATTATTATTGTGAAAATGTACGGATTGTTGTGTTTCTATCACTTTCAAAGCCATCGTGAAGCGATTGAACTCGATACAGCTTTAGCTCAACAATAGTCTCTTTATGTTCTCGATTTGTTTGTGTTTAAATGTAAATATTAGTATTCACGTGATCCAATTGATATCTATTTTGTTGAACATTTTGTTTGCTCATAGCTAATATTAAAAAAAACACACACACACACACTATATACTCATTTTTCTTTATGTTTCATTTCTTCTTTTGTGCGTCACGCATACAGGTGTGGATTTTTGGAGATTTGTGGTGTTCAATATGGCTAGCGGTTGATGTATGGATGTGTACAGCGTCGATTCTCAATTTATGTGCCATATCGTTGGATCGATACGTAGCTGTTACACGCCCGGTTACTTATCCAAGTATAATGTCAACAAAACGCGCCAAATTGTTGGTAGCTGGTGTTTGGGTGCTATCATTTGTTATTTGTCTACCGCAATTAGTTGGACTGACAAAAAACCATAAGGTAAGCATAAATATTTTCACCTTAAATCTTGAACTAGATCCACGAAATCTTCAATTACCTATCAAATTGTTGATATCAACTATGATAACGGACTTTTGGCGCTCATTTAACACCAGATTTCGATCGAAATCGAAAAACTCTGACTCGAGCATATAACGTGAAATCCGCAAAAATAGCAACATTTAGAATTTACATCTCAAGGCTTGCTGTGACACCCCAATTTAATTTGACCTTTACATTTATCATTTTTATTATGTTAAAAAAAAACTGTCAAACGGGGCTATGGTCAATCATTTGTTCATTTATCTAGATGGATTGCCAACGGTATAAAGATTGAAAATGGTACTAACTTTGCATTTTAAATAACATTCATTATCGAAATTCAAGAATCATCATTTGTAAAACATCGTTTCCTTTTCTTGAATTAGAAAAGCCTTGGTATGAAACCAACCACAGAACAAATGTTTCGTGCATAGTCATTAATAACAAATTCATATTCACTGTGTAACTGTGTAACTAATGATCAATTCTTTTGAATATGTTGAATTTGTTCAATATTTAGCATTAAAAATTGCATTGAAAAGCTTCAAAAGCTCGTCAATTTATGTATTATAATAAATGAATCAACAGTTGAATGTGAAAGCACAAAACAAAGGTCATTCCATTCCTTGGTCAATCAATGGCGTGACGGCACATCATTCATTTACCCATAAACATTTTGGGATTCTATTGCATTTGATTCGCTATAGCATTGGGGATCCTTAATGGGGTCATTATATCCGTATATTCTTGAATATAATCTGTATTTCTTTTTGATTTATTTTTCTTTTTTTTGAATATTTTCTGGCCAGCATAGCAATTCCACGTTAAGATTCATAAAAATGTTATTTGCCGTTTTATTATTACATAAAATATTCTGTGGCGTTCATTGATCACGGTTCGGCGCACCCGACTCGATGTATTTTTTTTACCGATATTCAAAATCAATCCAATGGCACTGAAAAATTATTTGCTCACAAATAATAGGTGCGGTTGACAATGGATGGTAATTTTTTATAAATAACAATCTCTTTGTCAGTACTCGTCATCAGAATCAATCATTTGTAATACATTTTGATGATTTTCGTTGTTTTCTATTGTTGACCCAATTGGAAAGTCAATATTAATCTATCTAACAAAAAAAAGTTTCAGAAATTCCAAGATGCTATAGCATCGAAGTTTAACTTTTCGAGTTATTTGAGCCCTATATTTGAAAAAAAATCCCTTTTGTGATAACCGAAATCAAAGCTTTTGCAGCATAATAGTTTTGACGTTTTTGAGCAAGTCTGCTCGATGCCAATATTCTTAACTATGAGAAATTGATCGGACTTTTGGTTGAATTCATAGAAAGCTATTCGCCTTTTGTTTTCTAGATGAGCTACTGAATATACTTAAATACAGACCTAAATTTCGTTGGTGAGTGTCGCTCATATTTCATATACATACAGAAAAGTATGAGTGGTGCAGTTTGTATTCGATGAAGAGACCTTGTGAACAATGCTTTCAAATTAGTATGGCCAACTCACAATGAATGCATACAATAGATCGCCCTGAGTGCCAATACTGCAATCGCACGGCATGTTCTCTTCATTTGCTTAGACGCTGAAAATGAAGTACAAGAAATGCACATCCGTGATACTTACATTGCACATCAGATGAAGCAGTATTATTATGACTGCAACGTAAAAATATAAAATAAATAAAAAAAAAGCGAAACTAGTTCTCTCATTTCCATTTCAATTTGCATTTGAATTTGAAATTGCGATGGTCTATTTTATCACAACTAAAACAGATCTACCACTTGCAATCCTTTGAAATCCAAACAACGTGCAAAACCAGCATAGTGTTTTTCTGTGTTCAATTAAATGTCCCTTTTTGTTCACAATTTTTCGAATACAAACAAAAAAATTGCACACACTCAACATTTTATTTTCACGATGGAGGGAAACAACAACAACAACAATAACAAAAACCAACGACTGAAAAACTTTTACCGGGGGTAAAATTTGATAAATTTAATGTTTGACGTTGTGAAATGAACGTTCTGTTCAGTTTTTTCCATCATATACAATTGCAACGTAAACTTAGTTAGAAATATGTGGCATTATTAGTAGTTTTTCCATTGAAACTGCATCGTTTGCTTTCCTGTGTGCATAGAACACCAATTATCAAAGTTTTAAATTGAAATTCAATCTCAACTCATTAAAACTATTTGCTTGGTAAATAATGAAATCAATGGCCTGACACTCATAATCATTTTAATTTACTGCAAAATCAAATTGCACCAGAAAGCTGTTGTTGTGGGTCGAATGTATGCGCACCCAAGCACTTCAGTTGGTGGATTTGTCTGTGTGGTGTGTGTGTGTGTGTGTGTGTGTGTGTGTGTGTGTGTGTGTGTGTGTGTGTGTGTGTGTGTGTGTGTGTGTGTGTGTGTGTGTGTGTGTGTGTGTGTGTGTGTGTGTGTGTGTGTGTGTGTGTGTGTGTGTGTGTGTGTGTGTGTGTGTGTGTGTGTGTGTGTGTGTGTGTGTGTGTGTGTGTGTGTGTGTGTGTGTGTGTGTGTGTGTGTGTGTGTGTGTGTGTGTGTGTGTGTGTGTGTGTGTGTGTGTAATAAAATACATGTAAATAGTAGAGAACGAACACACACACACACACACAAATAATGTTCGTAATGTTTGCAATGCTATTGCCGTGCAAAGACGCGTCATTCGAGCACCCCCATCAATCAATGTCGCCATGAAGGATGCTGTATCAGTGCCACAGCATTTCAAGTTCTCTCGAAAGCAACTCAACTTTCCATTATTATTCAAAATAAATAATTTTGTGACTTGAATCACATCATCAATGTTGCTTTATTGAATGTTCAATGAAAAATAAATTCTCTGCTGTTGTATGTATTAGTCATTTAAATGGAATCTAAAAAGAAAAAAAAAATGTGAAATAAGCCAAATCGATAGATTAACGTTAGAATTTTCATAAAACATTTCTGAAAAATGAACGCCTCTTATTATAGCCAAAAGAGGAAAAATGTAACAAATTCCAATGTTTTCTATTTACATTCTATTTATAATCATATAATAAATATAATTAATCAATGTTGAGCATGTCTTCAGTATCATTGTTTACCAAACATATCTATGGATTTCCTTGATTCGTCGATATGCACATTCAATAAATGTTCAGACATGTTCCATGCAAGACAACGTAAATTCGATTTTATATATTGTATTTCATATTTCAATATTTTGTTATCAGTTGAATAGAATATGGAAGCGTTTGAAAAAAAAATTGGATCATTTTGGTCTAATGATGGCCTTATTTAAGTCACATGATCATAATATGATGTAAACGGAATGAATTGTTTGCAACCATTGACAGTTGAATATGTTGCCCAGTTGAAATGAAATCTCTTTTTTCTATAACATGCATTACAATTTTTGAAGCTAAAGAACTCAAATAGAGACATCTCAATAGCAGCCATACTGAAAATGAAAAAACAAAAACAAAAAATTAAATCTAATAGTTTAAGTTTAATTTAGCTGATGGAAGTGATTCATATCCAAAGTCATTTACAAAATGTCCAATACAGTTAAATTAGTGTCTTTAAATTTTATTTGTGTCGATTTTTTTTCTCTCCTGTCACCCGGATATTTACACATCACGGGGATTTCAGTAAATGGGTGACGAGAACTCAAACGTTTCAACGATAATGCCTGATGTTGCAGTGATGTAGTGATGCAACTATTAACTCTATGAAAAGATAGAGCAAACAAGTGAATAAAAAGAAAGAATAAAAAAAAAACTAAGAATGCCACACTGTGTACACTTGCTGCATACATGTATTGCATTTTTCCACATTTTTCGCGAGGCTACGTATAAAGTGAATGAAATGTGCAATGAAAAGGATATAAATACGAATATGGGTATCCAATTTCACCAAGCAACAACCATGATTACTATTACAATTTACACATTTTGCATGTAGAGCAGTGAAACCAAAAAAGAAATAATAATAAAAATTGCTTTTCTACAGCTACTGAAGAGAAAAAAAAACACTGACTGAGAAGATAGAAAATCACCTACATGTTGGCCTCTGATGCAAGTGTATCTGTTGACTCGATAACGTAACACCCTTTCTCTCTTTGCATCACACTTTCTCTTGGCTCGTCCTCTCTTTTTTTTTCATTGTTCGCCACAATGTTAACACATGTGTGCGGTTGAAGCGTTGGTATCACCGTTTAATGTAGGTCAAGTACCAACTCGAATGCAATTCTTTATTTACATTTTATCATCGTAACTTTTTTCTTGCGTCTAAATTTAACAAAAAAAAAAATGAAAAAAAAACAACGAAGAACCGTGTTACAGATACAGTGAAAACACACAAGAGAGATAGCAAACGGCATTTGAAAGCTTTATCCTTGGTAGAGAAAGTGAGAAATAAAAAAACTGTTGGCATGAATAAAAACCGATTTCGTTTTGCGAATGTTAAGCAAATGGATGGCTCATTGATGTTGATGATGGTTTTCAATTCTTTGGAGTTTTTTTTTCACGCACTCAATTCGCTCTGACATTTTGTCACCGAGCTATGGATTGTAACAAAAACTACATCATCGTTCTGAGTGTCATCGATTCTTAGACGGTTCAAGCAGTTTTGTTTTAGATTTTAGGCCCATTCAATTACATTGGGTTACTGCTCCGTTCCATATTGATGCAGATTCTGCTGCTTCTTATTCAGCTCATGGGTGTCGCCATATCGAAAAACATATTTTTTGTTATGAGTGCGTCAGATGACAATGAAATATTTTTTGTCTCTTTCAAACTTAGAAGTACTTCGTACAATATGACGAAGCCATATTCAGCCCATTAGCTGATACCACCCGATGACTACAAACAATATTATGCACTAGATCACCGAATGCACTATGTGAAACTGCGATTAATGATCGAGACAACATCTGATTGTATTGCTGGTCAATGTAGCAATGTAACTGATCAAGTTAAAAACTATAGTTTTACGTATACGATTATTTTTGATATTTTCGAAAGTCCATTATTTGCGTGGAAATTTGCCTTTTTCCTCATCGCATTGACTTCTTTGGCCGTATATTTGGTAGCCACAGTTTCAGCATCTGTCTAATATCGAGCTTGATATTTGTTATCTAATAGCCGACGTGGAATGCAATTGACATCTGTGCACATTGAACAACGCCCTCAAAATCGGTAATATTTTCCACATTGCCATATTTTTATGGCATCAAATGAAGAATGTGTAAAATGTGTTTGGCTTCACATTCTCCACCATTCTCTGGCATTAAACATGGTATTATGTTCCGAAAATTGAACGACATTTTTTTTGAACGACGAAAGTCGATTTTCCATTGAATAGCACCGATAATAAATCAAAGCTTATCAATTCTCTCATCATAAAATGTCTCAGTTTTCATATTTTCTTGGAAAATCCTTGCAACCCACCTAGGGGGAAATCGCTCCACAAATAGTGTAAAGATCTTGCAAATATTGCAAACAGAACAAATGATGGAGTGCATAATTGCATGCATTTACATAGTATCATTCGCACCATTCGCTGCGCACACACACACACACTGACAGCTTGTTTGGACTGTTTGTAGGTTGGTATGCGCGCACACTGCCCAACCACGGATGATACCATGTAAATACTCTTCCGAATTCGATGCAAATATTCGCAAATGCATCGTCTATATGCGAATGGTGAATTGCGATTTTCCCCTACCAACCCACGACGACATAAAATTGCAATTTCCTTTAAATTCGATGTGTTCACATTTGGCGATATTTCATGGATTTCATGGAACTAAAAACACATTTTTATAAGTTGAAGAAAGCTTTGTGTTCACGTTTTCAAGTTTTAGTTTTAACGTGTTAAAAATGTGTTTTTTTTTGGTAAGTTAAAAAAAAATTGCCATTTTACATGCACACATTAAGGAATAGCGCATCAGCGTCACCATCGTATATATTGAACGTCGAAATAACAAAAAATGAACATAAAAATGTCTTGAAGTGAATGTGCAAACACACGCTAGAATTAAAAAGTGTTATCTTTGGTGTGATGGGTTCGAAACCAAAAAAAAACGCAGCATTTCACTGGAATCCGATTATCTAATATCCATGAAGATTCCGGTGTTAATTCAAAACGGAAGAGACGACGAAAACGAAATTGAGAGAGAGAGAGAGAGAGAGAGAGAGAAAACGAGAAAAATACTTGCCACGTGCATGACATATAATCATAAATGATGCACCTGTGGCAAAATGGCGCACAGCCAGCTGGAAAATTATCCAAAAATTAAATTGTATAAAATAGGAAATACTGTCGCCGAACGAGAAGAGAAAAATGTATACTACACGTCGTATACTATATCGAAAAATTACACCCATTCAATCAAATAAAGCAATTGTTGATTCACTCTCTCTCATTCTCATTCCTCACTTGATTTATACGTAAATCAGCAATAGCTTTTGATAATACGCAAATTGCTAGCATTTTGATATCAGCACCTTACATGTACGGATTGAGTAATGAAACTGATGTGAATTGATTTTGATGATCAACCTCAAGTACAACAAAATACACTAGAATACGTTCCAGCCTGGTAGTAATGCTTGATGTATTAAATGGAAATGAGAATATAGTGTTTTTTTTTAAATGACTTTGAAATTATTAAAAATGTTGTGCACTTTTGTACTGTGGATATATCAGGGCCTTATAAGAGTTTATTCCTAATATATGAAAATTCATGAACAAACAAACGTAGAAAAACTTAAAAAAAAAATCGAGGGCACATCCTACTATGTTGCAGTTGTTTTGATTTGTTCCCATGGAAAACATGGCTTGTCACAAACAAACTCTCTTGATGCTAATAATGTAAACATAGATACATACTTGATAAATAATCAATTAAAATTGAAACTGAAATTTGGTAGATTTAATCTGATTTTGATTTGTGTTTTGTTTTTATCTCCTTTGCACTTGTCAACATTGATAAAACAGGTGCCAACGTCAACGCCAGTCTACTATCAATATGAGAACCACACACTTCTCTCGATGACAACTGAAACACCAGCTCAACAACAAAAACCATGTAAATGGACATGTGAATTAACTAATGACAGAGGATATGTCGTTTATTCGGCGCTCGGCTCATTTTATATACCAATGTTTGTAATGCTGTTTTTCTATTGGCGAATTTACCGAGCGGCTGTCAGAACAACACGTGCTATTAATCAAGGATTCAAAACCACAAAGGGTAAGATTTAAGCACCCACAAATTATTATATCGTATTCACACAAAACACACATTTTTAAAACATTGTTATGGAGCGCTTTTTGATCATCGTATCCAGAAAATATTGATTTCTTTTCTGTTCTTGCTTTTACGTTCGGATTTCATTTGCGAAAATATATATTTTCGTTTGTTGTTTTTTTTTTCGTTGATTTATTTTCCTATATTTATTAAAACATATAACACAAGGCAACACATCCAAACACATGCACACATACACGCACACATTATACACACACACAAAAAACGTTACACACATTTTTGAATACGGACACCCAATTGTAATTACTAGTCAAAGTAAAATTATTTCCGTTTGATTCGTAGTATATGGCACAATGAATACACACATGCCAAATTTTTTGAGCTCCAAGTAACAACAACAACAAATTCACTTCTTTATTTAACGACCAAATATTCTGTTGTTTTTGTTTTTTTTATTTAAACAAATAAACCCTTAAACGAACACTGAAACAATTTGTTTTTAGTATGTTTTGCGAACGGATTGTAAAATTGGGATAAGTTGAAGTGACAACACCTCTTATATATTTATAATATATACATATATGTGTGTATGCAAATATATATAAACTTTAAAAGAATAAAGTAAAACGAAAAGAAAGTAATCAGGTTATCCGTTTGCGAAATATTGCTGATTCAATCAGCGCTCAAGGCACAAAAAAAGAAACCAATCAAAATAAATCCCAACGGCCCAACCAATCCACCGGTTGACCAAATAATGCGTCCCTTTTTTTGTGCAAACAAACCCACAATGAGTCTATACAGTTTTTTTTTGTTGCTCATTCTTGTGAATCTATAATTTTTTATTTTCACTCTAATTCATATTCTTTCGATCTGTCTTTCTGTGTCTTTGTCTTTGTCATTGTCTCAGTCTCAGTTTGTCTATACCTTTTTCTCTCTCTCTCTCTCTTTTCCTATTTCTTTCATTCTCTCTCTGTGTGCCTCACACTATTTTAGCATATGTTTTACTCTCTTCTCACTCTTATCTATGACCCAGGTGTAGCGTTAACTTGCATATACCCATGCATTTTTTGACAGATCTAATTTAAAATTGCATAATTAGTATTGTAATATGTAGAGAGCAACGGTTCATAAAACCAACCAGCAAATATAATAACAATAACAATATCCAAAACTGCAACGTTATGAAATCATTTATATATTTTGGTTACAAATTTACATCCTGATATCCAACTAGATATGCCTTTTACCCTTGCAACGGAAATACACTTGTAAAAATGTATTCTATATTTTGTATAAGTTAGAGCACAACAACCGACCAACGAACCAAAAATGTAAAAAAAAACTAACACCAACAACAACGTAGTAAAAGAAAAATGCGGTTCATATATGCGTGAAACATCGAGTAGTTTGCAAATGGAAAATTCATGTGGAAGAATATTGTTTGAAAGTGAAATGTTCATTTCACAAATTCAACACGATATTTTTCATGCATACAAAAGACTAGTAAAACTATAGTTTTCTGAGTAGCATTTACGGATTAATATTAATTCGTGAGATGGAGAACGAGGTTGTGCGTGTGTGTGCGCGTGCGCGTGCGCGCGCGCCCGCTCTCATAAACCGAAACGACTCCTTTGCCTTTGCCAGTTTTATCAGCAAGTTTTAATCTTTTATCCATTATTTATCTTAATTTTTGTGATGTTTGTGTGCATTTGCATTTGTTGCAATTCCAGTTGTTTTGTCCTTGCCATCTTCAACTTTCACCGGCCTTATCATTTTGCACTTGATTGCCGTGTGCAATTTTCACTCATTCTATATTTCTATGTCTTGCTCTAAATCTCTGTTTCGGTCTCTTTGATATCCAACCTCCCCCGCCTCTCTTTCTCTCTCCCTCTCTCCCACTCTTACGACGTTCTTTTTTTTTGGATTATCTCTTCACTCTCTGTTCGCTTTCATTCTCTGCAATTCCTTTCTCACTATAGTTGTTCCACAAAAGTTTTGTAAATTCGCTCCATCGAACGTTTGCAATTTTTAATTAGAATTGTACAAGTATTTTTGGCATCTCGCACAAAAACCATAATATAAACAAAAAGCAACGAAATGCAAAAACAAATATTGGAAAATACGTTAGCAAAATAAATGTTACGATGAACAACTGACTCAAGCGACTTGGAACATCCGTCGGTCGAATTCGAATTCGATTTCAGTTTTTGTTTTGTTGCCACAACTCCGGCTAATGCTGAATCACAAACAATGATTTCTTCAAAAGTTCTTTAAAAGTTGTTTTCCCCGTATTTATTTTTGCGCTGTGCTGACTTGACTCACAAAATATTTTCACCAACTATATAACACTAATGGATGCCGCTCGCAAAAATGCAAAATAGGTTTATTTAATATGTGCGATTTTTACGGTTATTATAATAATTTATAAGCTGTTGTAATAAGTGCTGTTGGTGATGGCGTCGATACGCGCGCGAGCCAAAGCCTTCATTCTAATGCAAATGCTCCCTCCCCCCCTGATGTTCATGCGAACTAACTGAAGCAACGGAACAAAACAACAACAACCAATCGATAGTCACATACACATAATGGCCATACATGCTGAGGTTATCAGTTTCGAAATGAAAAATAAAGTTTGTTGGCTAGTCTCTTATCTTGCAAAGTTCTTTTGCATTGGCCTTTTGCCATTCGCCTTACTTCAAATCGCACATTTTGTGGGGTTAACTTTGCGAATAAAATTGAAATTGGAGCGACGAATGCCATGGGTTTTATATAACCAACCCAATGTAGATAAATACTCGAAAATTTCACCTTTGATAGAAGAGAACGATGATTTGAACAACATCACAAACACACACACACACACACACACAAACATTCGTCCGGTGATTTCGATGAACACATTTCGTGGTCCAATCGCAAAATATATTTATTCATTTGAATTTCAAGATTTAATCAACGAGTTTACATTTCCATGTCTGCATGAGCAATTCAGGCAATAGCAGACAGGTTGTATATTTGAAGCTACAAGTGTTTATCAATGAATAAAATATGTTCATGTAAGTGTTCTTTTAAAATTCAAAATTCGATGCCTCAGGTTCTGGCAGCAAAATTGAAAGAGAACAACAACAAGAAAACAAAATGCTTCGATTCCATGTTAAAGTGCAAACAATCTTTTTGGTTGTTTTTGTAGTTTTGCTAGTTATTTCATAGCGTGTCCATAACGACAGCTCATGATGCATTTGCAACGGTTCTGTTTTTGGTGAAAACCATTTCACATACTGGTACAAAATATTTTTGGTAAATTTTAATCAATTCCAAGAAACTGAACAATGAGTAAATGTTGAATGTCCAAATCAAGTGGATTTATGGCTTCCACAAATTGTATGTGATTCAGTTGACCTCTCATCGACTGCAAAAGAAACTGGTTTGGAAGTTGTAATTAGCCAAACACCGTATTTGTAATCAATCGATTGGACATTCATCTGTGTGATTTGTGAGTTCTGTTTTTCAGCTCGATGTTTTTTTGTTTTGTTGTACATGCATTTTTCCTCGTATTGCTACAAATCACACCAAAATAACAAGACATCGCTTTTGATAAACATTGTCAATTGACATGTTGTCACTCATTAGAATAAATCGTTTTTTGTGGGCTTAAAAGTCAACCTGTATGGGTTTATTCGATTAGACGATGCCAACAATACATATTTACACATACATTGTTTAGTACCACTATTGTGTTTATGGATTGCGTGGTATCGGTTTGTTGTTCAAATAAACAGGTCAATCGAAAATAATTCAACAATATTGACAACGTTTTTTATTGAAAAACTCAATCATGTGAATTGTTATTTTTATTTTTATTGATTGTTTTATGATTATTTTGTTCACATTGGACACACTAAAAAAATGATCACACTATAGTGACCCCGCAGTGGCCATCAGTTTGATGCATCACATATTCGTTAAGTAAATATATTTGTACATAATATAGTGAAAAGCTCACTTAAGCTGTTGATTTTGAATTTGCAACAACAAAACAAAACAACTCCCTCAAATTGATTAATGTTTGCGAAGTTAGTGAATTTTGGTAATTTTTGTGTATTTCGTACTGTTTGATTTTGGTATTTTGTAAACAGGCATATGTTTATTCTGCATTTGAAAAAAGAAGAGAGAAAAAACAAATAGCACTGAAAAATGCAAAGTGAATGCGTAAAAAGTCTCACCGGTACACTTTTTGCTCGCATTTCATTTTCGTTGTGTATGTGTGTGTTTTTTTGTTCTTCTGTTTTGTATTCTGTTTTTGAATTCAAACCATATCTTATCTGACGGATTTCGTCCGATTTTTCAAATCCAACTAATTCTATGTAGCGTTTGGTTCCCCTTTTTTTATTTACCGTATCTCGAAAATGAATCTCTCCCTTCATTCAATCAACGAAGCCGTCTATTTATTGTTACCATTGTTTTTAGTTCCACATTGTCTGATTTGTTGCAATTTTGTCGTTTTTTTTCATCCTTGATTTTTCGTGTCATTCATTCGATTTAAGTTGTTCTTTTTTTTCCTTGTCTTGTTATACTTCTTCTACTTATTCTTTCGTTGTCAGTTTTCATTGTGCATTCTTTTCTCTCACTCGAATGTGTATTTTTGTATTTGTGTGTGAATTCAAATTGGATACACGAATTTTTTGGTTTTTCTCAATATTTCTGTTTTTTTTTGTCCAATTTGTTGTTCCATTCATCTCTTTATTTCGTTTATCGAGAATTTCATTCCATTTCATTTTTCGCCAGAGCATCGGGATGATTTTGGTTTATTTTTTGTTGTTGTTGTATATTTTATACTGGTGACACTGAATAATTGCAGGTTCATCAAAACAGAATCGCTTCGAAGAGACCCGTTTAACGTTGCGCATTCATCGTGGAAGACGATCGAATAGTGTGCCACGTATATCACCACCGTTGACCGGACATCATTTGAAACCATCGAAAAGTATTGGCACCACATCATTAGAACGGCGCCGTGAATGCTTGGCCAAGTCACGTACCGATGATATCAAAGCCGAATGCGCGAATGACATCGCCATCACCAGCAAGAGTCCAATTTTGCACATGATGCAAATCACATTGAATCGCAAAGAGAACATGGAATCATTTCTGTGCAACAATAAGGCATCTAATGAGACCAATCAAACCGATGCCAAAGTTGGTGACGGCAGCAAAACAATCAAAGGTGTCGGTCGACGTATATTTAAGGTGCAAGCGAAACGATTTCGTATGGAAACCAAAGCCGCCAAAACGCTTGCCTTAATCGTTGGCGGTTTCATACTGTGTTGGCTGCCATTTTTTACCATGTACATGATACGAGCATTTTGTCAGCTCTGCATTGAGCCACTACTATTTTCAATACTATTTTGGCTCGGCTACCTTAACAGTGCAATCAATCCCTTAATTTATGCCTTATTCTCGAAAGATTTCCGAATAGCATTTAAGACAATACTGTACAAATGCTTGTGCTTTCACTGTTGCAATCGTCAGCGTGGAAACGATGCGGCCAATAATAAGGCAATGTTTCAGCACAGCACCACCGGTGATACGTTCAGGTGACATCGGTCGGTTAATAGCTTCCGTTTGGCCAGCAGACACGGAAGCTATCGCAAAAAGGCCAATGCCACTAAAGTGAAAGCAACGTCAATCACAAATCCAATGATTTGCTTAGAGTCTATCGGACCGGAATCAATTGGCACACATCACTCAACAATATCGACGATAACCGACACAACGCCGTAGGTGCAATAGCCAATCAACAAGTCAACACACTGACATAACAAAGAATATGAAAACATGAAAAACAACCAAATGAAACCGTATCAATGAAAGAAAGAAAAAAAAACAACACAGAACAGAACTGATACGCCAGAAAATGACATATAGTGAAAGCACAGCAAACACAAATTATAACAAAAAGAAACAACAACAAATCAGAATCCAATCACTAGATACCGATGCAGAAACAAAAACAAAAACAAAGACAAATCTATCGATATAACGAAACTGAAACTGAAACAGAAGCTCATATTTTAGCCACGCTGATGAAGCGATCGAAACGACCTTCTGCGCCTACGCGCAACGCGTTCAAGTGCACAATGAAATCAAATCAAAGCACAATTTATACGTATATACCTAGATATGTTCGTTTTGTTTTCTTTTTTAAATGTTTATAAATGGAATGAAATGAGATTAATAGACAATATTCCAAAGTACTAATTATTAACGCAAATGTTGAACAAAACAATCAGTAGGCAATCGTTTATGTAAGTCAATTTTGCTCCCTGTCAGTGTCTTCAAATTAAAAAAAAAACAAACAAATAACATTCGCAATAACCCAGTACAAACGGGATGAGCATATAATCGTAGTAGCATATATTTGGTGGTCATATCACGCCACTGATGTCGATATTTATAGCAAATTTAAATGATACAAGTTAATTGAGCGTTTTCTTTTTCGCCGTGAAAAAGTAGATATTTAATGACAATTTCATTGGTTCAATTGATTGTCACCATTAATTTATTATTTGTTCCATATATTCAATGCCTGTTTAAAAGAACTCACAGTTTATAGGACAACAACTAACAAACAAAAAAAAAGTATTAAATGAACGTAAAAAAATGCATTAGAAAACAATATTGTTGCAGTTATTGATAAGCGTTTGTGGCCAAAAAAAAAAAAATCAATAAATACCTAAAACGAACACTTAAAAATGCATGATCTTTCGATTTCACTGTTACAACTTTCAAGTACTTCACAGAACACCATCGTTGATATTCCTTTGTGAATTGAAATTATATCACAAACAAAAATCTCCATAATCGATTTATTTTCTAAAAGAGGGTCAAACTCGTCAAACTCGGTGTCACTTCATTTGTATGGAAACTTCAACGAAATATTATTTCTGATTTTTAATTTTTCGATACTGTGTCTATCTGAAGAATCGTTTGTATTAAATGACAATGATGGCATTGATACAAATGTTTTTTTACGAGAAATAATACTCCAAACTCAGCGAAAAAATTTCATTGTAATCTTAGCATTCAACCCAAGCCCATGGTCAAGAGGCTCTACGTTCAGCTTCAAACAAACAAATCCAAATTATTGACAACATTTTTGGTTTCACCGTACGTCGCAATATGATTTCTGGTGATGTTCGAAAAAAAAGGCTGATTTCGTTTTTTCTTTCTTTTTATTTTTTTTTATTAAATTTAAGGCTTTTTTTTTCAATCAAGGCTGTGAACAGATGAAAAAAAAACGGTGATGATGATGTTCAGAAAAATAGTAAATTCAATTATCCGACTTTATTTTTAGTTGATTTTCCTTTTTTCCCTTCATGGTTTTCTTGCTTACCATCGGTCGGACACAAGCGTACAACATAATGCTTCTTGTTTTTCGAAACTTTTTCATACTTTTTACCCATCATCTTTAAAAATATCATTAAGAAATAATAGCGAGAAATTAGTTCATCAGTGGTGGCGCTGGCTGTCTTCGACCATCTCTATCAACATTGTATATTTTTATGGGGAATGACCAACCGATGGTTACCCACAGTTCGTTCGCTTCCATTTTCATTCATCATCATATTGTCGGTGCGTTTATAAATTGCAACGAAAAAAAAAAATAAGAGACGAGAGTAGTTTTTTTTTCTATCCATTTTCTGATGAGTTCTCGGTTAACGCTTTGCATTACATGCGTTGGCGTTGTATTTCGGATTTTCCCCCAGCTGTATGTGTTTCTCGCCCACACACAACATCCACTTGATGGTGGGCCAATTTGTAATTTCAATTTTCCACTGTTAAGTTTTGTTAGCCCATACAGTTTCACTCTCCCCTCCCCTCCATTTCGTTGTGTTTAGTTTTATGTGAATAAGAAAAACATCTGACTTAGCATTATTACGATAGATACTTTTTGATGAGGAAGAGAACAGAGAGGAAAAAAAACACGTGTACGTGGATGGACACTGTACATGTATTGGCTTTACGTATCACGGCATGAAAAACCAAAGTATTACAAACCTAAATGAAAAGCACAATTCATTGATATTTGAAGAGGTAAAAATATCATTTATACGGCATTATCTCAGATGACACATATTTTGTTGATTCTGAGCAAAATCAAAAAGAGTACAAACAAAAAAATCAACGAAAAATGAAACCGCAGATACACGTATATGAAGCTGATACAGAGCAATGAGAGAAAACAATAACAAATTAAAGGGAAAGGTTAGCAAATAATAAAAAAAAAAGAAATATTGATAGGGAAAAAAAGCTAGTCACGAAGTGCTTTACCGATCAGACACACTATTGTGTTTCAATGGATAAATCAAGTACACGAGCGTGTGTGCGCGCGCGCGCCCCCACATTCTAGAAGGGTGGAAAAATCGACAGCGGAGGATAAAGTGATATATGTGTGTTTAAGATAGACGAGGTAAATAATGTTAGTGATATGCGTTGTCATATGTGTAGTTGTAGTAACTGTGAATTGTCTATATTTTCGAGTAAATTGATTATTGATTCGTTTGGTGGTTGATGTTTGGCTTGGCTTGGCTTTTGTGTTTGGTCCGATTTTGCGAACTGAACCAAGCCGATACAAAATGAATTAAAAACCAACAACAACAACAACACCCCTGCCAAACAAAAGCAAAGCAAATAATGGCAATTTGACATTTATTCGATGTTACCGTTCAATGTGGAATTATGCATTCTTTCGTTTATATCTATCAAATTGATCGATTCGCATTTGGAATTCGGGCAAAATGACGGTCAACAGACTTTCAATTGGAAATCGGTTTGTGTGTGTGTGTACCGTTTGTGCACTTCGGTACACACGAATCACAATCACACATTTTGGTCTAACCCAGTTTATAGCAACGATTCTAAATCACATCAAATCCAAATTGTGTGCACATGTTTAAAATTCATTTGACCTCTGTTTCGATTGCTTGGTATCGAACAAAAAAAAAATGGTATTCCTGAAAATGCGCTAGACGTTTGATTGTTAAATTGTATCTTTGTTTGTATTTTTTTTGTTTCACTACCTTCTACACCCCCCTCTCTCGCTTGATTTGATTGTCATACCCCGACTTTACTCCCTAAGTCAAACGAAACCGTATGACGTAATAGCTAATGATTACGATGAATGCGCAATTTTCACACATCAACTAGGCTGAGCGACAGAAAAAGGACAACTCTTTTGATTTTTCATGAAATCACGATATTAATGGTATTTGGCGTATTTATGGTGTACGAAACTTTCGTAAGGATATCAAAGCACAATTTCGGCTTAGCCAAAATATGTGAAACGTCTGAGATGTATATGATTTGAAGGGATGTGTTGTTGATTTGAAATTTGGTCAATGCTATCGCACACACATACATACACATGCACACGAGGAAAGTAGATGTATCATCGAATCATTTTGAACATGGAATGATATGTCTGCTGGGAGCTTTGCTTTAATCGTATTGGGATTTTTGCATTCGATTGTGTTGCCGAGATATATTCGGTGAACGGATCAAGATTTTCCATCCAACAATTCTTACACTCGCTGCTCAACCATATTCATTCGCGGGCAAATCAAATGTCTTCTAATATCTAGATCAATCGATCCATTACATTAATCTTTGCTGGAGAATTATTTTTGGTATATTTGTTTTTCTCGTTTCAATCAATGGCATTTCTTCCTAAGCCACTTGATCGAAAATGACCGAGTGGTTGAATTCAGGTGAATGACAGTCTCATCATCGAAAATGATTTCCGAGGCGATTTTTGTTGTTGTTGTTGTTGTTGGTTTTTTTGTACCAGATCAGGGTGTTGTTGTGCATATCAGACTGAAACAAAGCTAAAGAGGATGAAAACGCACGTACTCAACACACAGGTTACGTACGGTACACACATGCGATCAGCGTGCAAAACTCGTTGCGATGCAGCGATGAATTTGGGCATCTGTGATGATTGGATGCGAATGATTAATGATATATTACATCATAATTTCATTGATCAGCTTATAGGAAGGAAAGTGTTGTACGTTTTGGGTTTTCAAGTCTTGACGTCGGTCACTTCGTAAACTGGAGCTACTTCAATAGAATACATGGTGATGATGGCAAACATTCATGTGAACTAAACTGTACTTCGTCGTACCCGGCCTGATTTGAACTTCTTCACTTTTTTTTGCTACGTCGAATATGTACGATGATACTTACGATGTTGCAATGATTTTTCCTCTCTTCTTGGTACCTCAATGCTTCGCATCAAAATATTTCTGCTTACATCTGCTTCCGTGATAATAAAAAGTGCCTTGTTTTTATTTCATCTTATTTAAAATGGTATTTCATTGCTGTCAAAAAAGTTTAATTGGTATCATTTTTGTGTGTGCATTCGTTTCGTATAATAAATCAAATTGAATGCTCACAGAAACGTATCGTATGGCATGTAAAGTGTTAAGTCTAGTTTTCGTATTAATCTCTTCTGAATAAATTGTTGAGGGGGAGAAGGTGTATCCATACACATACAGTATACGATATCGATGAGACGGAATCGCTGAGGTCGAGCATATGAACGTACAATGTAACCAATGTCCGTTGATTATTTTATTTTTACATTCTTTGCATTATTCTTGGCTATGGAAGATCTCTGGAAAAGAGGAAAATGGCATGCAAACATGATAGCACGTTTGTTCAAAAACAGACACTACGTACATTTATGTAGGCGTTTACATATTGGTGCCATTTCAACGTTTTGATGCTGACACATATTCCTCTCTCTCTCTCTGTCTTCCTATCTCTTTCTCTCTTTCTCTCTCTTTTTATCTTTCTCTCTATCTTGCTTATTTAATGCTTTGGTGGTGATGGATGCACAGACACGTAATCATATGAACACCTGTTTTCAATCGTTCTCGACAAAATTCTATTCTTTACGTTGCTAAACTCAAAAGTATGTTTGGTCGAAACAAATGTGTGTGTGTGTGACAAGTTGATTGTGAAAATGTGAAATCGATGAATGCGAACCATATACAGCGTCAGCTGCTGATTCGAAGTGTGGGTAAATATTGCACAATTATTTGAAATATGCAACCATTGTCGCCCCTTATCTGTTCGCGCTCACACTTGCGGTATGAATCGGTGTGCTGGAATTCGAATGAATTAATTAACATCACTCCATGCCTTGCTTGCGTTTCGTGCCATTATAATGCCATCAAATCTTTGTCCAATGGAAGATTGCTAATTGTGCACCAGTGACACGTTATACAACATTGATTGTTGGCTGTGATTCAAGCTCATTCACTCATCTTCTTCAGCCATACATTGTCGGTGGCTTTTGATGCACACCGAAAAATGGTTTCATCTCGTAGGCAATGATTATGACAAGACAAATGAAAAAAAAAATATATCAACAAATTGTGAATTGAATGGAATATTCAAACGTAATGATAGTGTTTTGAATGAATATAACAATTGAGATGTATCCAATCAATCCCAAAGAGAATAAACCATCATCCATTTTGCAATCTAATCTCTCTGTGGAATTGCTTTTTACTCAGCCATAATTCATTGATACTGATGCTAGACACACTCAGACTCAGATAAGAGCTGCATAAGCTTTTTGCTTTTACATGCTGTTTTTTTTGTTATTCGATAAATTTGCTTTATTTTGCACCATTTCGTTTTTGTCTTAATTTGAACTTCTTTTCTTTAAACTGCTTATTATGCTAATTTATTTGGCAAACGCTTTGTAAGTATGAGTTTCATTGATAAATTTAGCTCTTTTGATTAATCTTATTTCTGAAATTTAAAAAAAAAAAAAAAAAAAAACCACACACATAAAGAATGGACTACGAATTTATTTAATTTAGCAAACCGATTGGGTATCGAAAAATAAAACGAAAAAGAAAAATCGAATAAAAAATATTGCACTTCAAGCGTCTAGCTTAATGCGAAAAGAAGAGTCATTGAATTGAATGTGACTTTAAAAAGAATTTTAAAACTGTTTCTTTCGATAGAAAGTCGCATTAAGCTAGTCAAAAAAAAAAAAAAATAGAAAACGTTCACGAAAACTTGAACATTCCGAATACTTATTGATAAATGATCTGGCAACTAATACAAAATTGTTTCTTTCAAACAGGTACAAAAGGCATTGGCAATCGATTCGATGAGCAACGTTTAACGTTGCGCATTCACCGTGGCCGTGGCTCAAATTATCATTCAAATTATCATGAATCGTCGCTGAGCAATGGCAGCACACACAGTACATCGACAAGCATTGGCAGTTCATCGCCCGAACGTCATTCAAAGTTTTTGACACGCAAACATGACAAAATCAAAATTTCCGTGTCGTATCCATCATCCGAAAATATCACTAGTCCAAGCGCACAAAAATCAAATGTATTGTATGCCGTGCATTATTCATCGAATGGAAAGGATTTAACATCATCACGTATATATCGGGGCAATGATAGCTACTTGCAGGTGGTAAAAAGTTTACCGAATTTGGATAAAGGCTTATCACCACGCACCAGCAAAAAAATGGGCAAACGAAATATTAAAGCGCAAGTGAAACGCTTTCGAATGGAAACAAAAGCGGCCAAAACATTAGCGATAATTGTCGGTTTGTTTATCGTATGTTGGCTTCCATTTTTCACCATGTATTTGGTGCGTGCATTCTGTGACAATTGCATCCAACCATTGCTATTTTCGCTATTCTTTTGGCTTGGATATTGTAATTCGGCTGTCAATCCAATGATTTATGCACTGTTCTCAAAAGACTTTCGATTTGCGTTTAAGCGAATCATATGCAAATGCTTCTGTTCGGGGCCGGGTTTCAAGAAAATCACCAGCCGCCGTGGTTCAGATATGTCACAGATGCGGACGGGTGGCCGAACTCCAAGCATTTCACCGAGCGCTGCTGCCAATTCACTGGATGATAGCGATCAAGCCGGAGAACATCATACAGAGCTCAGATGACGTTCACTAGCTCCCAGCATTAGTTCCACATCTAGTCCTGGGGGTCGCCAAAATACACTCAACAAACCGAACACGTATGACATTTGCCATCCATTAGTTATGGAACCATCAACATATTCATACGGTGGATGCAACCAACAGAACACATCATCATCTAGTGGCAAAAATAATGCATAAAATATCGATTGATTTACATAGTCAATGAGTCTGAGACACTGAGACACTGAGACACTACGACACTGGCTGTCAGATCCCATTTCTGTTCCGTCAATCTTTATCCAATTCTTCTTTCTCACGTATAACATAAAATTGATGCTATCAACAAGATACAACAAAAAAAAAAAATACCGAATTGACTGAACTGCTTCTGTGGATGCATACACAATCAATAGATTACTGTGAATGGAAACCCAAACATAAACTGAATATTCGATTTAATTATTTTATTCTTTAAACAACTGTATGTTGAACAGAAAAAATCAGAAGGCTCAACTTGCATAAAAAGCATCTTGGCTTTCAAACACTTCTAAATCCCTTAATAGCTTCCTCAACGCAAACATTTTATCAATTATGTATACAAAGAACAAAACCCCTACACACAAAAAAACATGAAAAACGAAAAACTTATCTATTCACGATATTCGATTTCGAATGTAAATCTACATACTCAAGGGCGTTTCAATGAAGAAATCTCACGGGACCATAGTTTCTTTATCCATTAACTCGAACAACTTTGGGAGTCTCCGTTTTTGGAATTTATCTGTTTTTACCGAAAAGAACTAATTGCGGTGTTGAGTTTACATTAGAAATGTGCATCTTATACCGGTGTAGATTTACATGAGGAAAAAATAAATGAATATGATATCGATTCTAAACAACGCTCTACTATCAATGTATTTACAGAAAATAATCATTCGAAATTCTGTGTTTTTGAAGTCTTTGCTATTATTTTATTCTTCCGAATTTCTAAATAAAATTCAAATTTCTAATGATGGATTTGCTTAAACAATAGACGCTAAAAAAAGCTAGCAAAAAAGTAAACCAAAATTACCTGGAGGTAGTTGAAAAATTGAACAACATTTCTGGAGAAAACAAAAACCGAAAATCCACGAGTCAAATATCGAGTTTTGACATGGTAAAAATGTGCTTTTGTCAGATATTATACGGAACGAAAAGAAAGACAAATGTTAAACATCCATATTAATGCATGACAAAATAACGTGCAGAAATGGTAACTGGCGTCTACAAGCCTCTGAACAAATACAAACAAAAAATAATAATTAATTTGGTTTTTTTTTTTCTCTTCAAAGTGTTTAAATATCATAAACCAAAATTCATGACACTAAAATAATTTGGTTTCTTTTTCACAACTGTCAAATTTATACTCAATAGAAAAATGTAGTCAATTTTTTTTCCCTCCATCCGTCTAAAATCACCACTTTGTCCATCTGGAGGACACAATACATGATTTTTGTCTCGATGGAGGAATAATCACAATAGTCGACATTTGGGTACAGACGATGTGAGTTGTGGTAATATACAAACATTTTGAGCAACTGTCAAAAATGGGATTTCATTACCTCCAAAGAGATGAAATGCATGCAATTGGTCCAACAAAGGGACCAAGTAACAAAATTTCGACCTCTGGAGGAAAACAAGTTGACCTTTATTTTAGTTGACATTTTATTATTCAGTGGAACACTTTAAAAAATAACTCTAACCTCATAGGTGCGCAGAGGGGGGGGGGGTATTCCAGGTTTTCCCCCTCTCTGGAAAGCAAGTCTCCCTGATTTCCCCGGGTCTGGAAATCCATGAAATCTGGATCTACCCCGGTCCAGACACCAATGGATTCCGGGATATCCAATTTCACATACCAATTCCTGGCAAGAAATTTTTTTTGGCCGTTCTCCTTTTCCTACACATACCCCACCTCCCCGGACATATACCATTTACCCCCCCCCCCCCCTGCAACATCGAAGTCTGCGCATCTATGCTCCAACCTATACAGTTCTATTTCATTATAAGCATACTGAATATTAATAGGCAATTTCTACAGTCTATCACAACAATATGAGCGATACACGTTTTTTTTAACACATTCACAGTTTCCAGTACTATTTGAGATTTGCGATCAATTGTTATTTTGAAGAAAAAAAACAAATCAATAATTACAGAAAATACAGTCATGTTTATATAAAATACCTATGCCCACAGTATCACATTGATAGACTGTAGTAACCGCTTCAAAATTCTCAGTATAAATTTAGATAGCTAACAAAGAACTACAGTTTCGGTAGCTCTCTGAAATTGTATGGTTATTACATGTTGATGGTTCAGTTGTAAGAAATCCACGGTGTTTTTTTTTGCGCACAGCATTAAATAGTAACCCGAATGGATAAATTACGCACAACGGAAACCAAGAATTTAATATAAAATGCATAAACACAACCTATAGTCCCGTTAAATTCCATTCAATGTTTAGTCCAGGCGTCAAGGTTAACCGAAAATTTATTCTAGCTGAACACAAATAGTCAGTTATCGAATGTACACACACCTGATTTTCACCTATGCCGATGTTAAGCTCGCCAAACTTTCTATGTATGTGTTCGATGGTTGGCTACCTGCTCTCAGCTGGGATGAATAACTAGCCCGCCATGATGCCTGGTTTAGTCCATTTTGAGCTCTCTCTCTCTCTCTCTCTCTCTCTCTCTCTCTCTCTCTCTCTCTCTCTTTCTCTCTCTAGTTTAATTGTATCGATACGGTTTATGGGGTGTTTGCGGTACAATTTAGACCAATCTCCACGCCAAGGGGAAAATTACTATAAATATTACTTTTTCGTGTGTTATTCCAAATAACTTATTTGTTTTCTATCTACACACACAGAATTTGGCAATCGCATTCACAGGAAATCACTATAGTAATATTTTAAATAAATAGACATCCCTATAGAAACTGACGCATGGCTGTCATACGGTGTAATTTGACAGAAATGTGTCAATTACAATGGGCTTCCCGGGAATACAAATAACAAAGGAAATCCGTGTAACTGTTCCCGCCAAATTTATTTGTGTGAACTCTACTACTAAAAGAACAGGCTCATGTCAAATGTCAAACAATGACAATTCAGTGAGACATTCATCAATGGGCAACAGTGAACAGTAATGGCAGCTCTAACTAATTCAATTCAGTGGTGATTAATAGTGGAATGAAAAATAGTTAAATTTTACTCAAAGCATATTGACACTTGATATCAAAATATTGCTGGTTCCAGCTTCTATTAACTATTTCCACGTTAACATTCGATTACTTAATATTAAAGTGATTTATTTGCTGTATTATGTTAAAGTGATTCTCCCCTTGCCCCCACATTCACCGATACAAAATGTCAATGTATTTTACAAAATGCCTGAACTACATTATAAAAGCAAAATTCGTTCCAAAACATGCCTTGAAGCTGGATATAGAATTTATAATGTTTAACATTGAATATAAATACAGAAAATTGTATGTATATACATTTGGAAAATTAAATCATATAATATAGAAAATTGGTGTTTTGCAAACCAGAAAATTGGATAGCAATTTAATTTTTACAAAATTTCCATTTATTGAAATTGAATTGGTTTTAAATCGTTCCATTCAGGTTTAACATCAAATGGATAGAAATGCTATATTAATAAAGTTGTTTGTGTTATTGAATGTTCAGTGAAAATGTTGAACATTTGAACTTTTCATGCAATCCACAAGATTGCCCATCCAATAGTAATAGACAAAGTTTCTGGTTATCGAGGCAAATACTATGCGAAAAACTTCATTCCCGGAGGATTTTCCTTAAAAAAAAAAAATAGAGAATCCATAGAAAGAGCAAAGACTTCAACTCGATATTAATGCTCATCAGTGATGGTTGTTCCTTTGACATTATCACCCCTGGAGTGGCGATAATGTCAGGAAAAAAAAACCTATCTAATGGTCAAATTTACCAAAATCCGGAAAATAATTTTAAGATCTACCAATATTTTAATCGAATACCAAAAGAATATTAAATTAACAGATAGGCCATGTGATGGAATCAAATGGTTCGAGTTTATCATTTCAATAGATTCGATTACATGCGGAATAAGATGCAAAATCATGTAGAAACATTGATTGGCCATTATTGATGCCTGCGATATACATTATATGAATACACTACTGTTAGAATAGCACAATGTTAAAATTACTATATGACCTAATTGAATATGGAACATTTTTTTTTGAAAAAAAAAAAACAAAAAAATTTCATTGTTTTTGTTTTGTTCAGGTTCAGAATCTGTGTATAATTGTGTATGAAAATCAACTATATAAATTCTATTTTTCCGACTAAGGCACCGCTTAAGCAACGCCAATAGATTGGTGTATATATAGCCGTAATCGCCGAGTATGTTTAGTACCTGATTTTAAATTAAATAAAAACCTGAGTATGAATATGAATAATAATAAAACTTTCCGATCGAAATTGCCGTTCCAACCGAATTTCATGCATACAATGTTTTAACTACGTTAATTGTTGTTCACATTTTACATAAACTCTACCCGAAAATATTGTTGAAATTTCCATTGAATGGTTTTCGATGGTGAAATGTTTAGCGAAGAACAATTCGGGGGCATACGCTTCATACTACACATTATAGCATCATAAATTGTGTCAAAGTATAAATGTATGCATAAATCTGAACATCTGAACTTATATTGACTTTTCTCCTTTTCATTGAAATATTTACTTTTGAACAACAAGAACAAAAAAAAAACAAACAAACATCCATATAAATATTGCTTTAATGTGTTTGAAATAAGAAAACCAGAATAACAGCAACAACAAATGGGGAAAAAAACACTCGAATAAAATGATGTTTAAATGTATACAATATGAATCAAAAAATCTATAGATGTATATTATTATTAATATTATTAGAATTGTATTGGTAAAACAAAATAAAACAAAAGAACCATGTAAACTAATCCAACAATTGTTTGTGAACAAGTACTCAAGAATAAATGGAAACAAACTGCTGCGATAGAACAGAAAATATAAAACATTTGATGTAAGTTACTGAGTTTACTGAAAAATAAAAACCATGTATGTTGTGTAACCAACTAACGTGAATGTAAAAAAAATCAAATAAAGAGACTCAAAATGCAACCAAAACTCTGTTTGAATGATCGAAGTCGTTTTTTGATGAACGAAAACTACTTTCAATTTCATGCTTTTTTTCTGCATTGGATAAATAACTAAACAGTGAGTACTTCAAAAGAATGCGTATCTATTCTATCTATTAATGTCTTGAAATCGGCACAGCAGCGTAAGTATTTCTTAATTGAGAAAGAGAAAAAGAAAAAAGGAAAAAAGAAAATGAATGATTCCCATTTGTGCAAGTATTAGATCAATCGCAATCATATTGTTCATGTGATCAGATGAAAAGTGAATAGATATTCCTGGGGATTCACACTGATAGAAAAATAGTATTTATGACAGAATACTAGATAAAAATAGCAAAATTAGAGACATATTATTTACATTAGCGAAATTAGCGAAAAAAATTAGCCAAACTAGCATATGATTTGGACCTTGTCTATCCCCATCGGACCGATCCGTAAAGATAAAAGTCAATCGGTGGCCTGATCTATTCAGAGCAGTGCCGAGTTAACCTGGAGCGAAAAGAGACAGTTGTCTCAGGGCCCCACGCTCAAGGGAGCACCACGAAGAAATTGGATTTTTTTTATTGAGTAAAATTTGCTTCGGATACAAAAAGGGCCCTTGTATGGTGCCATAGAAAAATACTCACCAAAATCATTTTTGCCTCAGGGCATCAACAACTGTTAACTCGGCACTGATTCAGAGATTTACGTTGATGTTGGATACACAATCAGTTTTCATTCATTTGATGGCCGTGAAAATTGTATAAATGACAAACCGAAAACCGATTTTCCAACGGAATCAAAATTCAAATGGCATTTGATATGAAAACATTGAAAGCAATGCATAACTGAACAGCTGCACACGTTGCGTGGTTGAGACTGTTCATTTTTTTTTTTATTGAGTCGATTTGGACTTACCGAATTCAGCCGAAGTTTGATGATATTTTAACATGCAATTAAATGCTGTTTAATAAACATTA
Organism: Aphidoletes aphidimyza; assembly: GCA_030463065.1. Lineage (NCBI taxonomy): Eukaryota > Metazoa > Arthropoda > Insecta > Diptera > Cecidomyiidae > Aphidoletes > Aphidoletes aphidimyza. The sequence continues at coordinate 26,916,573 of CM059998.1, read as the reverse complement.
TCGTAAACATATAATATAATAGTAAACACATTAGAATGGTGGAACGGTGTTTGATAATAAACATTTGATGTAATTAAATTTAGTGGTAAAAGTTTTGCTTGAAATTGAAAAAATACCAACCAAAATATTTGTTGCTTTCCTTTTTGCTCGAATGACGATTTTAATCGATTAACCCGTATCCGTAGTAAGTTTAGGTTTTACAATATACAATTGATTTTAAACAGATTAAAAAATATTTAGAAAAATTCCAAAAACATTCAATAAGCACTTTGAATTCATTCAGAGCTCTTTCGACTTGAATGTTTACGGCATTGATGCTTTATGCGGGGAGGGAAAACGTCTAGGCATGGAGTCTTTGTTTCCGAATGCCTTTCGGTATGAATCAAATGATTGAAATACCTATCTTACCAACAAAACATTGTCTAACATACAGCAAAACTTCGGTATTATTAAATAAACATGTACAAAATACTCGAACAAATTGATCGCTCAACATTAACATGACTAAATACCACTTTGTTCTGCTTGATTGGATGAGTTGATCTAAGAAATTTGCATATAATCAAAAGCCATCGTGATATATCAATTGTTGGGCTGAATCCATTTTGAAGACATCATTGTTGCAATATTGCTGATTATATTTTAAATTGTTACGTCCATTTTACTCTTTTATGTGTAACGGTAAGTAAATATTAACTTCATGAGTGGAATATACACGGTCTTAAGCGCTTACGTTGTGTGTGAATTGCAAAAGATTAATTAACAAGACTGATCAATTTAAAGTTTGGCCAAGTAAATTAAATTAATATCCATACAAAGACTCCAGCAAAATGAACTACTCTATGTAATCAAACTAGACTATGCGAATACACAGGGTATTTTGTGATGCTGTTGGAGTGTCACGGCCACATTCTCCTCAATTTCATTCAGTCTCATTCGAATAATTTCCAGGTACCCTGTATGTTATTTGTATTGCGGGAGCTGTATGAACAGAAGAATTGTGTGGAAACATCAGTGCTGAAAGTTCTATTCACGTGTTGGCGCTGCGTAAACATTTAAACACAGCTATCAGTTTGAACAGTATATATATTATATAATTTATTTATTTTTTTTTTCTCATTATACTTGTGAAAATAAACGAAATTTTGGATTGCACCTTATTCGCAGTGAATTTTATAGCGCTGCCAGAAATGAAGCTTTACAGAAATTCGAATGTGCTGTGAGATCCTGTGCAAATGAGTTAGCAAACCAAAATTCCATTTATTTTGTACGTAAAAAGCAATTAAATAAAAAGAAACTTATTACTTGGTGGTGAAACGGAGAAACACAAAAAAAACTTTAACTGCACTTTTGCGCTAGCAATACTAATTGTGCTTCATTACAACGGAAACGTTTTTTTTTTCTTTGAAGGTCTAAATAACTGTTGGGAATTCGTACAGCAAAAATTGTGCCATAATTATTGTGCAATTTGAGATAACAGAACAGTCGTTTAAAAAAAAAGAAGCATCACATTAAATTTACTTGGTATAAGAGATGTTTCTTATTTGAAGAGCAAATGCTTGTGCGAAATATATATGCATTCGCATAATAATAAAAATGGAGAAAAATTATGCGAAAAGTAAGAACATATTTTTGTTCTACTGACTGCACTTAAATGGTTTTTTTCTAAACTATTATTACTATACTATACTATCTTGGCTTTGGTTTCATTTTAACTGAACAGTTTGTCCAAAATAACAGTACATTCCTGTTTAAAACTGATTCGTCTGACAAACAACGCAATCTAATTATTGGAAATGGTGTTTGATGAATCCTTTGCAATGAATCCAAGTAGACAACTTGAAGGTGATGTTGGTTGTGGTACTTGTGATGTGACAGCCATACTCATCGACGTCAAAAACTATCACAATGTTCAAGTGTACAATCAAATTTATTCCTTAAAATTTAACGAAAAAATTATTTATGATTTTATCTGTTGATTTCGAAGTAGGTCCGAGTTTGATTAAAAAAAAGAAAAGAGAAAAACTCTCTTCTTCCCGTATTCTCTACGTCATTTATATCCTAATCTTGATTCTTGTAACTCCCAATTGTAACAGTCACGTTAGTAGTCAACAAGAAAATCGACTTAATAATACAAGTGTCTATAATGTATCAGTCTTGTTTAAAAAAAAAAGTTCACTTGTTCAATTCTTGTTCAATTTTTTTTGTTCGTTCTCTTTTTCTCATGTTTGGCTTGGGTTGCATTTGAAGCACTTAATTACATGCTGGCTGTCAGTGTAAAATGTCTCTGAGAGGCAGTGAAATTGTCCGGTTTTCCCCCTCTCATTCCCGTTGTTATTTTCTTTTTCTTCTTTTGTTGATGTTGTTGTTGTTGCATTGCTATTTTTCAATTTTGTTTCCATTCTTGTTTCGACAAGAATTTTTTTAAGCTTCGCTGTTGCTTTCGCTGCTGTTGTCAACTAACCGAAATTTTTCGGGCATTCGGCTGACATCAATAACAAATAACCTCACGAAAACTGACATTAGCACACACATGGCCGCCATAAACCAAAATAGCCATCCAACACCGACGTGGCGAATCAATTGCGGTAGCATTCGCGTAACAGCGTATATCAAAAGCCAGCTGGTTGTTGTGAGCATACAACGTATCGTAAAATAGCATTTTTTCGGTATGACTTTTTCAGCGTACTCGTTGGCCAGACGATGTGGTCCAATCGCAAACAGAATATAGAACAATGCCAGGCATATCAATGGAATGTAACGATAGTCTTCGGCATTAAGCGGGCCAAATGTTCCAAGTAAATGACAGTAGAGACCGAGCACTCCCAAAATAGCCGCCATCAAATTGGTTGACCACATTAGACCGACTCTGTCAACAAAATACCGTGGCATCAATGTGCTTACGGCAAACACAATGCCACACAGAATGGTTGATATTTTTGGCGAAAATTCACCATCTGAAAAGTATATCAAATAACAGCATCATCGTTTAGTTGTCACCGACATCTGCTTAAATACTTAATTTTCATCAAATGGAATTTTGTCATTCCTTTAAAATTCTTACCCAAGGTAAATTCGAAAATTTTTTGTAGAAAAAATAAAATCGGTACCGCTCCGATCAGTTGTTCAAATATGTATAGTCCAAATACGGGAATTGCATAAGCGACCCCCAAATTTTCTTTGAACACCGATAAATAGCTCACTTTGTAGTGTGTGCTCGTCCACAGCTGTAAATCGCTCTGCATGTCACGTTCATCCATTTTGAATTTGGTTAAAATCTCTTTGGCCGCTGTTGTATCGCCATGCATTGATAAGTAGCGCGGTGATTCGGGCATAAAGCAAAATGTGATGAACAACAGAGTTGACGTAATGGCCGGTATTAAATTGATGATCAGGAAGCTATCGAAAAGACCTAAGGGAAAAATGGAAAATCACACATGAAATATGAATATATACATACACCGTCAAGCAGCCAAATGAGAAGCGGCCACTTATTTACGGAACGATGAACACTCTTTATTCGTCGATTTCTCGATTCTATTAAATACAGTTTACAAAGTTACTTCAAACCAATAATAGCAGCTTCAATAATAATCAAGTGTTATTAATGATACGGAATTGGGAATCTGACATTGAAGGGTGGCCTGAAGTGTGCCGTCACCATATTAATGGTTGCAATCAATAAAATCCAGCCACTTGATGAATTTTTTTTTGTTGGTCATCATTTTGTTATGTGTGTGTGTGTGTATGCTGTATGTGTATAGCCCTCTTTCGGTTTTCGATTGTCACAATTTCAACACTCTGAAAATACATTTTGTGTCGCTAGCGATTTTTATTTGGAAAATGCGACATCATCATTTTATTTGGCTTTGATTGCAGTATCCAAAAATATTCAATCAAATCATGAAGACTAATTAAATTGTACTTATTACGATTTCAATATTTGTTTCATCACAGCCCACATTGAGATGTGCCGCGTTGAAATATGCGCCATTCTATGTAATGAAAATAAGCTCGTTAGCTTGCTTAATTAAAGAAAAAAATCAAAGCCGTGGCTTTTTGTTGTTGTTGCCAAACAAACCGCTGTCTGTGACGTAGAAACATCTTCATTGGTCTTTTAAATTGAATGACCAGACTCGAACAACGTCTATAAAAATGATTGTCCAATGTTCATGCTCATACTACTCATACTAGTGCTCATAAAAGCGCACGCAAATGGGCCAATACAAAAGTAAACCAATAAAACTGAAAAATATTTCCCATCGCATCATGTGCTTAATCGTCGGTTTTTTTGGTCTCGGTGTCCGGAAGAACAATCACATTCACGGGCCTTGTCCATGTCCGGGACGTAATACTTGGTGTGCCGCCTTCGCCACAAATTCTTTTTTCTTTCATCCGTACTGTGGCCTAGATTATCGGCGAATTCCTTCAAAAGAATCTTCAATATTAGATTTACGTATATCATTGAATCATTGATGAGCGTAATGCGCTAAGAATTCTCTTTGAAGTGTTCATTCATTCAATAAAACAACGCATAAAAGCATCACAAGGTCTTGGCCATTGTTAAATTAATTACTCGCTTTGCTATTCTTTATAAACAAATTTCCCAATGTCTTTGTATTTAACAGCCCATTAGGCTTGAGAAATGTTTTGCAAATTGATTAATAGCTGAAGAAGAAGTTAAATAGAAATGTGAATGAAAATTGTGCATTAAGATGTTCAAATGTACATTCTTCCTGAATGTTGAAATGAAGAATTGCCAAAAATTATGGTGTTATAATGTTCAGTTCGCCCACTCCGTATTAAGTGAAAAGAGCGAAACACATTCCTATTTTTTGGCCAATAAAAAAAAAATGAGCGATGCGTAACGGCTTTCATGTTGACTTTTAAGATGCCATTTCCAGTTTTATTGCTCACGAAGTTAGGAGTTTAAATATCGACGAACCGTGATCTGATGCCATCAAAATATGACTGTCTCAAGTGGAGTCTGATATTTTTGCTTGACTATTGACTAGTCAACTGTTAAGCTCCTTTTCAGTGGCTAATAACTACTAATATCGACATATCGACTGAGCAGATGCATATCTTGAGATAAAATCTGGTGACATGAAAAAGAAAGATAATAATCAGGTGGAATTTGCAATCTCAGCGTTGAAGATACCAAAATCATAAATAATAAAACTGACTACAAAATCGCATCCATTTCAAATCGATGTGGAGTCAGCATAAAAATACATGTAACACACAAAATCATATTTTGTTCCAGTTTTTATGATAGCGATTATAGTAGTGAAATCAGTTTGCTACGATTTAAATAGGACGAAATCCACCACTTTTGCTCATTTAATGACTTTTAGATGTTGAAGTTCGCAAACATTTTCAATTGTTTCATAAATTTTCATATTCTTTTATGGTAACGACTGGTGCCTATTTTATGTTAACGCCAATTCCAAGAAAATCAAAATGTCAAGCAGGGCTTTTTTTAAAACGAAAACCTTCTTTTCTAAACAACAAACAACGAACTACTCGGCAGGCGTGTGTCATTGAACGGTTTATATTCTTGTTCGTTCAGGTTTTTTTTTTTTTGGTTCGCAGCCGAACGAGGAAAGTTCGAATTCATTCGGTTCTTTACGAGCTGAACCAAACGAACTGAATAATTGTTTGATGGGACACAACCCGAGCACATGGAAAAATAACCAACAGACACAGAAAGAAAATTTCGTGTGGTTCGTCTAAACCTCTATTTTACTAACCTTTTCTGATTATCATTTATTTATCCATCCTGTCTTTCGACTTATTCGTAAAATTCTATAACAAAAATTGATGTTGGTTAAAACAAATGTTACGTGTGTTTTCGAAAACAACGGTATAACACATGATTCTATTGAATAGAATTCCCGACTAAAAAGGCCCTGGCATCACATCATCTGAATAATGGAGCAACGGTGTATAGTCTCTATACAGTGTGTAATGTGCGTTTTTGTGCGAAGAAGAGGAAAAACAACAACGAATTGGGTAATGTTTTTATGTTCCTTTAAGTCAAGTATGCAGACTAGCGAAATGTAAATAAAACCATTTGCACATTATCGCATTGGATTTACGGCCATTTCTTTCTTTTCGTAAATGCCGTCTCAATGTGAAAATACTTTGACGGATTAATATTATTACCCTGAACATTTTCGTCTGTTTATTTATTCAGTGTTGCTACAATTTACAATAAATGAATCATATTGTCACTTCGTATTCACATTTCGTTAACGTATATTCACCACTGCGATGATTCATGATGGCACCAACAACAACCAAATCTCTGATGTTTCGATCCATATCAAGAGCAAAATCTATACGGTCGTCTTGATATTTGGTCGATTCAATGTTAACAATAAATAAAGTTAGAGAGCATACATAAAAATGCAACGACAACAACAGACAAATAGCACGCAGACAAAGTGGCAAAAAGTTTCGATTCATACATTCTTGCGAATAACTTGTGCGAGTTGCGAGTGTTTCAAAGCGCACAACTTTCAATGTTTGAATAAATATTTTCACAACACTTTCGTCGACTAGTTTTGTTGTTGTTGTTGTTGTTGTTGTTGTTTTTTTTTTTTTTTTACTTGAAATATGATAGGCAACGGCACGAGTCTTGACATGTTGACTCTTTTTTACTGCTAATGTTTTGCTCGTATCACACGTAATAATATCGTAATGCTACCATAGATTCACTTGTTTGATATCATCAGAGCTAAAGAAGAATGTCTAGAGAGTGCAAAGAAAAAATGACGCCTTTTTATACAATTTTCGTTAAAAGCTTAACAGACTGAATTTTACTTGAGAGAAAAAGTTTAAGATCACTGGCTAAGCCATAATGACTAAGTGCGTATATCAACGATGAAGGTTAACACATTGATTGGTATCTATATGTATACATTCCTTGGGCTTTTTTTTTAAATTTTACTGCAAACCCAAAGGGGTATTAAATTCTCAAATGTGCGTAATTCATTGAAATGCAATGTATGCTTGCTTGCTTGCTTGTGGATGCATTTTTCTCCGAAGGAATACAACGACTCTTTATTACCACAAACTGACAATTTTGCAAGTTGTACAGCGTTGTGCGGATTGATGTTGTTTTTTACATGAGAGATTGGCTGATTTTACCCGTGTCACATATTACAGTTTTTCGGAGGTGGAGATTATAAACTCAAAGTCTCACCGTAATACAGAGTTTGTATTAAGAAAGCGGTGGAGCGATTTTAAATGCTGATTTCGAGCACCGTACCACAATATTCTCGTGTACTGGCAAAAACCAACTTCAACTTATAGCCGCGGTTTAACAGAAAATTTAATTAAACATTTTCATAACGGTTTCAAACCACTTTTTGACTACATGAAATACATTTTCTTTGACATATATACGAGATGCTTACGCGAAATACCAAAATACTATTTGATCGGATTGAAGGATTGAACATTTTGTGTTGAACGCAAAATAACGAGCAAATTAAAAAAAAATTTAAAGCCAACAAAAATGAATGTCTTCAATTACACGAACAAAAGAGGCGCCCGTTAAATCGTTTACCCATCGGTGGTGCTTACGCGTGAGCATTTTCATGCCACACAGTTATTGCAATAGATTCTTACCGATTTGGTAGATAAATTGTGAGCTAAAAACAATCAAACATGAACGGAAACCGAAAGGGAGTATGTGAGAGTAGAGAAAGCCACGAAACACTCCATTGAGTTAAATGAGCGCTTTCAATTTTATTGCATGAGAAGATTTATAAAGCATCGTTTATCCGTGATTCCCGTTCGGTTGTAAGAGCACCATCGAGCGCGGTAAATAATGGTAACGGCAACAGCAACAGCAACAGCAACAGCAACAGCAACAGTGCCACCAGCACCACTTACACCAATAGCAACCGTACCAACAACAATAATTTAACAAGCAGCCTAACGAAATTTTGCCTCCACTTGACTTTTCACCTTTTACGCTTTATCACAAACATGGCGCAAATGCGCTCTCACATTTTCACAGCTCATGCGAAAATATGAAAACAAATTCTCGCCATAAATTTTGATTTTATTTGTAAAGTACAACATCGATATGTAAACACGACAACATGAGCAACACGCACCAAATTTGTTAAACAAATTATGTATTTCTACACAGGTGTTTGTGTGTGTGAGAGAGAGCGAGCGAGCGAGAGAAAGAGAGAGAGAGAGAGAGAATGAGTGTATTTGAACCGCACGCATTTTGATTTCCTATTGATGCCACGATCTGCCATGCGGACAATCCTGTATGCTTATGTTTATGTGTCTGTATTTGAAGTGTGTGTATTCGAATGCGGTATCAATGGCACACCTCATCGTGTTTAAATGAATTTAAGCTAACGCTTGTATTAGAGTCAATGCAAAAATTAGGACATCGTCGAAGATTTCTTCTCGGTAATTTGCATGAAATCAACGCTACGTGCAACGATGAATGGCGCTTGATTCTTTCTACTTAAGATTCATGCATAATTTAAATCACTAATGAGATCAGCCAATTGCCAAGTCTTGACGTTATATCGATCGAAAGTCATTTGGCGCTAGATGTTCTTATGCGCACAGATATTTGTAAAATCGAAAAAGAAACTTGAAAATCGCTTCAATTGCCATTGACTGAATGGCATTCAACGAAATAAAGATGAAAATTAATGAATATTAATTATTTGGACTTTTGATTTGAAATTATTCAAGATAGAATTCGACATACGAACGTGTTTTTTTTCAAACTATTTTCTGAAACTGTGTCTTAAATTAAAACAAAGAAAGAACCGTTGGCGTTTGTTGCTGGTTTTACACATTTCTTTTTTCTCGCCAAATAACAATCGAAGAAAACAAAACGATTACGGCTGTGCACGGCAGTGTATAAAAATATAATAACATTTGCAATTAAAACATTTCTTCAAGGTCCATGTTTTTCCACCAACATGATGATTCTTTCACTCGAATAAATCTATTCTTATAATGGAATTTTATCTCGAGAATGCGATGTTTTCTTTGGCTGCAATAAAAATAAAATAATCCAGTTGGAATAATTAATTAACGATTAAGAGGCATCGTCATTTGAATGGATTAGAGTGGAATGAAATTGATTACATTTTGCGTTTTCGCATTTTTAATGGTATTAAGGCAGCTCCTCCGAACTGAGAAGCGCCACAGATCAGTACAAATCGGGAAAAATCGAAACAAGATGTCAAAATCCAGAGAAATAGCAAAAAAAGGTCGATACTGTTCCGATTAAATCGTATGTAAAAGGTGTTTCCACGGCGATTCTTGAATAGATTCAAACATTCACCCAATTTTGAATATTTCCGTCAAACTTCCGTGGACAATTTTCATACCAAATCTCCACATGAATTTCATATTTTTGTGCATTTAATTTCCTATCGCTCTATTCAGTGCACCGATGAAATGGGTCTTTTATTCAATAAATAATATGCCTTATTAAAATTCATGGCCACATTTGTAATGTCAATTGTCCGTAATGAATTCGTTGAGTGTTAACGCGTTAGATTGAAAACAATAAAAAACAAAATCGTGGTCTTCGATTTGTGATGGTTGACGAGCTATGAACAAACCTGAAAATGCTATTGCTATATTGCGACTGCACTTACTCAAAATATACTGTGACAAGATGCCGAGCACGAATTGAAGCTGCAAAATTGAATGGTAGAATGGCTTTTGATGGACGGGAACGATATCGTTTATGTACAACGGAATGAGGAAATGAAGCGTTCCAATGGCAAAACCGCCAATACCACGACCCACCAAAACAATTAAATAATTGTCACTAAATAAACGAAATAGCGGTTGAGAGAGATAGAGAGAGAGAGAGAGAGAGAGAGAGAGAGAGAGAGAAATGTGTTAAAAGAATAAAAGAAATCAAACAAAGCTAAATGAAGCGAAACACTTTACGATTCAATTATTCACAATCAAATGAAATAAATTAAATCGCATATTTGCATAAATATAATGGAATGTACCTGTAAAACATGATGAGAATCCATGCAACAATCGTCAAAAAGTTAGCCATCAAAATGAAACGCTTCGATCCAATACGGTGCCAAATTCGATGTATAATTAATGGTGCGAGTGCGGCAGTTAATGCGATCGCTGAAAATATCCTTTCCATTTGCCAGTCTTTTTGTTCGGCCGTAATCTAAAATTACAAAATTCACATCAATCAGTCTTCGATGCACAATATTCAGGCATGTTCATTTTGTAATTAGGAAAAGTGTGTGTGGCTTTTTGCAGTGTTTAAAAAAAAACACTATTCAAACCAAAATTTAATTTTGATGTAGTGTTACGCGATTTGTGCGCGTTCGGATAGTGTGCGTCTGGTGTGCCATGTGCGTGTGTGCGTGTTTTTTTCCTTGTTTTTTTTTTTGCTATTGTGATAATCGATGTTCACGCTGTTCCATTATTGAAATTAGGCAACATCCAATCGTCTAGACGATTACAAATGAGTCAGTTTTTCAGCATGTTCGTAAACAAAATGCGAAACAAATTACATTCGATTACATTTGACCAGGCAGTAAAATAACGCTTCAAATCAAACGAACGAGAAAATGAGCAATGGCAATATCAAAATGTTTGTTCGGCGACACTTTGTCCAACTGCACTTTAATTCAGAATAAAATCTCAAAAGTGTTCTTAAGTGTTGCAACGACTTAAATGAGCTGTTCAATGACCGCGGCGTGAGCACTTTTGTGATTTTGTTCGGAAATTAAAAGCCCCAAGAAAGTGTGGAGAGCAACAACAACAAAAAATTCCATAATATTCACAGATTACAACAACAACAACAAAATACTGCACAATTCGCAATCGTCTGGCGTGCCTTATTTGTTTTTTTTTCTCTCACTCTTCCATTTATATTATGTCGTGTGTATGGCGTTTTTTTCAATGTGCCAGCACAAAGTAGGAAATCCAAATAATCCTCTCACAGACCACTGAATCACAGACGATGCTTGCTAAGCACCAATGGAATTCAATGTATTTGACTCGATCAATTTATTAGCATGGCCTTCACTTGTTTTTGCCAAGACCCAACTTCACCCCCTCACCTTCCACCTATTTTAATCTTTAGTGACGCTTGTTCATTTTTTTTGTTTTGAATTTCTCAGTTTCAAAGTTAAATAATTGAGGAAGTGTTGTGCCGTTTTTTTTTTGTCTGCAGTTGCATAAAATGAGCAAAATTTTCGATAAATTTAAATCAATGACAATGACATCGAAAAATGTGTTTGATTGTGTTATTTTTTTGCATGGTTTCGCGTTTCATTGGCTGCGTTCATTGTGACAGAGTTGCTCTTACATATCAAGTGATGCATAGTGAAATTTAATTAACCAACATGGCATATCGTCGCAAAACACAGCTCAAAACAAAAATTTTACACAAGTATCGTGTTGAGCCGGATTTTTATTGGTTTCGCCTGGTCAAATCTAAATGTTCAATGGGGAAAAGTTTTCGAACCAAAATAAAAAAAAAAACAACAACATAAAATCAAACCATACGCACACTATATTTCTCTTTATCGCTTTGAGCTTGATTCGTCGTCTGTTCGTGTTTTTTTCTTTCCTATGCCGTGTAATAGACAAGCCCAATTTTTGCTTCATTCAAAAAATTACGCTCATATCGCACAAGGTCATCGAATAGCGTTAAATACAGATTGAATTTGAACGAAAAATAAATGGATTTCTCGATTCAAGGTTTTATTCAATTTATGTTCTCGTCGTAGAAAATCCAAACTCACACAGCGAGATGTGGGGAAAAAAAAAGTGTTACGTCATTCGCTCCAAATAAAACGATGAAATCCACACTTCATTTTTTTTATAGTGAGGCGACATCTTTGAATCATAGGCAACCGTCTAATTCGGCCATACAACCATAATACACGTTCTAAAGGTAATACAAAATGCAATCAAGAAAATGAATTAGAATAAATCCAAATGAATGCGATCAACTTGTGTATGAGCCAAATGCACGGCCAAAAAAAAAAAATCTAATTTGTCACGATTTTCACTATACCGAGAGAAATCAGTGGATTGGAGAGAAAAAGGGAGAGGGCTAGGTAAGGGAGAGGAGAGATAGCAACAAAAGAAGAACAGCGAGACAAAAATATCTGAAGTCAGTCGACAATAACACCGACGATTCATGCACTCAAAATCCAAAGAATATTTGGTTTTTGTTCACGTTAATCTCGTTTACTACATTGAACATCGATTCTGAGTGCAATTCTAGAAAAAAAAAGATCAGAAACTCCAAAGAAAATGGTTGTGTCTCTTTTTTTTCTCTCTGAATCGCGTTCACGCGACTCAAAAACACGGCTATCGTTTTATTGAATGCACGACAAACTTCACGTATTGATAAGAGGTAAGAAAAAAAAACCCGTCAGCACATTCCCGACGCAAAAGAATGAGAGGGGACGCAAAAAAAACAACAATAATAGAAAACCAACCAATGTCGTCGTTCGATGTCACAGATAACAAAGATATTTTCCGAAGCTCAAAAACGACATCACAAATGAAAACAAACGAACGTAAAGTCGACGTGATTTTGTTACCTATGCGATAAAAAGGGCACAATTCATGTGTGTGAGCGTCATACCCAAAGCACCAACAACATCAGTATAGGCATCGGAATCGGCATTTCAACAATTCCAGTGACTTGCCACTTTTATTATTATTATCATAATTGTATTGCAATGTTTGCATTGGATTGTTTGTATCGAGTGATGGCAATGAAGACGAGAGCGCAATGCTATGCATTCCTCTCATTTCTCTGTGATTTCCATTCGAAATATCAGTGGAGTGTATTTATCTGACAGTGGGCAATCTTTTCGTTCAGACTCACTCTTTGACATAGACGAACCTCTGCTCATTGCATTTATCGACATCGTGAATGTGCATCGCTTTTATTGAATTTCAATTTCATATTCTGTTCATGCTGTGGCAATAGATTCACAGTTGAAGCAAAATATTCTGCAAAATGATAAAAACAACTGATATCATATTCTTTGACTAAAGAAAATGAGCTATCATAAAAATTGTCCTTTTTATGCTTCAATTTTGATTTTTTGTTGTTGTTGTTGTTGTGTTCATTTTTATAAACATTATCGATGTCGCATTTTCGTTGTGCATCGATTCACGAATAAATTCACTGAAATCAAATAGTTACGGAGCTTATCTGGGTATCTCGAAAATGAAGTCGCATGGCATGAACTTCTGAACTCATAAACCGGTTCCACAATCCAACAACAATAACCACAAAAATTCGGTTTTATAATAATACTGTCACAATTGCTGATAAACTTACCGTTTTATGAAGATGAGCATTTGCATATGATGTCCAACCAACAAATGAACCATTCCCGAATAAACCAACCGATGCTGCAAAACAAAAAAAAACGTGTACATAAACATATTAAAATAAATAAAGATCGGCAATTTTAATTAAAATGGAAAGAAAGGATTGGATCCATTTAAATCACCATAATCAGCAGAATCAACACACACACACACATACACACAAAATCGTATTGTCACAAATTATTGACTTTTTTTGTGTGTGTTCACAGTTGTAATGATCAATTGTTGGTCGATTACTGTCGAAATTCAAAACAAATGAACAAGCATAAATCGGATGGCAAAAAAAAGACTCAATGAAGCTGGATAATTTCCTGTTCATATCATTCATATTTGTGCCATTTTTCATGCAATTAATATTAAAAACACACAAACACACATATCAACGTTGATACGTTCTAAATATAATGAATTCAATCACTTCATTTGCTTCATTCGCTTTGATTTTGTGTATGTGTGTGTGCGTGTGTAAATACATAAGTCATACGTAGTGTACGCACGCACATGCCAACAATAAAAAAAAACAGCCATTAAGTCAACCGTTTCAATAAAAATAAAAATAGATTGGTTTTTAAAAATTTGTCCCATCACAAGAGAGCATGAGCACAAAAATGAGATCATTTATCACCTTGTGACCTATTTCAAAGATAATTATTTTTAGTAGATGCTGGGCAAAATCGCACAAACACCCATCGATTGTACCGAATCAAAATAGCAAAGCAATAACAACCCATAAATGTTGTTTTGGTTTGTTGTGCGCTCATGGAAATCTGGAGCACACATTTTTGTGTGTGAAATGCATTCACGAATGGTGTTTTGCAGTGTGTATGAAACGGAACAACAACAACAACAACAACAAAAATGGAAAATGAATTAAAACGGCGCTCGCATCACGACTGGATATATGAATATATGGAGTGAAACAATATGAAAAATGGAGTAATGAATTTAAACCCACGCCACGTGAAAGCTACCGCTGACAACCAGATTTTTGGTACAGAGCATTTTATCGCACCACACACCACTACCACCGCTATCGCACATAATTTTTAATTCTCGACTCCCAAAGTGAATATAATAAGGCTACGGTTGTAGTTGTTGTTGTTTTTTCCAAAATAATTTAATAGCATTCACTTAATGTCTATCATGCTTTCGTATCAAAATGCCAGAGAAAACGTTTGCCGTTTTAACCGTAACGATTTACCGGGGGGATAATACTAAACCACAACAAAAATACACAGCCAAGTTTGCACTTGGAACTAATGCTTGATGTTTACGGTGATAGGATTTTATTGATTACAGAAGTATTGTTGTCAATTTAAACATTCAGATTTCGGGTTTTAATAAATAATCGTTGATTTTGTTTTCGACTTTTGATTGAAAATGTGCGAATTTTCATGGAATACGTCAGTTCTAGAGCTGTGACTGATACATGTAACAAAAAACGATTTTAGAGCTTGATGTAAATACACTGCCAAGCAATAGCATGGAAGTAATGCTTGATGTTTATTGAATAATATTTCTGTGTTTGTACTTGTTTAATTGTTTGTCTTTGAAAATTCCTGAAATCTGTCAAAAATACAAATCCTTCGTATTAGAGGTAATAATTCATGCGGCTTAATGAGCATGGCAAACGGCCATAGTTCTCATCGCGTAGAGAATTAATTACAAAATTACAAACTGGGTTATTTTGATCAAACTCGTAGCGAAACTGGGTGACTTGTTTTCGACTTTCAGTTGGAATTGTGCAAATGTCAAAAATTGAAAACTCTTGTAATACATCAAGCACAGTGCGATGACAAGGCTCACTTTAAAGGTTTTTTTTCTGGCAGAGAATGTTGGAGAGAGACGGATAGATACAGATGTATATTTCCATCTCTTTTTGTTCTGTGTTCACATCTAAAAAAAAACCTACAAAGTGAGCCTTGTCATCGCAGTGTGACATCAAGCAACATCAAGCAAAAAATTCTCTAGATGATTTTTCATGCGAATCATTTGAAAATTGATAATTGCATTTGTATGTGAATTCAATGGATAAATATTGCGGAAGAGCAACAACAAAAACTACTGCCTTAACCGCTCTGACACTTGAGCACGAGGATGGAAAATAGATACTTCAATGCATTTTTTTATATAAAGCACTCTATGAAATTATTCAAATAGTGCTTTGAATTCAAATACATTGCGTTTGAAAATCGTCCTCATAGATGTGCAAGCACGAACCTATATAAACGAACCACAATTTTCGTTTCAATTCAATTCAGTTTTGTATCAGTCAAGTGAAATACTTGAACGCTTTGAGGGTAATAAAGGTGAAGTGTGAGTTTTTTTTTGCAGGATATTTGCAACATTTCTATTTACGTGATTTATCAAAAACAGCGGAAGAATCAAGTTGAGACATCGATTGCAAATTGTTGTGTCATCAAACGAACCAGAGCAATTAAGTTAGAAACAAATTAGAGAAAAGAATCTTGAATCTAAAACTATGTGCCAATATTCATTGAATTGATATTTCTTTGCAACTAATTGTCGCTGTGTTTACAAATCTCTTTAGAGATGAAACCACTCAATCAATAGAATCGCAGGAGACAAACCAATTTCATTATGCCGAGAGTTTAAGTTAAATTGAGTTTTCAGTATTAGATAGTTTATTGTGAGATTTTTGTGGTTGAAAAGATGCAAAAGTTGCGTTAAAATATTTAATATCATTTTGATCAATATAATCGGTGGAAATTTGGCCGTTGAAATGGCGTAGTCTCGTTTTAATTTTAAATTTGTGTTCCTCGATTTGTACCGTGATGGCTCATTTTAATTTCATTTTCTGTCGAACTATTTTAACCAATTGAATGTTTGATGTTGAGGTTAACCAATGTGAAAAATCGATTTCAACAAAACAATTTATCTTTCGTGAACAAAAATGCAACAAAAAACTTTTCATCCAGCCACATTAGTGTCGGGGCTGGAAGCGGAGCAAGCGTAAGTCGACTCGGAGTAAGCAAGCGGGAAGCGCGCTCCGCTCCAAGCTCGCTCAACTTGCTCGCTTGCTCGGGCAGGCTTGTTTGAACGAAGCGCGCTCCCCGCTCGTTCGATCAAATCCATGGATACATTTCATTTAACTTATATTGAAACATAAGTTAGATGTGTTCTCTGATAAAGGTGGCAACGGACAAAAATGTGTCCGTCCGTCGAAAGTAACATTTAAATTCTCAGTTGTCCGTCCGACCGTCCGTCAAAAAAAGTTCGGACGTACGGACGGACAACTCGGACGGCCGAACTGGTTTCGAAAAATTCGGACGGACGGACAAATGCTCGTTTTTTGTGTAATTTCATTGTTTCATTTCCTAAATAAGAGTTAAAAAGCAAAGTACATTTGTTACCATTTCATTCCATAGTGGCTATAATTTATTTATAAATTATATTTTTGCATATTGTAGGCATACGGTAGGCATAAGATCAAATTTGTTCAATTTGTATAGGAATTTCCAACACAAGTCTTATGCCTCTTTTTCATAATAATTTTCATATGAAAAAAAATATGCTTGTTGTGCATATTTATGCTATCAAATTTCAATTTATTGTTTAATCGACTAATAAGTAGTGAAGAGAACCGACAATCGGTGAAATTAGATGTTTGAAATACATAATAATTATTAAATGCTTACTCTTCCGAAAAATAAGTAATTAAACTGAATAAGCTCTTAAGAACTCTTTGAATCCATTCAAAACATTGAAATATCAAAATTGAAAAAAAAATTGTTCCATATGGAATAGGGTGGACCAAAAAAATTCGATTTTTCTTACAATGACAATTTCAAATGGATTATTTTGAGGAGTTTAAATGATTGGAATTAATTTTAGTGGTGCCACTGAACTTTTTGAATTCATTTAGGGAATATTTGATTATTATTCTTCGTTCTCTCAATTCATTCGGACAGCCGAGTCAAAAATAACAAAATTTGAAAAAATAGCTTATGCTGAAACATTCGATTTTTTTCATATGAAAATTTGGAATTCATTATTCTGATTGGAATCAGTTTATAGGATGAGTCTGAACTCTTTGAATCCATTCCAACCACACAAAAAAAAAACAGAAAATAGAAAAAAATTCTCAAAAGTCAATTGAAAATAAACTCTTTCAAACAAATCAAATTTCGGTAGTGACTACTTCGCTACTTTCCCGTTTGAACAAAAAGAAGCGAAATAAGTGTATGCTATTGAGCAGCGTACGGCATTTGTGTTTGTATGCGTGCGTCACTCTCATCAACTTTCATTCCCACTGAAAATCATTCTCAGCAACTTCTTGAACCATGGCCAATCATTTGCCGGAGAACATATACAGCAGTAACATGAATTCATTAATCTCGAACAAAAGGCGAATAATCTCGAACGAACGCGAACGAACTCGAACAGCAACGCCAAAATCGAACTCGAACTCGAACGAACACGAACACACTTTTTGAATCTCAAACAAGTCGAACCGAACAAAAATAAATTCGATCGAACTCGAACAAGAAAAGGGAATAGTTTTCGAACTCGAACTGTTCGAGTTCGGTTCGTGAGCAGCTCTGCTTGAAACCGCCCTAACTTGCTCCGCTTCCACCCCCGATTAGTGTATTAGAATAGATATCCAAAACACGATTATAGATAGATGCTGGAATAAATGGGATTGATTCATCGGTGAAATTCGATTAATCAAGTGTGTTGCTGTACCGCTTTATAGATATTTTACCTCAAATTCCATTATTCTGTGGAAACAACTTTGAATTGTGAGCATTTCGAACAATTAGCATTAATTCGTGAAAAAAATAGTTGAAATGTTGGCATTAACGAATATTATTATTATCATTATCGTCTTCTGGTATGATCCGGATGAATGATGCGGAACCGTGAACGGTACACATAGTAAGATAGCGAAAGAGATATCTAGGGATTGAATGGTTTCGTGCAGAGAGAAAGCGAAAACGATACGAATTTATAATAATTGCTTCGATTTTGCGACGTTTAAATACCGAAAACTCTTTTCACATGCATAAAACATTGAGCGTTAGAAATAAGACAATTTATATAGAATGGATTGGTACTAAAAGAACGAGGGAGAGAGAGAGAGAGAGAGAGAGAGAGAGAG
This sequence comes from Aphidoletes aphidimyza, assembly GCA_030463065.1. Lineage (NCBI taxonomy): Eukaryota > Metazoa > Arthropoda > Insecta > Diptera > Cecidomyiidae > Aphidoletes > Aphidoletes aphidimyza. The sequence continues at coordinate 26,898,044 of CM059998.1, read as the reverse complement.
AGAGAGAGAGAGAGAGCGAGAGAGAGAGAGATAGAGACAACTTTCGAAAGCGTTGTGCCAACAAATCTTCCGTATTTGTCGCTCGAACTCAAAACTTCAATAAGTGCAAAAACTGACTACTCACAATCGAAGTGGAAAGAGCGGAGCATGAATCCATTTAGAATTGATCAAGAGAACACTTACCGTTGATTACACAAATGAGTGCTACAGTTTTCCATGTAAATACTCCTTTATTCCGACTCTTCTGGTTGATTGCGTTCGATCCATTTTGCTTTCCGTAATTCACCGAATTCACAACTATTTCCTTATTGCTTGCCATACTATTGTCTCTATATTTTTGTTTTCGTCGCTTTTGCCAGTCTGAGTGAGTGTGTGTGTGTGCGTGTATGTATGTATTCTTCCTTTCTTTGTTCTTTTTGCCTTTTTCTTTTTTTTACGCTTCAATTTCTTCGTTTGCTTCTTTCGATACGACTCTTTTAATCCTCATGAGGATTTGGTTAAAAAAAAGAAACGACAAATTAAATCGATTCAGCACTACTTCGAGTTAGAAGCGCAAATGCGCACAACACCATAAGGCTCTTGATTTGCCAACACTTCGTATAAAATTGCAGAGCAAACAAATCCGTTTATGAGTTTAATTGCTAAAACAAAGTGAATAAAACGAAATGAGCAAAGTGAAATGGAATATCGTCTTAACATGAGTAATGAACGGCGCTTACTGATACAATTCAAACTCGGTCCAACACTCAAATGAATTGAGAAGATACTTATCGTGGCTGGTTATCAGTTTCTCTCAATATGAAATTTATTTTTGAGGTTTTATAATATTATTCCCTTTTTTTTGCGTTTCAATGTTGTTTTTTTTTCTTCTACGTTTTGAGTCCGTCTCACCAGAATTCGACTCTTAGGATATGATGTGGTTCGACTGGGTGATCTTTGACATCCAATCTTTCATATACAGTTTCACATTAAGCATACATATAGAACAACAACGAAAATGATAATCATAATAATAATAATAATAATAGAATTGAAAATTGAGCAGTAATAATCACTGAAAACACATAAATTGTATGGTGATGTCTTAGCGAGACATTTTATTGACGTTTTTTGTTTTCTTCTATCGGCGCATCCGTCTCGTTGCGATAAGAACCCATTGCATATCATGAAGAACGAAACGATGAAAAATACACAGCTCTTTCATAGTGAGGTTTCAAATATGATGACTGATGACATAAGATGCAGCTCTATCGATTATTATGTAAGAGTTTAGTTTTAAAATTTGTGATTGACCACGATACCATCACATGCATTTTGAAGCGTTGCTTAGTGGTTGGCAGGAGAGTGAATTCACTTGTGTATTCACATTGAAAAGTGTAAGAAATCGTTACATTTTCAATTATGAGTCATATCCGTATGTTCACTAGACGAGATGGAACACAGTGAACAAAAGAGAAAAACACGAAAATGGATAATGTCGAGAAATTTCTGATTGATTCGAAACCATTTAATAATTTTCCCATTCAATATTTACTCGTTGTCTGTTTTCTCCACATTTGCACCTCAATTTACACATAACTAAGCGCATCGCTTTTTTTTAAAATATAATTTCTCTATTCCGTATATCAAAGATTTATTCCATTGAATGACAAAGTAATTAGTCTAAACACCTGATTCATTGACGGAGTGTGTAAAATTCATAATTCAACGCAATTCACAATTTTTTCTAAATATAGAAAATGAACTTGTTTATTGTGTCCATCATATTCAATAGCCTATTTCTAGAAATGCTCACTATTCCTTCGATCAATATCATAAACATCAACCTGTCAACTTTTTTGTTGCTACAAATATGTATGACGTTTAACAATCCCATTGTTAATGCGTAAAAAAAGTGCGGCATTTGTCTGTTTGTGTTACCTTTATGGAATTTGAGTGATAAATTCTCACTTCCCGAAGGTTCACCTCAAAAAAGGGAACAAAATGCCGAAACATTCATTTTTTTCGCATTGTTTTTGGACTTTGTTGAATCCGTCCGTTTGAATCCCATTTCAGCAACAATTTCAGAAAATCGATCAAAACGATTTTTGCCTATTCTTGGCTAGTGGAATAGACAGAATTTTGATCTTAAAATCCAAAAACTTCCAAAATCAAAATCCTCAACTCAATGACATGTGTTTCAAATTGGTGACGCGACACATGAATGACACTTTTACAAATTCGATGAACAGCAAAAAGGCTTGAATCGGAGGTGGAAGCGATTCGGGTGCACTCCGCGCGTATATTTGGTTGCTGTTAGAAACAGGAACACAGAATCAGCTTTTATCAATTTTGTATCAAGCAAATGTAAACTCATTCAAGAGCTAAGAATATTTTCAAGACAAGTTGGTAGATTTTGGTTTATAGATATTTAAATACTGCAGTAAAATGCAATATTGAAAATCTGATACGGCAGTGTCCATAACGGCTGATCTGTTCATTCATATTGCACACACTAATGTAATATGGCACTTATTATATTGCTTCTATAGAGAGAGGATCGTGTTCGAATTTGTTTAAAATCGACTCGCTCCCACGTCCGGCTTGAATCCAACATCAATGCTGTATCTCATTCTCCTTCGCTTTTGTTTTATTGCTAGAAAGGGTTCGTTCGGTTGTTACTGTTTCCATATTAATATTTTACATTCAATTTGACATGATGTCAATACACTCCGGGTTTCGTGTTGTTTACGTATCGCTTGCATAAAAATTGAAATAACCGATGTGGAAAACATGCATGGAAAAATTATTTCCATCGTGACTGTCGTTTTGCCGTTGTGAATTGACGGAACAATTTTATTTGTAGCGTGCATTTTTGAGGAAGAGATAAAAATATAGAAAAGGCACAGAGAGGGAGATAGAGACAAATGTAAAATAGGGACAAAATATGTGTTTTTTGTTGTTGTTGTTGTTTCCTACAGCTTTACATTCTGTGGAAATAATAACACATTGACGAAATATTTGCGTTGAACATTCAACATTCGGAATTTCCATCTTTCGATTTCGATTGTGATTCACAGCCCAAGTGCAAGTGGACTGCAAATTTTTTTTTTTGAAATATTCCAAATTTTGAAAACACTATTTTTGAAAATATTGATTTTAAGGACCAAAATTGGGAAAATAAATTCCTATAGTGAAATTTTTTTTCGAATTTTTCCTTCATAATACGACATGAAATGGATTTAGAATCATGTAGAAAATAGTGATCGGCATTATACGCATAATTTGATTTGATTGAAATTTACCAAGACCTTGAGCTACCTTTATTGGCTTGATACCAATTGTCTAAAATTATTAATAATTAAGGCCTGAGATATTTTTTTGTGAAAATGACAATAAAAATGTTCCAAAAATGATGTTGATCATTCGTTACAAAATAGTCTCTCGCATGAAAATTGAAATATGACATTATTTTCGACGTTTTTTCAATAACCGTTCGATATACAGATATTAAAAATTGAACAATTGAGTATTGAGTTTCCGTTGATTGTTATTTTAAATAATCGATTACTGAAAGTGGAAAAATAAACAAACGCACATCACCGAAGGGGTTGAGAATTGAACCAATTTCAATAATTTGACTTGAATTCAAGTTGACTTGCACACGGGATACATCACAATCTGTTCTGGTTTATTTGTTGTTATTTTTTTGTTTTTTGTTTTATTTCGTCGTCTTATAGAAAACATATTCATCGAATGAGATGAGTCGAGAACGAAAAGATAAAGTAACGACCAATAAAATGTATTTGTGATGATGAAACCCCCGTCTAGACTAATGTAACTTCATTGAAAATATCTATAAACATGTGTTTATCATATTGAATATGTACAATTCGTGCGCACGGGCGCTCGGAGACTACGAATAGGAGCAATTTTTCTCACACGTTCCTCACGATTACGCTCCAATTTTCTGTTAAACTTGATCCTTTTGCATTGTCCGAATCGCGCGAGCTCTGCTCCCAATTTTTTCTGTTTTGATTCGTTTTTTTTTTTCTCTCTCTCTATCTCTGTGTGTGCTGTTTTCATGTCCATACCAAGTTCAAAACATAAACATGCCTGTCGTTTTTTGCTGAAATGTCAACAAGTCAACATGCATAAAAACATTCGTTCAGTGCAAAAAGGCGGATTGAATGTTCTTTTAAAACAGCACCGATGGGAAAATACACGGACGAAGCGTGTGTATCTTCAAGTAAAAATATCCGTCAAAAAATGCAATTTAAAATGAAGCAATATGGAAACAAATAAAAAAGAGAGAGAAAAATATCTGTACGAAAATAGCATGATGATTGAACAAGAGTTTTTAAATGGTTCTGTTCATGATACAAAATGTGTACTAAGATCTAAAAGAAACCCATCAGTATGAAGTCAACAAGTCAAAAATCAACAGGAACAACACACCAAACGATAATTCTGGTGGATTTTGTACGCATATACTGTCAGGGAAATGATATAGACAGCGAAATTACTTAACGGATTTGTGAACAGCACTTGTGCGCCAATCACGCCACTATACATGCAGTTTGTGTGACATAGTTAGAATGTTGTTTGTATTATGTTGCTTTCAATTATCAGAGTAACCTCAAAAGCTGACATGAATCATCAATTAGACTCTAAATAGACTAAATATTCACTCTAGTAAAAACAATCCTACCCTCGAGAATTGAATCTCGTATGTGATTTTTTTGTTGCCAGTAAAGTGTTCATGCTCGGCCAGTTTTTGGTATAGAAAAAACATTCATTTCATTCTCCAATGGAAAAGATCCATAAAAAAATGTTCTCCTTGCTGATCTGTGGTTCAAAGAGCTGAAATCATTTGTGTCTTTTGAATCTGTTATTCGGCCTCATATTTTGATAATTTTGCCTCTTGTTCGAACCTCAAAGTCAACATTTGAATCTATGAATGTTAGATGGTGATGTTTCCAAGTATTTCCCAGGCGAAGACACAGTAGAACCATCCATGTTTTTTTTTTCAACACAGCTGAAGTACTCAATAGGTTCAACTCAGGTTGAATGACATCTAGAGAACATATTTCTGTTTCATTTTACGTTTTCGTTCTCACGAATATTGTCCTGATTATATAGCACTCAGCTATTCATTCGCTCTTTCACAAAAACAATAATACTAATTTTGTAATCACATTTCCATCCGCACATTAACTTTCGCTTTCAGGTACACGCATATGTATCATATATGTTTCGTATCATCCGGTGTGGTGTCTGATCTTTTTTTTTGGAGGCACGATATGTATTTGCTGAATGATACATCAAAAGACGTCTATGCTTTTCATGATACATCAATCTAATACAGAGAATTATTGATAACTTTTTTTTGCCATTGTTGCCTGCGTACACAAACAGCCCACATGCTTTTGTGCGTAGTTTTTGTTGGTGTTCCACTGTTGTTGTTTTTTTTGTGTGCTCACGTTTTTGAGCAAATCGAGCGCGTATTGTTTTGAAGTCAAAATATGTAGCAACGAATAATCATCAAACGCAAATGTATATGAATAGATGAAGCATGGAGAAATAACAAAACCTACAACGTCAAACAACACAAGAAGTAGCAATTTGATTTTGCTCTGTACATCGCTTGTTATATAAAAATATTAAAATGGAAATTATCAATTTAAGTCATAATTTTTCGCTGTTTTGTTTGTGTTTACTTTATTTCGAAAATAAATATTTTAACTAAATGATTGTTTGGATCTCCTTATCTTGGAACATATTGATGATCGGTCGTGTTTTTTTTTCTTAAAAGTTGAAATTATTGCGAGTTTTCTTGAGCTTTACGTCGATGCTTCCACGGAATATCTTTTATGTATTTTCTGTTTAACATAGATTAATTAGGATTTCAAGCGCCGCTCACTGGAACACCTAGAATAGATGGTGCATAAGCTCTTTGAAACATTGCCATTGGTGAATGCATCATTGGATTTGGATTTTAGTTCATCGTTGAAACAATTGAGCTTGCAACCATAAGAGATCCTCTCTACTTGCGTTGGATTTTTTAAAGTTGTTCACTGAGGCATGAACTATTCAAAATGATTTAATTAAACGTGATAAATAAGAGTTGGTATTGATTAGTCCCTGTTCTCAAATTCATTTAAGAAGTCAAAATATGACTGACACTAACGAAAGATAGAGGGCTTAGGCGGTATTTTAAGGCGCTTGGATTACCAACAGGACCGAATTAGATACGAACCTGCTGGTGTGGTACGCGAATGCAAAGTTAAAGATTCCATTTTGCACTAAGCATGAGGTATCAACCAAGCCTGAGAAACCACACAGCGCTGGTGGTCGTTATGGTGGAGCAGCCACTCGGAAATCAAAGCATTGCTCTATCTTTTGCAGTTATTCAGGGCTCCATTGAACGGTTGGCTTTTCGTCATTTGGCAACGGTGATACCTTTATATGCAACGATTACATGTGTGTTGGATTCAAAAATTCTTGATATTACAGTAAACCTAGTTTAAACATGGAACAGAAAATGTATAATTATGGAAGAGGAAGGATAACATACATCATGTTACCAAATATCCTGCTCCTTGTCACGCACAAATTGTATACAATCATAAGGTTGTAGTTGTAGTTCGAATGCACCCAACATTTAAATGAATCATAAATGACAATGACAAATCGTAATTTCACCGGCAGCCACCAGAGTGAATATCAGTTAATCTTTGAAACGATGAACAATTGTCTGCTAAGGAAAATGTTCCTCAATTCTTTCCACACACACACACACACACACACACACACACACACACACACACACACACACACACACACACACTTTCTTACCTTTGTAATAAACCAAAGCTTGAAAATTAAACTGTAATTGTTTGTATTGTTTCACTTCTGGCCAGTCGCTTCAGGATGGGAATCGAAAAAAAGCCAGCCTAAGGCGTTGAGAATAATTAACAGCAATTTTTGAAATTCTTGAATATGATAGAAACGAAGGTGATCGTGTTCATGAATTGGACGACTCGAAAAGTAAGTACATGCAAGCAGGAACACGGCAACAAAGACGGGATGGAACCATTGCTGCTACAGCGGCTCCATCACCCGGTCAACTTACCCCACCTAGTTTGGTGCCTTTAACAAGCATCAGAAATTACATTAACTCCAACCAGCTCAGTCAATACACCCAGTTCAAAATCTCCACCCATTCCACTTTTAAGACTACGTATAAAAATCTTCATCGAGACATTTAAAATATTCATATCATCAACATTCAAAAGTCATTACAATATAAATAAACACATCAATTATTAACATCTTTTTAAAAGAATGGAAATTAAATTGGTGATAAAATGTCTTTGATGAACATTGTCATTTCGAGTGTTCTAAATTAAGAAATCGAGTCATGGAAATATAAGATCTTGGAAGAGAATAACGAATCTTGATCTGGTAACATAACATCTAGACTTTGATGTAATTGGTTATTTATGAAAGAGATTTAAAAAAAACCATCTGTGTAAATAAAAATATATAACGAAAATCAACAGTAACAACACACCCAACGATAATTCGGGTAGATTTTGTACGCATATATGAAACGGTGATAGAGAAATTACTTAACGGATTTGCGAACAACTTTCATCAATCACGTCGTTATATGCTATTTGTATGACATAGTTATGAATCATCAATTAGGTCTAAATAGATTACAAATACACTCTAGTTAATTCGAGCCGGTGGGATAATTCGAGCCACCCAAAAAATTTCTAGAACGGCAACGTCAAGTGTCAAACGTATACTACCATATATGAGGCATCACTAGGCACAATTAGCACTAATAACATTTTGAGATTTTTTGTTGTCGTTCTCGAGATTTTTTGGATGGCTCTAATTACCTCACCCCCCACTTCCCCTATATGGTTTGTATAGAAAAATCATTCATTTCATTCTCCAAGGGGATAGAGTTGAAAATTCTCTAGGAGTAGATTTTTTTACTTTTTAGTGTGAATTTGCTAAAGTGGATACGAATGCGATAAGGGTGGCTTGTTGAGAAATTGTAAGGGGCATGGGCGTAGCCAGCTTTTTTTTAGGTAGCGGCAGAACCAAATTTCTGTTCAAAATCGAGGACATTTCTGCTAAAAATCGAGGACATTCCTGTTATGAATCGAGGACATACTTGTTGTATTACTTTTCCGCACTTGAAATGTGCTCAGGAAAAGTATTGGTTTTGCCTTGAAAACTCAACTCGACCGCGCTTGAGTAAATGACCTCCGATCAGGCTCAAATTTTGACCAGAGTTCCAGTTCACCATGGGAACAAATCTGTCTTAGCACTTTGTTGATTTGGATACTCGGTTCTGGTACCTCCGGTGCAAAATTGCGTCGTCGTCTTCGTAGTCTGTATGTCAGCATGATAACTCTCGAATGGAGCCTCAAATCCCAAAGTGACAAAAGCAAATTTGCGCAGTATTATTACCGAATTTTCCCTATTTTATTCAAGCCATATTGGTATGGCCGTTCCAGAACGGCGTGCATTCAAGTGCACATGAGTTGGGTCTTCAGTACATTTTACACAAAAACCGAGCCCATAGTAATCCTTGGTTGTCCTCGATTTTTATTGGATTTTCAAAAATCTTTAATCCAAAATCGAGGACAATGAGTAATGTAAAATTATATTCGATTTTAGAAACTTCTCATTTCTTATTGTCCTCGATTTTTGCATGAATTTTAATACACTTTTTGATCGCAACACTATGAATACGTGAATTTTCGGATTATGTGTTGCCGACAGATTGAATACATCGAGAACAATTGGCAAAAATCGAGGACAATGTATTTAGGTAGCGGCATTCGCCGCTACCTGCCCCCCCCTGGCTACGCCCATGGTAAGGGGTATCAACGCACGCCGAAGTCATCATATCTAATTGACTGTTGTTCTTGTAAGAATATTTTTCTAATATTTAGATAGCCCTCCATTCCACTAGTCATTCTTTCTGTCATAAGAAGAAGAACAACAATAATTTTGGAATCACATTTTCATCCCACATAAATGTTTCTCATCTTTTGCTTTCATGTATGTTTCGCATCGTTCGGTGCGGTGTCTCATCTTTTGATTTGGTTGCATGATATGTATTACTGGATACATCAAAAGAAGCCAGTGCCTTTCATGATACTTCAATATAATGTAGAGAATTATTGATAAATTTTAATACCATTGTTGGTTTCGCCGCGCACACAATCGGCCTACATGTTTGTTGGTGTTATGCCGTTTCTTGTGTACCCACGTTTTTAAGCAAATTGAGCTTGTATTGTTTTGAAGTTGAATTATGCTGTTGATGTCAGAATAAATTATTTACTATTTAGCAACAAATAATTAAGTATAAAAAGTATAACGTCAGACAACACAAGCAATAGCAGTTTGGTTTTGATCTGTACATCGCATTTTATTAAAATATTAAAATAGAAATAATCAATTTAATTCATTTTTTTTCTTCGCCGTTGTTTGTTTTTGTTTGTTTGTTTGTTACTTTGTTTAAAAATAAATATTTCAACTAAATAATTGTTTGGATCTTCTTGTCTTGAAACATATTGATCGGTCGTGTTTTCTCGAAAAGTTTAAATTCTCATGGAGTTTTTACGAGCGTCGATGTTCGCGAACGGAATATTTTCTATGTATTTTCCTATTAAACACAGATAAATTAGCAATTTCAAACGCCACCCATACCACCATATGGTGCTTGTTGTTGTACTGGAACACCTGATATGGTTGGTGCATTGGCTCCTTGATTCATTGCCATCGGTGAATGCATCATTGGATTTGGATTTGGACTTGCACCCATCGGCGATGAAACAATTTGATTGGGCATTTGATTTGGCATCGCTGGTGGCATTTCATTTGGTAAAATAAAATTCATGAGCAAATCACGTACGGCCGGAAACAATGAACATTCTCCACTATGCACATTGTAATCGGAAAAACGTTTGAGTTGCTCATTAACGGCATGCGCTATGGGCGATGAAACATTCTCTCTGCTCACCAATTGCGTTAGATTTTTGGTAACTACGTGAACTAATGGAAGCACCAATGTCACTGAATCTTTCCAATCCATGCCAGGCATATAAGGAACGCGGGTCAATTGCAACTGAAATTACATGTAAAGAATAACATTTCATTAAAATTTTTCAGTGAACACTTAGAGGGTTGAATTGTTCAAAATGAAAGTTTCATACGACTTTTTCAAAGAAGTCTTCGCAAAAATACATAATAATGCATCACATTTCCTTCGAATATAAGCTCGTAATGTGAACAGTCCACGGAATGTTGATGCCGATATTAAGCATCAAGAAATCATGAACTTTTCACATTGAATCATAATTGTAAATTTTAATTTGTTTTGCACAAAAGATGAAAACTATTTGGTATTGTCCTAACACATATTATGTTTTCTTATAATAATGAAAGGTTTTCATTTTGAACAAATAGGCTATCTAATTAGGAAAAACCAAATAGAATACTTACGAAAAATAGAATCTTTTCGCGGCATGTTAAGACACCTGGATTGCCGACAGGAACGATTGGCGGCGAAGCTGATGGTGGTACGCGCATGCAAAATTGAAGATTCCATTTTGCGCTGGGCATGAGGTCTGGTGCCAAATCCAATCGCATCAATTGAACCGCATCTTTTAAAACGATTGGTGGTAAATTGAGTGTTTTACCAAAGCCACACAGCGCCGATGGTCGATATGGTGGAGCAGCCACTCGGAAATCAAAGAATTGCTCTATCACTTGCAGTTCTTCAGGGCTCCACTGAACGGTTGGCTTTCCGTCATTTGGCAACGGTGACACCTTTATATGCAACGATTGCATGTGTGATGGATTCAAAAATACTTGGCATTGTAGTGAATCCACTTTAAACAGTACAACTCCAGGCTCAGTTGATGCAATGTATGTGAGCTGAAATGTTGAAGAAAGGGGAAATTGTAAAAGAGTGTTTGAATATTGTGTGTGTGTTTTTTTAGCATTTACAAATGAATTATGATTTCATACCGTTTCTTCAGATTGAATGAATCTTTGTAGATTTCGTCTCATTGAAACACAACCCAAAAATCGTTCCAATGGACTGAGCTCGGGCCCTGGAATGTCTTTTTGGGGATGAGAGCAGGGCCGGCACAATGTATCCAGTGCTTCATGTGTTAATAACGTTGGTACGGCTCCTGCCCATGAACGTGCTGGTATCACTCTTGATATATGTGGAGCATTAGCTGTTAAAAAATAAAACAAACAAAAAACATTCATTTGAATTTGCAGACAATTGTTTCACCAATGTTTTTGTTTACGTTTATATTGTTTGTTTACTTTTTTTGAAAGACAAATATTCGGCTCATGAAACATCTATCGAATTTTGTCAAAATGAAAAGAATACCCAAGTTTACTGTACCTTGTGGTTGTAATTTATGTTCAGGACTTTGGCCAGGCCGTGGTGATGGTCTTGGTGAGCCGGGCCAATTAGCTGCAGCTGGTGACATAGCTGCAAATGGGCTACTATCCGGATGTGACTGCATATAAGCTAAATTTGGGCCTGGTGAATGAGCTGTCATTGGGCTTGGTTGTGGATTTAATGGGCTTGAAGGCATCAAATTTCCGCTGGGCGATGGATGAGGTAATTGAGGATGTGATCCAGGTGGTGATGTCATGTTAAAGCTTAAATTTGTCAAATGATTTATACATAGAAATTAGTTCAGAGCAAGTTGGACATTCAAATATTAATAAAAATTCGCTTGAAAATACTGTACCTGCTATGTGGATGATTCTGTGCAATCATATGCGGACTAGCCGGTGTGTGTGGATTCGAACTAGATGGAGGCGTAATCGGTTGCTGAAACCGTAAGCCCGCATCGCGTGGACTTTGTGGTGGTCTTAAACTAATGTTTGCACTGCTATAAAATCAAAAGAATGATAAAAATTGAGCCATTTTTTGGACAATTTACATTTCAAGTTCATTTTTAAAATGTTTAACATACTTGTAAAAAGGTGATGAACCACCGTGTGAGTCTTCCATTGTTATCGGTGACGGTGGATTGTCGTCTTCTGATTGTGACTGTCGACGATATACGGCTGATTCATCAACATATTTCGATAGAAAACCTTTAAGCCCTTGTGTTGGTGTGAACTCTTCGACTACATTGCTGCGATCGAATCGGCTGTAAGCGCCATCGCGTATCGACACCAATCCACCTCCACGCAAACGAATTTCCATACAGTACATTGTTTGGTAAGAAACACGAAGCAATGTAGGCGATTGGGGCAAAATACAAAATGAAAGAACTGGATTCAATGGTCGCTGTAAATATCACAAGGTAAAAATTAATATTATTATATGATATGAAAAATGAATGTCATTCAAACTTTGAATGTCAATGAAATGTTCATATTTACCGGAATTCCCAGCTGCGGAATTATTGGCAATTTTGCAATCGAACTGAGCGGTTGATATGTTTCATGAATAATATGCACAATTTGTGATAAATTGTGATGCCTATTTAAATGCGCTTGCAATTGTTCGCGCATGATTGTGTGAGCATTTATCGCTGAATTGCCACCATTAAAAATCATTTTATATTCTTGAGATTTGGTGCACCAAAATATGCTGACGGTGACTTCTTTGTTTGGCCCATAGCCAATCAGTAAGTTCGTGTATGAATACGATTTAACTACAACTTGTAAATTCAATTCTGTAAAAATTGGTGCAAACAAGGTTAAATACAACGTTCAAATAAATAAACGAGAAGCAATTTTATCATTTCAGTCACTCACCATTTTTGAATTGTTCAGCAAAATCATGAACCAAATGATACAAGTACACAATTTTTGACCAATCATTCAGCAGACTGTCGATCGTTTTATTCACATTATCCGTTGTGGTCATTTCATATTGAAATAGAATCGGTCGCCGTTTTCCTGCAATTTCAACCACTCAAATTATTGAACGCACATTCAAATCGAACATATTTATGTATAAATATTAATGTTCATTACCTTGTTCACGTTGATGTTTACTTTTCAATGGAGTTTCATAAAAAATAATCTCGACCGTCCAAAATCTTGAATTATTATTTTTGACATGCGATCGAATTGACACAGAAAGAAGACGTTTCATTAAGGCATTCCAAACATTCGCATCTATTGTCGGAAGAGACTTCTGCAAAATACGAATATATTTTGTAACGTTGTGAACAACAATCGCCAAATTTTCGAAGAAAAAACAAACGAACAAATATTCAATAAACAAACCTTGTTATCAGTTGGTTTAACCTCGGGCATTGGGAGTGTTAACAGTTTCAGTACTAAACTTGTTGAGTTTGCTTCCACTTGTAAACCAGTATGTGCTAATTTACGCTGACTAAGCGCTTGAGCCAATGCAAAGAATGGCAATTTTTCATCGCACATTGCCACCACATGTGCCAATTCGGGTATAAAATATGCCGGATAAATAGTTTTGGGTTGTTTTGCAGCTGGACCTTCAATTGTACTTTGTTTCCGTTTATTCGATGAACCTAAAATTTGATTTTAATAAATTATTTCCAAAGCTAATCCAAAGTCCCCTGAAATAAAATTGATTGACCATCCTTACCATCAACATATGTGCCAGGGCCGTGCGTTGCAGTGAATGTATCAAATTCGACCATTGATTGAACGGTTAAGTATTTTTTCGGAACATCACTTTCCGATTTGATATTCGGTGCTTTGGGATCCTCATCAATTGCAATATGCTTCACAAATATTAAATGAAATCTATACTCCATTTCACAAGATATATTCGCTTTTTCCTTTATTTCAACCACCTAATAATTGGAATGTAAATAATTGAATATTTGAAATAATTGCGAACATTTAAAAAGAGTTTTAGAAAGAACATACTATCACGTTGGACTGTCATTGAGTCTAAGTGGAAATGAGACTTCAAATTACATTGAAACGAAGTGACAGTCCAAAAATGATATAACTTTGGAACACTGTTCTTTAGAAATCGAGAATTGATGTAAAAGAGACGCTCACCAAAATAATATTCGAATGCCTGTGTAATTTGATGAACATTTTGTGACGTCCGGTTCGTGCCAGGGCTGGATCAGGTGCATATAGCAGAGGCAACAGTTCGAATGATGTCGCCGGCAAATGTTGAAGTGTTTTTTCACAACGCCGTTGAGTGATCCAAAATCGTAGCTCACTAACCAATTGCGGTAATTTACTTATATCGCTATTCAATGCAGTTTCCAATTCTGGAATCACGCTACAATTGAGATGTTTTGGTACATGACAACGCAACATTCCTGTGTGTGTATCAACGGTGATGTGAATTTGTTCGGCACGTAAACAAGGACTCAACACTGGCACAGTGAGAATAGCTGGTGTTCCTTGCAAGTGATCTGGGAATAGTTTTAAAATTGAATAATAAGAATTACATTTTGAAACAACAACAAAAAAAAACAAAACAAAACAGAATGGACACTTACAGTCGACATCTTTCAAAAATGTCTGAAACTCGGCTTTGATATCATTTAGTCGAGTTAGTGATCGTATATAAACCGTATGCACTAATAGTCGTTCCATGGATAGAAGATCACAGCGAACGGCTCGATCGGCTACATCAGTTGATTCTTTGGCTCCGATCGCTGGCATGTGTATTACAGCCAACGGTCTAGCAGTATCACTCGGATCTGTTTGAACGGTGAAGCGATAGCCCATTTCCGATTTGGGATCTTTGCTAGTCAATTCACGCCAATAAGAGACGGTTAATTTCACACCCGGTACATATTCATCTACATGAATATTTTCATCAAGTCGATCAATTTTCAAACGTAAAGTTTGTGTATAGAGCACTTCTAATTGCAATAGCTGACAAAACGAGTGCAGTACATCGAACACTTCAGTTAAGGCATTTGGACTCTCAACCAAACGAGCTTGAATCAATTGATGAATGTAATTCACTTGTAGCGTATGCACTAAAGCTTTTCCATCGCCCGTTTCTTTATCTTCGACTAAAATTTCAATTTCTAATAAACGCCACGGTATGTCCGGACCATCACCCATTACCGTCAGCGACACTTCGAATTCATGATCGACGTGAAATTTGACACGACCATTTTCGATTTTAAACTTTCGCATTTGTGGCAATAAATGACTGGTCACAAGACGATGTTGTATCACCTGATTCAATCGAAGCAATGTTTGTCGCTTTTCGCTTGGTGTTATTGGATCAGGCGGAACAATTTTCTCGCTGAAAAAAAAACACGATTTTTTAATAATTTTTAACGATACAAATTTAGCAAATAAAGTATAAAATGTGAGTTTTTTTTCATTGTGTGAGAGGAAATTAAAGTGAAAAATTACCGTATGCATGTTGGTAAACGAGAGTAGGTGCCAGTTGTGAGAATTTCAACAGCAGCCGGTATATGAAAATTGGGCAAACGAGCATGGACTAATGTTTCACGAGCCATCCGAGCTAATGTATCGGCCGTATCAACGAAAAGCATTGATTGTTTGTCCAAAAAATTCATGATGTGCTGCAATTTAATATAAATAATTCACATTTAAAACATGGACAATTTCGATAATTTTTGAACATTTATGAAACATACCGATGATTTGTCAACTTTTGAAGCTGAATTGGCCCATTTTACCAGTGCCAATAGGCGTATAAAAAGCTGCCGTGTTCTAGCCGAAAAATTATAAATTTCAATTTTCCGCTCTAAATCGGTTTTACGCGGTAATCTGAAAGAAAGGAAAACGCAAAGAATAAATGCCACAATTAGATGAGTTGGTTGGAGATTTTATGCCAGGCGGCACTTAATCGAAGCCAATATCGGAGAAAAAATGCAATTACAATTCGGCAAGCACAGTGAGCTCATGATAGGTCCTCTGTATAATAAAATCAATGAGCATTGCCAATGAGATGGTACCGCCACGGGCTGCTTCAGTTGTGAAGCCACCACCATCGGTTGTAGTCGCATTTTGTACACTCTCTAGTGGCTGTGGTGGCATATTTTCGGCAAATTGTTCACACTTGATTGCAAACCAATTTTAAAAATGAAAAATAATTCTAAGTTGCACGCAATTCACTCAATTTGGCACATTCTCCATTCGATTTGGGATTGTTTTTTTTTTTATTTTCTTCTGCAGCACAGTCACCGATTTTATTTTGGAAAAATTGATATCGTTTTGATGTTTTTGGAATTTGATGTGGAGAATATCGGTGCGACACAACACAAACGCAGCAACATAATAAATTTCGATAGTACGCTTCTGTCATTGAACTTATACAGCTACAACGATGGCGCACTACGTAAAAAATGCTCTCCATTTCTCTCTCACATCTCTCGTACCAACATAAAAATGACAATAAATCGGACAACATGCCAAAAAATCGGCGGTAACTTAGTTTTATCTAAATAATCATTTTAAATTTCGATGAAATGAGTTAAATAAAAAAATTATTTTAAAACTATTGCTGATTAGATGAGAATGTTAAACATCACCAGAAAATGTGATTGTTAAATTCAATCATTTCAGTTTTCAAATCACTTTTTGTAAAGCATTCTTTCCCAATTTGAGGTGATTTTTTATCGTAGCAACAGATGGTGCTGATCGGTTCACATCGGTTTGACACAAACGACATGTCATATTTCGCCGCAACACCGACACTTTCAATACAATTACCATTTACACCGTAAGGACTATACATATACTGAGACACGTGTGTTTACGTTTTTTGCTTATTTATGTACTCGTATTTGTTTTTTTTTTGTTTTTTTGTTTTTTTCCCCATTTAAAATATTTACCTTTGTTTCGAAAATCTCTAAGCTGCCAATAAAGAGTCGCAATGATTATAAAAATCCAAAACGATTCCAATTTATATGGAAAAATATTGTCCGCTTAAAACTGTGCTTTGTTCCTTTATTAAATCATGCACACACAAAAAAAACGAACTTTAATGACAACTGATAGACGTATGTTAAACAATCAACTTAATATTTTCTATGAATTTCTTAAAATGCACTTGTATTCGATTCAATGCTTATATGCATATCATATCATTTTAATTTACGCACACACTCTTCCACTTTGAATGATTTGTGTAAAAAAGGTATATTTTGAGATAAAAAAAATATTTTATCATTTTATTAAATTGAAAATGTTTAACTGATTTGACTTTCTCAACTTTCTAATATAGTTATTGATTGTATAAAATTTATATTTTCGTTATTTCTAAGCGATATTGAACATTTGAAAAAAACATTTAACTGTATATTTTACAGATTCTTTTCTTATAATTCCACTGCTTGCACCTATCATCATACAAATAACAAAGATGTGTAATACAATTTTCGGTGGCATTTTTTGTTTGTTCATTTAAAATAGTATATTTAACGAAATTCTTGGCCGGACGAGTGCAATCAATTGTCATTTTTACCACTCGAAATTCGAGCTGCAGTTATAATTTGCCAGCAACCATCACAAACCCGGACCGGTTTGCTCATTTGACCATGATCGTTTGGAAGTGGAGCCACCTGTTCTGAACAGCTATTGCAAAATATATCGCCACAATTTCGACAGTGATGCTGAAATAGACAAACATTTCCAAGTTAATCAAATAGTTGAAAAATAATTATTTGTATAGAAATGTGAGAAATTACCTTGCGTCGTGTAAGACTGAAATCGCGTTCGCATTTCTTGCATTTAGATGTTGAATTGTCTGGTGTCCAAACACTTGCATTTGCATCGCTATTTAAATGTGGCCAATTGCTTTGATCAGCTGTTTTCACTTTTTCTTGTAGTTCAGATACTTGTAATTTGCTGACACTCAATTGAATGCCAAGCTCTTCAAGAGTTATTTGCGCTTCTGCCCACTGTTTTCTTAAACGCTCCAATTCATTTCGCATCCGATCGAAACTTTTTATCTCATCGTTTAATTGTTTGATTTGCGATTGTAATGTCGAAATTTGTTCTTTTGCTTTCAGTTCTTTATCCTGTAAATCACATCGCCATTCACGTTCCACCCGGACGTCTGTTTCACAGCGTGAAGCTCGCTCCTCACATGCAACTATTTGCAAAGATAGTGCTTGTGATGTCTCTTGAAGGGCTGTCAAACTTGCCAATTCGGTGGCATATCTAGTGTTTTTAAAAAAAGGGGCAAATCAAAATCATTAACATTAACATTTGTGGAAATCTTCAATTTAATTTGAATCGATTCGAACATGAAATGGAATTAGAATGGTGATCCAAAGACAAATCCTTAAATTATCATCCACAAAAAATTGATCGTTAATACTGAAAATTGTCTTTACAATTAAATGTCTATTGAAAAACAATTTGGTTTGGTAACGTATGTGGAGCTAAAACGAAGACGGAGAGAATATTCTTCAAGTTGAACTTTTTAAAGAATTTCGTTATGATTATTAAAGAGTGAAATTATGAAAATTGTACGTGTTGATCTTTTCAACTGAAATTAATGAATCTTGATACTGTTTTAACATGCCCAAGCAAAAAATCGACAGCAAATGAATATCAATAATGGCAAAATTTGCAGTGAAACATCAACAATCACACTTCTTAGTCCACTTGGTGCTGTGTTTGTGCACGAAACATCATCGACGAATAAACGCAGAGAAAAATAATGCAATAAGTATTCATCAATGATGCTTTGTGCACAATTACAGCAAAAAGCCGAGAAAGAAGTGTGTTTGTTGTTATTTCACTGTAAATTTTGCCATCATTGTAATTAATTTGCCGTAGATTTTTACTTGAGTCCGCATGACAACATTTCTTGAAAAGTCAATTGAAAAGATTTAACGTTATACGTGAAATTTTCATATATACGTTCATAAGGGAATGAAAAACATGTTCAAAATAAGCTCCAGGTTAAACAAAAACCTCGCAAGCAAACGGCACTAAGTGAAATCTGGGGACATGAGCAATTGTTTGCTGAATCTTCTGTATGAATTTATCAAACATTTCCACATACAATTTCATTATTCGGTCTGTCATTTTGATCACCACCGTCTAAGACCATTAATTATTCCCATTCAGTTCTGTATTATTTGGATATCTTTTCTCATTAAAAACATGGAATTAAACTTTTAAACAAAATCAAAACTTTCTATAGCCCTTGTTAGTTCATATTTTATTAAAGGGGAAAAGAAAATCTTTCATTATTGATACGTTTTCCATTCAAATGAAATCCAGATGCCACAATAAGTTTTAATCATGTTCAAATGAAGAGCCCAAATATCAACAGAAACCTGAATCAATCAAAATTAAATTTTGAACAAGCCACCAGCAAACAACCACCACATACTTTTTCTCAAGCTGAACAATTACATTGCCCATTGTTTCCTTTTGCGATTCAAGCTTCGCCAACAATTCGCTTTTGTGTTTCAATGATGATTCACACTCCTGTCAAAATAAAAATCACACCATATTTTAAGAAACAACATAAAATAAATGAATTTAAAACATTCATCGATTCGTTAAATGACATTTTATTTGTCAAATTTCAACTTGAAATTGTTATTTGAATTTTTGGTTTTTCTTTAAATTATATATGCAGAATAATGAGTTTATAAAATTTTATTTATTTTAGATTTTTTTTTTTCATGGGTAAATATGCTATAAATCGTCTATACAGCTGCTCCTCCAAAAAAAGGTTTAAGGCTGTTCATGTTCTAAATTTGTTCATAAATCCGCAAAAAAAAACATTGAACAACATTATTTCTTTTAGTTTTAAAGCGACACCAATTCCTCCATGTCAATTAATGCGCAAAAAAAAATAGATTTAGATCTGTTTTGTGTTGAATGACAAGAAATAAATGGATTCGAAGCAAGTGGTTGGTATATATATATAATAATAATTGGGCTGATGAAGCGTTCTAATTCGCTGAAAATGATATTTTCCTTTTTGAAATTGAATTCAATTTAAATTTGATCTTAATCTAAATGTGAAATCGACGAGATCTATTTGCCAGCCTCGGTAGTGGATGTGTCTTTCGGAGCCGATAAAACGGGTTCGGTATTTACAGTGGCCGATGATGTTTTTAACGCGGATGTTGATGCTTTTGTATCGCTAGTTAGCGAAGCCGATGGTGATTTGCGTATTTTATTTGCATTGAATGGAGGAATTGGATCAATGTAATGCGGTTTTTTCACGGGTGGTCCACATTCCGATTTCTGTTTGCTTAACTGTGTTGCATTCTTTTTGCTATTCTCTTCGGAGCTTTTACTTTCGAGCGTTTGTAAAAGTTTCCCAATTTGAGAAGCTTTTACTTGAAGACGTGCAACCATATCACCTTTTTGTGTCAGTTCTACTTCGCATTCCTTTATTTATATATAGATCAAAAATATAGATTGTTTTGTTCAGTCTTTAAAATTATGTTTTTTTTTTCAGAGTTATTTGATTATTGTTTGTTGGTTTGGTTTTGTCAATTGTTGTCTCGACCAAATCAATATAATCAACCAAAGTAGCTGCGAAAATCATCGATCTAACTAAAATCAAGATTTAATAGAAAGATTCACGTTGAAAATAATGAATGAACAAAAATTATGTTGGAACAGAATGAGGGAATAAAAACGAATTGAAATCTTAACCAAAGAACACAAACAAAATAGAGACAAAAAATAAATTTGAGGACAAAATGAAATTTGAATTTCGACGATTTCATATCACATTTTCATTTTTATACCTGCAACTTATTGTACATTTCCAAATTAATCTGCTTGATATCTTCGAGTTGACGTCTCAACGAAACGATTGTGTCTTGTTTCTCATGGATATCTTTCTCCAACAATTTCATAGCCATTTCCGTTTCTGCTTTTAACGAAATCTGATGAACAAATGAATGTTAATTGGGTTTGAGGCATACTCATCAATCATGATATGAAATTTTACTTGTAACTCTAGTTCACGTTCCACATCTGAACGCTTTTTCTTCTCAGTGGCTAGTGCTTGCACCATTTCTGGATCAATGTGATCTAAAACATTGTTTGAATTGTCATGTCGACCTTCAGTGGTGGTATGTTGCGCGGTTCGACGCAACGCTAAATTTTCCGCTTGCAATGCCAATAGGCTATTTCGTGCAATGGCCAAATCTTCTTTCATCAGTGCATTTGTTGTGGTAAGACTTTCAACTTTTGATTGTAAATTTGCAACCGTTGCACTAAAATAAATATCATGGATTTTTTTTAAAATTATTATTTATATGAATCCACATCAAACTATGTGGACATATATTTTTGTTTATATATACTTCAAATGCCGATTCAATTCCTCAATGTAGTTCTTTTGGTCGAGAACGGCCGACATATTACCGGCTGGACCTTCAATAGCGGCAACCGGAACATTTTCATCGTCCGGACTTGCACGTGAACTGGTTCGTAAATATAGCGAAAAATCGATAACACCTTGTTGCGAGTCTAAATCTTCTTCTTTGAAGCATAGATTGCAATCAATAACATTCAAACCAACCAAAATGCCCATAATAATGACCACCTGCAGATGAATCATTGGAATCGGAAATTTAATTATCGTTATTCGGCTACTAAATCTAAGCTACACAATGCAAATTGCTGTATAAATTACTTCGTCGCTCATCATCAATGCATGTGGTTCATAATATTCGGCCAACGCTACGTCTTTGTGTTCCATCAATGCTTGCAAATAGTCGGCCAATTTTTTCTGCATCAGAGCAATACGTAGCCAGGCTCGAGCACGACCCATGTGTGTTCGAACTGTTGGCAAATCTCTAACACTTGCGGTTATATCATGGGCTTCATAGCAATATTTTTCAACACTTTGCAATATATCCCAAAGTTCCTTTTTCGGACCGAGTAAGCCTTTCTTCGGTTTCAGACCATGTCGAAGCACATGCTCGAGAACAATAAAAAAATGCTGCAACGGTAAGTGGTCGGAATCAAGCATCCGTCCATAGCGAATCGATTGCTCCAACAATTCCTTAACGACAAGCTTGCAAATATTCACCAGATTACTGCGTTCAATCGCTGCGGGATCACGAGCTAAAAGAAATGTTACATATTTATTTTTTTTTTCTTTCTCAACCAAACAAAAAAAAAATCTACTTTTCAAATTAAATAAAAATTGAGAAATTGATTTGATGAAATGATCATTTGTTTTTTATTCATTTAGAATTTTCTGAAATGTTGGCGAAGCAAAAGAACGAAAAATATTGCCCATTCACAAAATTTCAACCGAAGATTAAAAATGCAACGAAAAATGGCTGTGAATATGTAAATGAGTTTTGTTTTGTTATATTTTGTTTGATGGGCCATTTCTCTACCGCTTGCAACACATGTAAATAAAATCATAAAAATTAACTCTTAAAACAGTTATTGTTTTCTTTGTTTGTTTTTTTTTTTTTTGGAGGGGATAATACAAATGGAATTAAAAACCAATTCAAAATAAGCCACCTACAGTAATTGACCCAATCACGATCCAATTTGTCTTCGCATTTAATGTTTTCAATACCAAAGTTAGCCATAGTTCCCGGTTCATCGTTATGCGCATTTCCACCGCCACTCTCTTGAATATCTAAATCCTGTAATTCCTTTAAGCACAACCATTCACCGTCCACCGATACACGAAAATTGCACAAATAAATTGTGTCTTGGGCTCCAGCCACCTCTTCCATATCGGGATTACCACGTGGCAATGAAATCATTGTGGAATTGTTATTGTGGCTGATGTTATTATTGTTATTCGTGTTATTATTTGAACCACTTCGCATTTTTACTACATTCGATTTAAATCGGCCAGCAAATCTAATCGAAGCAATCACCGCGAAAAAAAAAATTGGAAGAAATCAAATGGAATTTAAATGAATTGGATCACATGAATAGACAAAAACAAACGGAGCAAACCGAATGGGTTGCTCATGAAGAGATTTGTAACGCAGAAATGATTCATACACATTTGTTTGTTTGATTGAATGTTACAACTTTTCATCTTGCAAATGATAAATTGATAAATAAAAATGATTAGCCAAATTTCTTCACTTCAAAAATATTCATTTCAAAAAAAAAATGTGCTCGCAAAATCGACAAATAATGTTTTTAAGATGGAACTTAGAAGAAAAAAAAACCTTTCGAGGCAACACTTTCGATTTCCTTGCAAGCACTGTACCAATATTGGCTTCGCAATAAAATGAGGTTGGTATAAGAACCTTATTGCTTTTGTTTGAAAATAAACCAACAAAAAAATGTGTGCTGTTTATGTGATTTTCACTTTATCCACTGTCGGTTTGGCCTTATTCATATGAATTGTTCTGCGTTTCTCTTCATGTAATTCGATTTTTTATTGTGTTAGAAATTACCCGTCTAAACAAAACAGAAATATGAATAGTCACAGCTGCTGTTTGTCTCTTCGTTGACTTTCTTCTACGTTTGACTTTTTAAATATCGATTATTTTTGTGTTATTTTTTTTTTTTGCTTCAGCCAACTCGTATGCGTTGTGTTCTAATGAACGAATCACTAGCCCGTTGCAATGTGCACTGTACTGTGGGCTGTGCGTTCAGTGTGTGTTTGTGTGTGTGTGTGTGTTTATGTTTCAATTGCAAAAGGAAGGTATTGTATGGTCGTTGGTTATGCGCCCGCGCCAACCATAGCATTTGGTATTGCATATCAGACCCAATGTCACCACCATTACTTTCGAAATGGCACGGTGAGAATTTCATTTGAAGTTTCCCACTTGACGGTGGGCTGTCAGATGATGGCGCACAAACTGCGCAAATCAAACAAACATAAATACGGTTTGTTTACATTTTACCCGATTGAAACACGTTGGAACGTCGATTGGGCCAAATTGATTTTTGAATGGTTTATTGGTTAAAGCAATGAATATATGTAAAACTGGAAAATTCTGGTGTGTCAAGACTTCGGATGTCTGTTTGAAATGTCATACACACACCGGATCCTAATACCTTCAGAGCCATTGTCGGCTAATGACTTGCGATAGGAATGTTTATGTTCGTGTGTGACAAATTCAATCAATGTGGCATTTATGCGGCTTGACGTTTACCTTTGATATTTTACAAATGAACAAAAAAAAAAAAAATCTGCAACACTTTTATAAAATAACTTACATGCTTTGACGACCGGTGATACCGAATCGGATCCATTGTCAAGTGTTTCGGCATTTTTTGTGGTCGAAGCTAAACTGGTCTGAGACGTGCGGCTTTCGGAACGTTTAAATGTATCACGGAAATTGCGTAGCGATGATAAC
This sequence comes from Aphidoletes aphidimyza, assembly GCA_030463065.1. Classification (NCBI taxonomy): domain Eukaryota; kingdom Metazoa; phylum Arthropoda; class Insecta; order Diptera; family Cecidomyiidae; genus Aphidoletes; species Aphidoletes aphidimyza. The sequence goes on along the minus strand of CM059998.1, from coordinate 26,873,763 downwards.
GATGTGGATTTTTTTGGTGAATTACTCACCGTGCTCACTTCTTCTTCACTCTGAGCCCGAACATATAAATTACCAATGTTTTCACTCATTTTGCACTTTATTTAAAGCATTCACATAAGTAACACACATACAAGCCACATACACGAAAAAACACAAATTAATTCAATAGAACCGAATTTCATGCAAACAGAAAAAAATGTGTCATGTTTTCTTGAGCAAAGAACTCACACATTCATACGAATATTCACATAAATGCAACCAGTAAAATGGTTTGCATAAATAATTTCTCAAACCTTCAGTGATAATTGACAAAATTACAATTATCAATACGTAGCACAAAGAATCCAGCTCACTTAAAACACCGGAACACTGAATTGAAATCACTGGATCTTAATGAATCAATATCATTGACAACTCATTATTATTCACAACAATAACATACACTTATGATAAAGATAAAAGTGGGCAGATTCTTTTTTTTTTCTCATGAAACCAAGAGAAAAACCAATTACATTTATGTGAAATAACAAACGAAAAAAATGACAAAAAATTCCAACAGCCAATGTATCACATTAGAAGAAGACTAATTTATGAAACGGTCTACACAATTTTGGTATCATGTTCTTTTGTAGCACAACAACAAAAAAATATTCACATTGTAACCATATTTAGTGATGTTTTTATCATTTTAAATGACCCGAACTGCTCCCTATCAAATGAATTAATAATTTGTTGTTATGCCCATTGAATGCTTCGCACTTGTCCAAATAAAAGAAAAAAACAAAAAAAAAATTAAAATATACACACAACAAAATTGCATGTACTGAGTTGTCAGTCAACAATGTCACATTACATGCCCAGATGTGCTGCTGCGTATTTGTTGACATTTTGTTTTCGTAGAGATTGTTGATCGGAGAGGTTGGCAACCATGCATCCGATAAACACAATTCGTTGAATGAAACATACAAACGGTCCCACCAACACAACAAAATTCATACCAGCCAAAAACATAGCAAATGATTGCAATTTTCATGCCGATTCAATAAAGTCAATATTGGTGTTGTGAAAATGGGAATTTTCATTTGAATGTCAATTGTTCGAATGAACATTATTAGTGTGTGGAGTGGTGAACAAATGAAGTAAAAAAATAACGAACATTGTGACTACACTGATGTGTGACGCTTGAAACTATTGGTGTGTTTCTCTTATTGGAATGAATGTTAGTATTATGATTAGGCGCGATGTTATTCAATCCTTACAACGCAAAAATAAAAAACCGTCTTAGCCATATACAAATCAGACCGACACCGTTCATCACAACAAAAAAATAAAGGGTTTCCACAGCACCTCGCCTTAGATACACATTCAAAGTCACAAATGACATATTTATAGTTGTGTTGCCCGCAACTCTCCGGCACTCAGCTGATTTGATAAACGCGAGAGAGAAAACGAACGAATGAAAAAAAAAAATAGAAAATAACTTTGCACAGACATGTGAACACAAAAATTCAAACGCAGTAAAGACAACAACAATAATAATTCGCTCGAGTCTACAACAGAAACAATTTTTAATTGTCATTCAGTGGTGAACACCATAGTCGATCGTGTGTGTTCGATTTGGTCGTACATAGTTTTTGGTTTTTCTCCATTCTGGTTTCGTTTCGTTTTTTTTTTTGTTATTTCGATTGTTGTCGCAATTTTTAGACGATTTACCAATCCACACAATTAGCGTATAGAAAATTAGAGTAAAATCTCATGCTACAATTTTCACAAAAATAAATGAACAACAAACAACAACAAAAACCACAACAAAGAATTTCAAGTGAAGTGAATGATTCGCAAATGAATCGAATAGACTAAAAAAGTCAGAAGGAAAAAAGAAACAATATCAGGAAATAAACACATTCGTAAATCACCTATCTACATAACAACAATTAGTTACAATTAAATCGATTAATTTTTTTTTTTCGTGAAATAACGACTAGTAAAAGTGAATCGAACAGTGTTTCTGGTGACTTGAATGAACAGTGAGCAATGTCTTGGCGGTCACAATAAATTGTATATCACTTGTAAGAAATCCAAATTGATTGAAAAAATGAAAAATTTCCTTGCGTTCTTTGTTCGCTTACTTTGTTAAACACGAATAAGATTAAGGTTTTTATGAATATTTGATATCGAAATTCGATGTTTTGGTTTTAATTCATTCTCTATTCTTTGTCGCTCTTCGTTTGTGCGACATTTTTTTTTTGTTTTTGTTTATTTATGTTAATTCCACAGAGAGCGCGTGTCATATCGATATGAATTGTTTTCGTTTTGCGTCAAAAAGAAAAAAACGTCATGCGGTTCAATACATCAACACTTGCACTAAAATAGTGTTCTTGATATGACGACCATCATTGTGATGATTTTGATTCCATTTTTGTTTTCTTTGAACGGACTTTGTCATTTATTCGATTGAATATCAGTTGAATTTAGTCAATGTGTTTCATCGTAATTGTTTTCAATCAACTTTTCAATGCACTTCAATTTTGTCAACACAACGATATAAATAGAGAAATGATAATCGATGCAAACGAGTCCCGTTTATTGTTCCGAACTTTTAAAATCGCATAGCAAATTTCAAAATGTGTATACATCCGTTTTATGTTGATTATGTCTCGTCTTCGTTGACGTTGTTTTTTTTTTGGGTGAACATCGCAAACGATTCCATCCATTCAAATCATTTGCGTTGTATGCTGGTTGATTCAGTCATTCATGGGAGTCATTTCTCAAAAATGCATGATACAGCGAAATTCCTAATTTGTTTATTACATTTCTCTGATATACAATTTTCAAAGTGTCAAGTATTTAGCGCGTATTTTGTTATTTTGCATGTTATTGTTTGCTTGAATAAACAGCGCAAATGATCGCTATTAACTGATTCATGCAGTCAGGCTGAATGAAACAATGATATTATTTTTAATACCTTTGAGCATTGTTTGAACACAGTGTATGTGACTCTCGGCAAGTATAAAGATAAGATTAAATCGACAGTTTGCGGTTGATCACTGATCACCGTATAATTTGTGTATTGTTGTTGTTTTTTTTTATTTCGTTCGTTTCATATATTAAAATTAAAAGATTAGTTAAGAATTTAAGAGCCATGCACCCATGTGTGTTCAAACAACAGCCCATGTTTGAAAGAAATTTGTTTCGCTATTTAAATGAGGTGTGATAAATTTGCACGATAGGACATTTTTTGATCGCATCGAAAATAGAATAAAATTTTTCAGTGATTTCAGTAATTATTAACAAAGAGCAATTGGTTTTGTTCAATGTTGTAAAATTTTATTTGTTTATTGCGGCTTTTTTGTTCTTCGCTTAAAAATTATGTGTGACTGAAAAAAAACCGGGAACCAAAGTTTCATCGCATATTCCAGCGCCGTTATAGTTATCTCCGTTTACAATCAAATTATCCACAAATAGAATATGAACGCGTATGAACGTTAACCGCTGCTTTTTCATCTCCTGATAAGTCATAAGTATAATCATTTCCTTTTCGTTTCCTCTCAGTTTCATTTCAAAATCATGCTGACTTAGTCACACGTTTGCGTGTGCGTCTCAGCATATATTTACAATCGTAAAACTGCACAATTGCATCACAATACAATTTCAGTGCACGCCAATGTATTGACAACGATGTGGTTTTTTCTTGCAAAGGATTGTTATTTTATTTACAATCGCCTACCAAAATTCCACCTTTCACATGAACATCGTGGGCATGAGTATATTTTCATCGGTTGTTCTATTGTGTTAGGTTTGGTGCTGTTGCTGTTGCTTGTTGATATCACAGTTACAATTGGAGATGTGTTGAGTTCATTTGAAAATGATTTAATAAATGGAAAAAAGAAGATAATAGAATGACACAACCGATGAGTTCAAAACGTGAAACATCAAAAATAATTGATTAGTTGCCCCGAAAAAAAACATCCAAATTCAATTTCTTTATCATCATACAAAAATGTTGGGTGTGTGTGTGTGTGTGTGTATGTGTGCGCGCGCGTTTGAACTACAAGTCGCATCTGCCATTATTTATAATCGGTTGAAATTGAGTGCAAAACTGTCACACCATGGATTCGGATATGTTTTGTACTCTTTGCGACACAAGTAAAGTGCTAACGAAAAACAAATTGTACTTGTTATGTATATACATCGTCTCTTTTGGATTTACATCGAAACGGCGCACGCGAACACTGAAAATGTGTACACATTCCGTAATTGAGTATTTTGATTGTACGTTAATTTAATTGAATTATGCTCGCCAAATTGGCGAATATAATAGTACGAAACTAATTCAGTCACTGACTTTTTCACATTTTGTCACATGAAATCGTGATAGATTCGTCTTTTTGTTGTTGTTGTTGTTGTTCACCACCAACGGTTGATGAATACCATTCTCGTTCACAGTGTGTTTTGCTTTGTATCCCTTTCAATCTGCAATCTCAGTTTCTATCTGGCTGTCGTAAGCACTTGGCCGTGTGTCACCTTCTTTTTCTAACATAAAAACATCGGCTACATCTTGTCGTTCGGTGTTATACCGTTGGTGGCAGTTTTATCGGCCGTCATTATCATTTGTGTGAGCACATTTGATATTTCAAGCATTTCTGGCCACTTGTATTTTTGTACGTGAGTCGTTATAAATCGCAATTGACAATTTTCAACAGCGACTTCTTTATCGTGTTGTCTCTGTCATTCACATCCTTTTTTCCAAAGTCAGTATTTGTTGCTGTGTGCTCTTTTTGTGAGTGTGTGTGTGTGTGTGTGTGTGTCTGGTCAAATATTGTTGAAAACGACGAAAAAGAAAAAAAGTCGGCAGTTAGATCGCATGTGCCATTGATTTAGTCATTGATTGCGCCGTATTCGTTTGACTTAGATAATATCAGGCCAATTGTTACTACAACTTTCATCGAACAATTTTTGATTTCGAAATTTTTGATGTGTGTTCTTATTGAATTGAATATCGAACGCAATTCGTGTTTACATAGTGCAACTGAAGCATACAAAGCAATTGCTTAAGCAATTTATTCAATTTAGTTTATATTTCCATATCGACGCTATTCATTACAACTAATCATTTTTATTTCCATTTTATTTTTTTTATTTATTTTTCACAGAAACACATTTACTGAATTCGCCGAATCGAGCTGATAAAATAAGTGATACATCACAAATGTGCATCCATTTGTGGCGTTGCATTTGAATGGAAGTTTGAGATTGTGGCACAACGCTTAATATCAATACAATCCCAACACATTTTACATCGTTTTTTCTCCGATTGGTGTTAATCGCTCAAATTTTGTTATATCGTTTGTTTTGTTTTTTTTTTTCAATATTTCGTATCACACATACTGCGGATAAACGAATGAATGCATGAAAAATATCATTGAAATGATGCGATAAATGTGATTTAAATGTGACACAGAAGATTTCATTAAGAAGTTTGAATTCAATTTAGAATTGTGATTGTCACCAGTGATTTTGTTAATCGATTTTAATAAAAACAATCATAAATTAAGAGCAGGTGATTGATTCACCAGTGACAGTTCATTTGGAAGCAGAGATTGAAATGAATACCACATTGCCACCGATTATGGACGAGACATTACGTTATATTTACGTCGAAATTATCGAACGATATACATTGGAATACGCAAAGGCATTCGAATTCGAATATAAGCCATGGATATTTTCGGTGTTGGGCTCAATTGTCATTGGACTCAGTGGAATACTTCCATTGTTAGTAATCCCGGTTGATGCAGGCGGAACACAATTCAGCGATCGTAAGTTTGGTCATTTTTCTTTTCTTTTCATATCACACCAATTTGAAATGCTGTCACATTGGAATCGACCAATTTTCAACCTGCAATCGAAATTAACATATTTCTTTGTTTCGTTTGCAACAATGTTCATTCACCACTTGGAGCGCTTGGCGATAAGAAACGGCCTTTTATACACGATTGTCAATTAAATTTGAGTACAATATCGAAAGCTAATCGGTCGCGTACAAATAATTTATTACCTCAACGTTATTGATGAAATGCTCAAGTGTTGATGTGACGTGTTCAATCGATAAAACACTGAAAATATTGAATTGATTTTATTTTTTAGCTGTGGCGAAATCGATGCTCTATCAAAGCGTCAACTCTCCGATATGATGTTATTCAATCCTAATCGTCTTCTGTTTTTTTTTTCTATCTCTCTCTCTCTCTCTCTCTCTCTCTCTCTTTCTTTCTCATATGTTTGGTTTCCATTTTGAAAATAAAAATTTCAGCGGCTGAATCAAAATCATTGAAGATTTTACTTAGTTTTGCTGTTGGCGGTTTATTGGGTGATGTATTTTTGCATTTGCTTCCGGAAGCCTGGAATTCAGATATATCACAAAGCACGAGCGGTAAGCGTACCTTAATTTGATTCCGTATATAATTACTAAAACTTGATTGAATTTGTATTTGACATCTACAGATGGTCATCCATCGATGCGAAGCGGTTTTTGGGTGTTAGGTGGTGTTCTCATTTTTACGATTGTTGAAAAAATCTTTTCGGGCTACGCAAATGCTGACGAAAGCAATCCACAGCCAAAATGTGTGGAAATTGCTAATTGTTTGTTGCGAAAGAGTGGTGGAAAAATTCCCGAAAATAAAGAAGGATTATCATGTGCCCACAATGGTTCGTGTGACATTGAAGATGTACCGAATGGATGCTTTTTAGCGGGCAAAACCAACGAAAAGAAAGAAAATCATCAGCCCATCAAAATTGCTGGCTATCTCAATTTAATCGCCAATTCAATTGACAACTTTACGCACGGCTTAGCGGTGGCTGGATCATTTTTAGTTTCATTTCGTCATGGACTGTTGGGAACGTTTGCCATTTTATGTAAGTACAGTAACTGCCGATAAACAATACTTCTGTTTGTTGTAAATGTCTTTACATCGATTCATTTTCATGTTGACTGCAGTGCACGAGATTCCACATGAAGTGGGCGATTTTGCGATTCTATTGCGGTCTGGTTTCAGTCGTTGGGACGCTGCAAAGGCTCAAATGTTGACCGCTGGCACTGGCCTGATTGGAGCTTTAGTTGCAATCGGTGGTACAAATGTAACAAACGCTATGGAAGCGCGCACATCATGGATTATGCCATTTACGGCCGGTGGATTTTTGCATATCTCATTGGTGACCGTTTTACCGGATTTACTAAAAGAAGATGACTCAAAGGAATCGATCAAACAGTTGTTGGCTTTATGTGCTGGCATTGCCGTTATGGCGGCCATGACAATTATTTTTGAATCATGAACATTCTTCGGTTGATTTTCGCTAATGCGCAGTGCAGTCGTAAGAAAAATCTATAAAATTTACACGAAATTACACGACAGCCAAAATATCAATTCGTTACACATCAAGATAAAAGTGGACACCATCCCACTTTAGATTGTAAAATACTTTAGTTCTGATTATTGCTTTATTCTAATAATTTTTTTTTATTATTCTCATTGTTATTTGCGATTGCTGAGAATTTCGAATTGAACAGAGACTGTTAATACAAATTCTATAGTGTGTACAACCAATTTATGAACAATGTTAAATCATTAAGAAAAGAAAAAAAATGAGAATGGAAACTTTTAGTCATTGGTTGTGAATGAGAATGCTTACAAAATTATTTTGTACAAATTCAGAAATGTGAATCGTTTGAATCGGATCCATCTATAACTTCAATCTGAAATGAAATTAAAATGAAATACTCTGAAGAGTTCAACCAAATTCAGGATGTGGATGAAAAATAGAAGCAAATAACAAACTTTGACTCGTTCCAGTAAACAAAACACAAATATACTAAATGCTGATTGAGCAAAATCTTTAGTTTTTAGTGAAATTAGAGCTGTTAATAAAATAAAAACTGAAATAGAAATAGAGATACAATTTTTTTTTCTGTTTGATAAATAATGTTTCTACTGAAGATAAATATATGGCCAAGGGCCATTTGCCATACCCAGAAATACGTGTATGCTCATTGCTCATAATCACACATTCGTATTTTACTTGCCGACTAATAACACACACAAAAAATAACTAAACTAATTCTTCAATTAATATGTTTTGCCATGAGCACACACATTTCAATTATATATATATTTTTTTTAAACTAGATTTTAAATCTTAAATAAAAAATATCGAATTTTTTCTATCTCCTCCAATCTTCTATGCTAAGTAAAAATGACAGAAACTGTGGAAGAGAACATATATTTTGAAAAACAGAAAGTAGCCCTTAAATCGATTTCTTGTGATAAACAACATTTAGTTAAACTGACGTATGAATCACCACAAACCATGTATAAGTTTTGTATCTCCAAATGTCGTGTTTGTGCAACTGTTTACTTTTGTTTTCAAGAGCTACTTCATAGCATAAGCTCACGTGTGTGGTTTTTACTTTAATTTTATCTGTTATTCCATTTCACCACAATTACAGTGCTAAATTGGTGTGAATCAAGCAGAGATGAGAATCTAGCAGGTGTTTCAGCTCCGTATACCTTATTAGAGTCGCGTATATAAATGCAACTATCAAAAAACCTACTTTGCTCAAGAAAAATTCAATTTCGACCATTTTTATAACATTCCCGGAGAGCTGAGATACATCAGATATTAGCAAATAATTGTGTTGAAATGTTGAAATCGAATAACATATGAAAGGCTATTGTAAAAAGTCCAAACATCGGTTTTCAGAAAAGCCACCGATGGGTAGTAGCTTAGATACAAAATTCATTTGAACAAAAATAACTACAAAAGATTTTTATTAAATGTTATTCACAATGGGAAAAACCATGAGTTTTATTGACGGTTGAATTTTGGGGTTAAGAATCGGGCGAATTATCAATACAATGCTGATGATGGTGTGGGTAAGTCAATGATCTAGCCATTTAAATGGCAAATCACACCAACTGTTAATGAATCACTAGAAACGGTAACTGGTGATGGTCTTTTTAAAAATATTCTTATCAAGCGGTTAACTTCAATTCGGCATGTTGATTTGACTATTTTTATATCGGCTGCAATTGATTTCGAATACATTTTTTCTTTACACTTTTACATGCTTTATCGAAATGTCATCCCATTTGGCGCCTAATCACATAAATAGAAAGTATATGTGCGACTGCAGTCAGTTTCAACTGTCCGAAATCGAACTATCATCAAGTGTATGTGTGTTTGTGTGTGTGTGAGAGAGAGAGAGAGAGAGAGAGAGAGATTTTGCGCGCAAGCACAAACCAATACTAATTCCAATTCAGTTTGTGTTAAAGCATTCAAATGATTAGCATGCATTGTTTTCGAATCGTTGAAATTTGACATCAATATTGTTTGAATCTCATTTTGATTGTCATAGTTGTGCACACTTTTGTTTGAATTAGTTCAATATTATTTTATTAGCAAATTTAATTTGCATTGTTTTTAGTTAATTTATTAAGTTTTTGTTTTATCCTTTGTTTTTTTTTTTTTTTTTAAATGTGTTTGTCTTATTTGTGGTAAGTATTAGAGATGAGAACTTGCGGATTTGATGCATTTTGTATTTCTTTTTTTTTGTGTGCAAGTTGAAAATGGTCATGGTTGTAATTCACCAAGACAATAAATTCATTCGCTACTGAGATTGTCTCGGTCGCATCCATGGTTAACTGCTCCAGCACAGTATTTGTTTTGTCTACGGCCAATCCGTTAATCGAAGTATGCTTTAACAAATATTCTGATGATTTTCTATCCACTCTTTTCGCTCTTTTCAGAATGAATTCGTATTTTATGCACAAAATCTGCCGTCTACACAAGTTGCGAATGGCGTAGATTTTCAAATCATTCGTCTACCAATTTTAAGTAAAATATCGGTTAATAATTTGCCTAAAAGGCGTTAATTTATTAAAAATTCAAATAACTAAAAGTGTTAAAAGTGAATCATGGAAAAAGCAACACAGATTTCTAGCGTTGAAATCGCCAACGAAAATAGACCTAGTGTAATGCCAATTGAAGACAATAGCTCAACTCAGGATGCTACCGATTATGAATCACATTCGGACAGTGATTGTAGCCAATGTACCGGCGATCATTTAAATCAAAGTGATTGCAGTGAAATGATGATGGCAAATCAACTAAAAGATGATGTACCAAAGTTATCAATCAATGTAACCAATCATTTAAAGAATTGTAATCAAACGACCATTCTATCGCCGATTAGTGAGCTTGCCATGAATGTTGCAAAGACTAAATTAACTCCAGCCTGTAATCTAACGGGTAAGTTGTAGAGGCTGATTCTGAAATCAGCTGGCTGATGTTGTTTTGAATTGAACACAAATTCAAACGGCCTTGCTGATTGTAACATGTTGCATGTTGTATGCTGTCATGTTGTTGTTCATGATTCTTTGTGAGTTCATCTGTTGTCCCATAGATGGCACCTGGTGATCACACACAATTTGAAGTGTTCAAATTGAAAACGTATCAATAAATGGAAATGAATGTCATTTTTTCGTCAGAGACACTATTTCAGATAGATTTATCAATTTTAATTGTCAAGACTATTCGAATGTTATGCACCAATTATCATGAAATGGAAATATTTTAACCCAAAATTCACATCCGATTTAATGTGATTAAGACAAAGAGATTTCATAATCTATTGAATTCCAATTTAATGCTAATTTTTATTCATTCTTTGCGCTCCAATTCATTCATCAAAATTCTTTTTGGATAGCAACATATCTGACGAAATATTACGTTCGATTATAAAATACTGTAAATTATTTACAATGACAATGAATTGACTGCATTAATGAACAATGATTAAAATCAAAATTTAAATTAACATGTTACACCAAAATAATGACCATTCATTGATATAGGCGAGTGAAATAGTGAATTGAAAATGTCATTGAAACAGGTAATCAATTGTTTACTAAGTTTATTCAAAACAAGTGTCTACACACTTATTCATTAGATGAAGTCTTTGTTGTTGTTGCTGCAATGTGTATGTGTGATTTGATTTGTTGCTGTTCTTTTCATTAGCATGTTCAACACCATATAAGTCTTGGCTGATGGTCATTTGCCTATTCAATATCGGGTTACAGACAATAAAAAAGAGGAAGGAATTCCGGTATCTAAACGCTAATTTGATTTCGGCGGTCAAAATCGACTCATAGTTAAAAGTGGCTGTTGTGTTGTGGCGCGTATTTGCCACAGAATACGCGTAAGATCGTTACGGAAAATTGAAAAGAATTTTATATATGAAAAAGAAATGGAAAAATAAAGAACCATATAACGACACACACACACACACACACACACACACACGCAAACAATAGGCCTGCCAAATAATATGTTCGTTGATTCGTCTGTGAGGCATTGCAACCACCTTGACTTACCGTTAAAAGCAGTTGCATCCAAGAAGACCAACCAAGCACGAAACTATACCGTGCGTTTGACCCCTATTTTTACATTTATCGCCCAGTATAAAACTAGACTTATTATTTATTTCACTTCCATTATTAATTCTTTTGCACTAGAATTTGTCATATACATATATATGTATACATTTTTTTTTCACTGGTATGCAATTGAACAGAGAGAATAGAAAACGAATGAGCAAGAAAGCGAATTGAGCATAGTAGCCAGAGAGAATGAGATGAAAAAAAGGGAGAGAATGCTTCTTATTATACTGGAACTGGTGCGGCAGTATAGCCGTTGCGTTGCACATTCATTGTGTGCAACACGCACTACGCTGGTTTATTACATCTATGTCAAGCCTTGAAGTAGTCTAACAACAGTTTTTGGCGCGTGCTATTGAAAGCAGAGGGTGTGTTTGTAACTTTTTTTTTTATTATTATTGTTGTTGCTGTATATTTGCTTGATGATTCAGTTTGTATTTTTTGGTGTCAATATCACACCAGGTTTAAGCGAATGTGGCGGTATGCGTATGTATCAGGACCTAGCACAATTCAAAAACACACATATATATATATATATATATATATATTGCGAGATGCTAATAAGCAATGAGAATACCGAATGCCATTCGGGGGGAAATGATAAGGGTCCAAAGAAATTTGTCGGCAATTTTCAAGATATTTATCGTGTCTCCATTAATAAATATTATTTAAACTCACATTGACACGTAATCATTGAAATATATGTCAACATTCTGAGGTGTCGATTTGACTCAACGATCAAAGGCTCACACCGTTTTTTTTAACGGCCGTTTTTATTTTAAAAACAGAAACTACAATTTCTGAACACACACACACAAAACTAATTTCTTGAAATGATTTCTCGTCGTGTAAATTGACTATTGTTTTAATTTGATGAAACAGCTCGGATCTTGAATATCTTCAAAGATTTCTGTTGCATGCCAATGTTCACCGTTTTTTCATCAAACGAACGGAATTGACATTTTTCGTGAATAGAACATCAACAAAGCGCGCACACAGTATGGCAAATCAAAGTCACAGCTAGACGCATCCAAGTACAAAACAAATAAATTAGAGCTGTTTGAAATCATCATTCCATTCGAGCGTATGGATATACGGCAATCTGCTCTATACATTGGCAACGACCAATGTTTTGCACGACACACAACAAAGCAATTAAATCGAGGCAGAAAAATCAAAGTCTTCGTTCGCAGTATGATGCAACTGCATTCATTCAACGAATTCAACGCTTTTGATAATATTTCAATCAGAATTGAATCAGCTGTAACGGTGCAGTTTTTAAAGGAAATTATCGATTATGCCACCTTAGCGGCAGTGATTGTGCATTCAGGCAGATTTCGCGCGCATGCATTTCATGCACACATGGCACTTTGTGACCATTGATTCAGAGTTACAGCCAACACCTAAACTTTAAATGTTTAATTAAGTGGAAAATTATTTGATTTAAAATTGTTCTCCTTTGTATTGTGTAATGTGTGCAGCGTACATCCCGTTTTTAGTACCTTAGCTCATTTGATTCATTTCTTTCCCTTTCTTTGCGTAAACTCAATTAAATTCTACCGAATGAAATGATCGCTGTCGACTAATTACAAAGCCAAAAGAAAAACTGCTTTTCGACGGCGAAATTTTGTGTTGGGTGAAAATTGCATTAGTTTTTTTATTTATTTATGTTCAAGTTGAATTCGGTGAAACAAGAAACTGGAAATTTATTGAAATTATGAAGGGCTTAGATGGTTTGTTGCGCCGCTCGAAGCATTTTTCGAACATATTGATTTCACACTGCATGATGTCACTCGCCATGCCATCGACTGACTGTGAATTTTCTTCATTGAATCGTGCTTAAATTCATAAATTTAATTGAATTGAATTCGTTTCGATTTAATCAACTGCAAATAATCAAGCAGCTCTTGGTGGAAAGTTCATTGTCTTCGTTTTGTTACCTGTTTTCATACCGATATGATATGTGCAAAAAAAAAAAATTTAGTTCGTCTAATAGAGAATGGTTGCAAATATAATGAATTCCTTGAAGTTGAGACTCTGAACGACAATCAAAATGCGGCAATTTCGCGTGAAAGGCCAACCAATATCCTCACTTGTAAGCTTGGAAACCGTTTTATAGTGCATTGTAATATTGATCACTGTTCAATTTTCGCACATGTCGATAATTTTGCAGCATCGTAAAATGAGCATACGAGCACATGCAATCAACAGATTTCAGTAACGTCGAAATATTTGCAATACTCGTGCACGATGGTGCAAACAAGGCTGCAAACAAAACAAAAAAAAAACATTTTGATATGTTATTTAAATCATACAGGTCGAGTAAAAATTGTCTGAAGATGTTTTTTAAAAACCCGCGAAATTCTTACAATAGCTACTTAGATCTATTTAAATAGACGAGCCGAAGAACAATGAGCAAATTTCGAAAGGAAAAGCAGTTCAACCAACCGGAGGGTATCGACGCGAAATGCAATAGGGTTACAATTTCAATGACAGAAGAAAAGGAAAAAAACAACTAGCGCAAGACATTCGAGGTAACAAACAAACAATGAAATTTAAAGAGCAGCTTTCTTTTGAAAATGGTAACGTTGAATGTCGTTGTCGCTATCACTGTCTTTTGCTTGCATATTAAAGCGTATTGTACTCATTTGTCTGCATTTGAACGTTCCGCCACAAGCAAATGATTTTTCTCTCTTTCGCTCTCTCTCTTCTCTTTCTCTCTCTCTCTCTTTCGCTGTGTGTGTGTTTGTACCCCGAGAGTTGTTTGTAGCATTTTGATTTATATACTTGTGTCACATTTGCCTGCTTTTTATCGATTATATAAATGTCTGTTTGCCATTTTCGCGTAAGTTTTTTTTTATCCTGTTTTGTAAACTGATTTCATCCTATTATTGTTAATGCTCCCTTAATTATATTCATATATTGAGCATATTGTTGAATCGGTCTGTCAATGCCTATACGTTTTACGATGTGCCGAAAAGTGCAAGTCGTTTGGCTGTATGAGTCTTGCACTTTTTTTTTGTTCACTTCATCTGCATAGTTCTAATTTTCCAATTTAATCAGTGAACATAAACAGAATGCCTTGCCTATTGCAAATCATTGCAACTATTGTGTTGATTTTGCATTTTCGATTGCTATTGTATTTGTGCAATACGGCAGATTATATTATTCTTTAGCATTTCATTCTTCTGTATGGTAATTTCTGCAAAAGATCCTAGTTAAAGACGCGAATATGTAAATATTCATAAGTTGTGTCAAAACCTTTTGCCAATATTATTCATATGAATTGAAATTAGCGACTGCAATCGAACAGTCTTGAATCTATTGAATGGAAATTTATCACATCAATTTGTTCCAATTGATAGAAGAATTGATTGATGTCAGATGTGCACTTATTTTTGTTTTATTTTAACATTTTCCACATTTTCGGGGTGTGTGTGTGTTTGTGCAAATGTGTGTAAAATTCTTAAGAAAAATTTGCATCATTTTGCAATGGCGGAAAATCTACATATGAGTAAATTGCATTATGATGCTATAAATGCAAGTGAGCAGTGTTGAATGAAACGAATACAATACGGCGGCAAATGCCGAGGAAAGGGAGGATTCCAGTATTCAAGGAAAAAATGGTTGGAAAATATTAATGTTGCTTTTGTTTGATCTCGTTTCTTTGACTGAATGTTGAAAAGCAATAAAAAAAAAGCCCACTTTCTTCTCTTTTTTGTATTAAATTAATGCTCCTTACGATGCACTTCTTGTTCTTGATTCAGATTTGTTGTTTTTTTTTTAAGTTTATAAAGTCTTAAACGATTTTATATGAAATTATTGTAATGGTTTCTACTCATCAGCTGAGCACATTTTCCAAAATCAATTTGCATTTTTTTGTTCAAGGTATTGGGTGATTTGATCTGTGTATCATCGGTGTTTGACGATCCCTTTTTTTTCTTCTATGTAAAATTGAAATTTCAATTTGCATTTGGAAACGGCAATTTTTGGGCGAAATGATTTGATTCCATTGTGGCATTTGAATTTTGATTTGCATGTTGATAAAATTGGTCTCTTTCACTCTCGATTTTCCGTTGGCATTTAAACATTGGCATGTAAATTGAATGGTGTTCGATTGTAGCACGAGTTCAGCATTAACTAGCAATACCAGTAATTTGACTTTTTTTCTATTGTACCCAAAAGAAAAATGATCTTAAAATTTTGTGTCGAGCAATCCAACAACTGTCTTGCCACACAAAAGACGAACCCTTTTTTCCTCGTTTTCAAGTATAGTTGTCTGGATGCGTTGTTGTACGTTGTGTGTGTGTGTGTGTACGTATGTTGCAGTCGCAACCAGATGGCTACATGGCTTCGCGCCATTATCATCATTAATCACAACACAGTACTACACCACTTTCGAAAATAATTAATTTTTTCCACCAATTTCAATTGATGCACGTTTGGTCATTGGCCAAATCATTGTGGCCGATATAAAATTGGAACTCATTGTTTAAGCGCACACGACACACATAATGACAATCATTTCATACGATGATTGTGAACTGTTATTGTTCATCGGACTGTCAACGTTTTGTTTTGTTTTTTTTTTTTTCATTTCTGAATGGACAGTCATCGATAAATAACAATTGGTATTTTTCAATGGTCTAGCACCGTGTCTGATCGAAGAATTGCGCATCGCTAGCGCACATCTTGACTTTCACTTCACAAAACATATCAAGTCAATGTGTCCAATGTGCACACATATTTGGCGCTCTCTCTCTCTGTCTCCCTCTGTATATAATATTTTGCCGGTAACGGTATTTCATTGAATTTATTGATCGTTTCCATTCGGATGCTTGGCGCTACCTTTTGTCATAGTGACAATACACGGCGCTAAGCATTAATTTTTGTGCAAAAAAAAAATAATAAAGAAGAAGAAAACCTTTTGCCATCATTTTCAATATTGTGCGCTGTCACCCTAAGACTTGATTAAATGCTATTGTGTGTGCATTTCACAACGTCCGAACGAGAGAGAGAAAAACAAGCAGATTCAACCGCTTCATACGCTTAAAACCTAAGGAAGTTAAGGAAGCAACCGAAAAGTCGACAAACAAAAAGGAAAATGCAACGATGAATGACGATGGAATTAGGAATTAGAAAAGCAACAAAAAAAAACACATTAAAATCACACACGATGTGTTTTTGTATTTATCGCTATGCTTTTACCAAACAGCATTCGAATCCGCCAAATGTATTGGCATTCGATCGGCTGTTAGCCGAGTACCGTTACAAAACCAATAATAAAAACTGTATCGATCTTATGGTGTGCTCATTGATCTGGTATAATATTTTGTCGATTCGCATCGGAATGATGGCTCAGCTTTGGCAGCGATTTGTATGAATGACATCATCAAACAAACAATGATTTTTTGGCCCGTGCTACATTTTCGCTATAATGTACATTGTACACCATTATCTGCAGACAATTCACATCCATTTCTCTATTTCTCTCTTCCTGATTGCCAATAGCCTCATCTATACACTTCAAGCGAGCGCATACACACAAACAAAAACCTAATCCATCGGTACAATTGTGTTTGGCTCATCCACATCAATTATTTCTTACGTGATTTTCTCCCTTTCGGTTTTTGGCATTCAATTCGTTCTTTATAGCTTTTTCCTTTCATTTTCAATGCCAAAAACCATTCGAATCATATGTCTTGCAAGACATAATAAGCACACACGCACACATTTGATCAAGGCACTGGAGCAAACATGACCAACAACAACAATACTAGCGATCACCGAAAAATTGCGCACACATAAACATTAGAACGAAAAAAAAAACAAGGAGAACGATAGAATAAAAACGAGAAAAATACAACATAAAAACTGCAGTCAAAAATACATTGGAAATCAATTGGCGCAAATATATATGTGTAGAGAGTGTGCTGTTGCCAACATCACTCACCATTGAACTGTATGGAAGGTATAGGTAGGCAAGATCGAAGATTTTTACGGTTTTCCACACACAAACATACACACATATCGCACCGTCAAATCATATGGCAAAAAAAAACAGAGAACCAAGAAAGAGCACAAAGCAAATAGCAAAAGAAAAATAAGAAGTAAAGGAAAAAATGTATAAAAATATAAAAATATAAAAATATAAAAGTATAAGACATATGATTGAATTGAGAAGAGGGTGAATGAAACCTCACAAATGGCGATAGTAACTGAGTAAAAGACTGGCAACAAACTTGGGCTCAACAGCAGCAATGGCAACAACAACAACAACAAAAACAACACCACCAAAATGAATTTACCTTTGATGGTTGAAAGAAGGAGCCAAAAATAGAAAGAAGAAAAAAAAAATACACGGTGTAAGAACGGTAACTTACTTATAGTTTTGGAAATGTGCGAAGTGAGCTAAGTAGCGTATCGTCAAGAAAAAGCGGTAAACAAAAACCATATGAGATGCAAATGGGGCTTGCAATGTGAGCGAAAAAGAGAGATAAAAAGTGAAAGAGAAAGCGAAAGTGGAAAAGTGTCGTTCGTGGTCGTTGCCATCGAAAACGCAACTCAGTACACACGCACACATACCTCGCTTAGGGTATATCAACGAAAACAGAGAGAAAAAAAACACCCCGATGATAGCTGAGCAACGAGAAATGGTAATGACGTTTACGTTCGGAATGTGTAGAGCCCGGCACCCGGGACCCGGGCTTCATATAAAATGTTTGCTGTAAATCGCTCTCATATGTTACACACAGTGAGCAATGCATGTACGTAGTGCTGCATACACACATTCACCGTAACGATCACGGACTCGTTATTACCGCTGCTTGGCGCTTAACTATGTTAGAAAATTAAGCAGCAGATGCGAAAATGCGTTAGTCTATTAAATACACACAAAAATTATTCTATATTTTGCATACATGCCTAAGAAGGTGAACGATGTTCGAGCCGAAGAAAATTCATTTAAACAACAACTAAACAAAACTTGATCTAAAAAAAAACTCGATCCTATTTCAACTTTGATACACTTTTGTTATCTTTACGATTTATGAATGTATTTGCTGCTCATTTCCATGTTCCGAATGGAACACTTACAAATCAGTTGGTTGTCTTGATTTTTATCGTAGATAAAATTCATAATTTCACTTAAGCTTGCATCAATCAACTATTCAACATCTCTAGCATCTTCGACTGCATCTTCTCACATTCAAACCAAATCGAAAACTGCAGGTTTGAACTGCATTCGCCATCACTTTAATGTGAGAACTATTCATGAAATTAGATACGTTTTACACTTTAGCTAATTTATTTCATTTCATTCCATTAAATGTTTTCACGTTTTTATTCAGTGGATCAGATGAAAATTGGTGCAAAAAAACAAATGTCATTTATTTCATAAATGAATTTTCGCATTGTATAAATAACGGCAAGGAAATCAATATCCGATTTTCAAGCCATTGCTTTCATGGCAACGTTAACAAAACACAAGACAAAATGTTTTCACATTTTCGTTTGCACTTGGATTATTGGCAAATCACTTCCATATTTTATTCAATGCAACAGAAAGAGACACAAGCGAACAAAAAAAAATGCAGTCACGGAACATCTAACTGAAACTAAACTACACGACGATTTTCAATCTTCCAGGGGATTGCTCATCAAACACATCAAAAGACAGTCATATCAAATATGACCCATCAGAAAGAACATTACATTTCAGTTGACGAAGGGACGAAATGGCTCAATATTTCATTTCCCAGGCATAAAAATAAACGATGTTCATCTCGTCACGTTTCAAGGCAACCGATTTAACTGCATGCATTCCATTAGAATCAACCGTTAAACGTAAATAATTTCCATTCGAAATCGTGTTGAGTTTGAAACAAGTAAGTTCTCTGCATTAACCGTTTAAACTGAGCTGAGCCGATCCCGGCCAGGCCCAGCTCCAGTTCACTGTGCTTTCGAATAAAAGTAAAATCGGTTGGCTTAAATTTCATTTCAGCTCGATATTTTCGTTAGAGACACTCAAAACGAAGATCGGTCAATGCCCATTTCAACGTATTGAAAATGTCGTTACATTTCGTGCTCTGCCACGATAGTCGCTAATTTCAGATTAAAGCGATAAAAAGTGAATTTATGTGGTCCAGTGTCATTAATAACATGATCTTAGCCACAAAAGTGACGATGAATCTTTCGAATTAAACTGCAACGAAATGGCCAAAAATTATCAAATGGAATTGCATCATAAATATTGAAAACAAAATAAAACGAATAAAATGCGGAAAATTACAGCGCACGAGATTCAATGGGTGTTTTGATGCGATTTTTGCGTCTGTGCGAATTTCATTCTGGTTCCACCACAATTCTCCACCAATTCTGATTCCACAATCGAATGCAATAAATATTTATTTTTACGAGCTCGATCACAGAAACTGCGATATTTTCATACAATTTCACGAACATTTCTATCGTATTCTTTTATTTGCATTCCTTTTTTAAATTTGCGTAATAACTTTGAACACAATTCGTGATGATCATGATAGCAGCATGAATTTTAAATGTTTTATTTTATCCACAAATTTTACAAACCATTTTTCTCTTCTTCTTGAGAGAAAGAAATAACAAATGTTGAGAATGAAAATCCAAACTAAAAATCCAAAAATGAACAGAGCCAAAATGGAATTCACATTTGAAAGTGTTTTTAGGCACATCATAAATAAGTACGAATGAACGTACGAATGAGTAGATGATGTTAAGAGATTGGTGGAGAAATTCTTCACATTTTAAACGGAATGCCATCGATCGCGCATGCACCCTATCTCGTGCTGATGAGTTTTGATAACTGTGAAAAACACTCAACGGCAGCGAATCAACGGCACTGATTTAAAATCCTGTGTGCGTGTGTGTCTATTTTTGGTGCCTTTATATTTATTTTGTTAACTTCCCTCTTCGCGGCTCTGTTTACAATTGCACAATGTGAAATGGGCTGAAAAATGTGATTGCGTGTGGTTTTTTGTATCGGTTAACTGTCTTTAAAAGGCAACAGTACTGAGACGTCTCTTTCGATATTTTGGATACAGAATTTCAGTAACTGAACATATTGGTCGATTCAATGACGGAAATCAGCCGTGGTGCATTTGAAATCGTACAAAAAATCCATTAAAATTTATTGCCGCAACAGTCATAAGTCAATAAATTGTATTGCATTGCTTCGGCAAAGGGTGTTTTATCTTTGTTGTTCCTTTGTCAACTGAAAAGATGATGCAACTGAAGAAATTAACCGTTTTTGGTTGAATCGACCAGATTTGTATTGACAGAATTTAGTCTAAGATTGTAAAAACCGATCTTCCATTACTATTCGATGCTGTGAATCGCTAGACTTCACTTTCAGGACTAATCAAAGTTATTACATACACAGCGTGAACGTGCTGGTACAATTTCGAAAGTTTCTTGTTACAAATTTACAAAATAAAAAATTGATTTTTCTACTGTTTATTGCTGGATCGATAACATTTAATACCTTTAAATTATGCTCGAAAATGCAGGAACCCAAAGAATGCGCGCCAAATTGACGATAATATTTTGCCGATTTTTTTCCATTTGGTTTTCGTACGGTTTCGGTCAGAATCCTAGTAACAAATTAATTTTGTTTCCCTCATTCGCGTTTCAAAGAAGAAGAAGTAACAAAAAAAAAATTGAAGAAATCGCAGCTTTCGATCGAATCAATAGAGACGAACTTTAACATAAACAATATGTGATCGGAAATTATACGGTCCGTAAAGTGAATGGCATGGTATTAGGCGATGAAGAAACCGTATGTGCGTATGAGCGATTTGATTTTTACTGGTACAGCTGAGAAGATTGCGCACACAGCGCACCGTTATTATTGGGGTGCTATGAATTGTAAACGTCTTTTTCTTCGTGCATTCCTTTTACCTTTATCGCTTTGCTTTTGTTTTCGGGAGATTTCGGTGAAAATGTATGATCGTATGCTGACATGGCGAAACCGTCACACACACACACACACACACACACACACACACACGGCCAACATTCATCCAAATTAATAACATTGAATGATTGTGACTTTTTTTTATTCCGTCGAGTGTATCAATTTCTTTGCGCCTTCGTTACTCAACGATATTTCCATTGTTTCTTTGCCAAAATGTGTTTTTATTGGCATTTCATTCTTATTATATTCGTTCGAAATCCTTTCCATTATTGTTTCACTAATTTTAGCTTTCATTCATAGCGAGTGGTTGTTGTTGTTGTGTGTTTTTCTATGTCCTCGAGTGTTTTTAATTCATTGAAATTTTTCATCTTGCCAAAATTGCGGTCACATAAACGAAGAACATAAATACTATAATTACTTGATTAATACTTTCTTTTCAGTCAGCATTAGAAATTAAGCAAATGTCAATGATATTGAGAAAAAAATAGCGGGTTGATATGAAAGTGTCACATCACATTTCTAAATGTGATGCCAATCGATGTGCAACGGATTCAAAAAATAACCCTTGTGTTGCATGGCAGCGCATCATTTATTTTAAACAAAGGAGTTGTGATTTTTTCGCGGTAGTTTTTTTTTTCTCGTTATGTCCATTAACCGACATTGTTTGGTGAATGTTTCATTTTCGGTTTGTCTGATA
Source organism: Aphidoletes aphidimyza (assembly GCA_030463065.1). Classification (NCBI taxonomy): domain Eukaryota; kingdom Metazoa; phylum Arthropoda; class Insecta; order Diptera; family Cecidomyiidae; genus Aphidoletes; species Aphidoletes aphidimyza. Next base: position 26,851,625 of record CM059998.1, on the reverse strand, counting down.
AAAGCCATATTTTTGAACCCTATTGTTATTATGGAATTATAAATATAAAAAAAAGTAATTCACGTTTGTCATACACTCTCTGGATGAATCTTGCGCAAATTGTATGCGGTTGGTGATGTTGCTTGTTGTTTTTTTTTTTTTTTTTGGTTTAGTGTGTGCCAAATTCGAATGGGTCTGATAGAGAAGCGTGAACGGCCGCGACTGACTGTGAATAGACTTTCATAGCAACGATAACGTATGCACAAACTCAATGTCGAAAAACAGACCGTAGCGCTGGAATAGTGGCCAGGTGCTTGCTGCAATTCATTCGAAGATCCCGCTCAGTTCATCTACCCTTAAATTATCCACATTTGTGTATTTCTCTCTCTCAACCTCTCTCTCTCTCTCTCTCTCTCTCTCTTTCTCTTTCTCTTTCTCTTTCTCTTTCTCTTTCTCTTTCTCTTTCTCTTTTTCTCTCTTTTGCTCGTTTGCTACCCAAATGTTGAGTCGATATGTATGAGTGTGAAGCGCGCCAAGAGATCCCGTCAAAAAGCCATACAATGTTACTGAAACTATAATCGAAATATACGTGAAAATGTGTGTGCATTTGGTGAAGCAGTTGAACGATGTGGAAATATGCATGAACGTATCAGGAATAATAGATGTGTGTGGTGGTTGGTTTCGCTAGGCGCACCCCTATCTTAATGCTACGAGGCCATCGAACCGGCACTATGCACACACCAATCCAATTTCATGTACTCACAGTTGCGATCTAGTTTTGTTTTAGCGTAAAAATCCATTACAAACACACATTGAGACAGAGAGAGAGAGAGAGAGAGAGAGAGAGAGAGAGAGAGAGAGAGAGAGAGAGAGAGAAACGAATGCATGAAAAATATGCGCCCGGACAACATCAGTGGAAACGCAACAGCGTGAATGAAATACGATCTAATGTCGTTTTGTTTTACGGCTGCCAAATAGAATGTACAATTTTCGAAAAAATATATGCAAATTACCTGATTTCCATACTCGAATTGAGCCAACGTTTAAACGTTCGAAATGAAAGGATAAGTGTGTTCCCATTCTTTTTTCTACAGTGTAAAACACAGTACAGAAAATTTGATGTACAACAAATTAATAAAAAATATACATATATATTCTTAAGCACCTACTTCTACCTACCAGCTGAAAAATCATTCATTTTATATGGCATCCAACCAAAAATAAAAAAAAAACAACGAACAAACTTGTTTGACAACTTTTCAATCTCGTTCACTGCATTTCGGTTTACAGTTACACAAATAAAATAGAAAAATTGCAAAGAGCAAGAGAAAATGGATAATGAGGTAGCGCCAGGATCTATGGGTTCAGTTGTTATGAGTATCATTTTGCCTGCATGCGACGATGAAATCCACTTGAGGCTTATTTCAAAAACGAAACCCCGGATAAACCACATGAAAACAATCACAAAATAACTGTAATCATGAAAATGTTGTCGACGACGACTACAACAACAACAAAATTGAATCAACCAGAGAACCATAACGTGTAATTGCAATTTATTGAGCCTGAATTCGGTGCTTCAATTTCGAGTTGATTATGTTCTATTGTCTTGGCAACGTAATGATTCATATTCAGGTTTTTTTTTTATTTCAAACGTTTGAAATATTCTGTTTCAAATTGGATCCTGCATAATTTACCTTTGTTTGAACAAATTATGTAATAACCAGTGTGACGACGAAGACTGCACAAAACGGACAATTTGATGAGATTTTTTATTTTGCAAGCGAGCGAAATGTTACTCAATTTAACTCAAGCATTGATTTTTTGCCAGAACCAAATGTCCAGTTAACATGAGAAATGTTTTGGGTCAGCAAGTTTTATGCAACGTAATGCAGAAGCTATAGTTTGCAATTTTCAATATAATAATTTGGTTAATTGTTTGTGTGTGTGTGTGTTTGTGTTATTTTATCCATGCGACTAATTTCAACAGCTATTATCTCGATTTTTATCAGCCAAAGTGACCGATGGCCAAATATTAGGCGTACAACAGTCATTGCATGCGTGCTGCAATTATACACAAACACACACACTTCTGTTTTATCAAATGTTCCGTGATGGAATTTCACGACGTCACATTTTTCAACCGAATTGAAGACATGAAAGTACAGCAGTTAAAGTAATGATTATGTTGATCATCGACCGAACGATCGCGCGCGCATACTCTTCTTCATTTATTATGTACATTTTAACGCTGTTGGAAGAAAAAAAAAACAAAAAATGCAAATAATAGCGCGCACTATTCGATTGAATGCACATCAACTTATCTATGCGTAAATTATGACGACATATGTGAAATCGGTTGCCCCGTGCCTTCGTTATTAATCCAAAAACATTTTTACACACAAACACACACACACACACGCACACACTCACGCATTCGAATAATTTCAAATTTCAAATGCAAACGCCTTCTAGCTGTTATTGTTCTGTCTGTGCTTTGTTGTTGCTGTTAAAATACACATATTTGAATAGCAAATGCATTTGAATGAAGAAATAACAATTGAGCATAGCTTTTAGGCTTTGCTTCATTTATTTATGTCTTTTTGGTTTTTTCTAGTATAGATAAAATAACTGTGTGTGTGCGTTTACGAGAATGTTGATGTATGCCCGTGCATAATGATCAAAACTAACATTACTCTTGACGCGTACATTTGCGGGCAGGGGTGAATAAACTATTTTCAGCTATTTGTATGTGCCTGAATTTATTTTTTCGTGTGGCTCAAATCACAATCGAAAATCAACTGAATAATAGAGATTTATGAAAAGAGAAAATATTAGCGCCATAAAATAAACTCATCGAAATCGCTACAAAGGGTTGAAAATACTGAAATAATATTCCAATGAAATGCTTGAAAAAAAATAAGTTAGATCGCTGTTTTTTGTTGTTGAGCCGCACACTAAATTTATTCAAGGATTTGTATACACATACTAGTGACAATTAGTACACTAGTGACAACATCCGTTCATAGGATCAAAACAAACACAGACACGAGTTATTTTATTCAATTTCGATCATTTTTTTTTATAAATAGATTCACGAAGTAACCTATCAAAAATATTAAATTATATTCTGAAAATCTAATTTTGTTAAGATTTCGGCCGGCAAACGTGATTGCAGTGCTAAACATCTGCAGATGATCATGATCAGTTGAACTTTGTCGTTAGCTAAATAAGTCAATTCACTATAATATTCAGTCTGTTTGGCCATACACGAATCTATCCGGGGGTTAAAAAACAAGAATTCAACAGTATTCCTTAGCCTGGGTGCATTGCAACTTGTTACAATGAATGAATTGCGCCAAAATCAATCAAGTTCAACAGTTCAACGTTTTCATAATTATTCGGTTCAAGTAGCGATGCGGTAAATGAACTAAAAAAAAACACACACACACAAATATGCGGTGAAAATCGACGTGGAAACAATAAAATACAAGAAAGAAATTATTTCGATGGGGATAAGAGCAAAAAGAAATAACGACAAATGAAGTGCACGGTGCGTATGCAGAATGTAACAGAATTTCTAGGCACCGCTAAGCACACGAAACGCGAACAAACGTGAACAGAACAGGAACATTATATTGAAGTTGAGCTCAAGACTTGGCTGAAATTGAACAGAGTCAGTAGCGACAAGTGTATTATGTGCACTGGTCTCCGATCCTTTACTCTCTTTCTCTTGATTGTGTGTGTGTGTGTGTGTGTGTGTGTGTGTGTGTGTGTGTGTGTGTGTGTGTGTGTGTGTGTGTGTGTGTGTGTGTGTGTGTGTGTGTGTGTGTGTCGGTGGTTTGAATTGTGGGTCGGTAACAACGTGGCACACACTATCTTCAAGTTGGTATCGAAACCGTTGTGATCAACCGAGTGTAAAACTTATGTGTGCACCGAGCCCAACACGCATTAGGACATAGTCATAAACACTAGGTTCAGTAGTGGGTTGCGTTGTGTTTTTTATTTCGTTATATTTCTTTCGACGATTTGGTCTTTGTTCTTCATGTTTATTATCGTTTCGGTTCTCCTTCAATTCCGTTGCACTTTTCTTTTAGTAGAAATCCCCACAATTTCTATTAACGCTTTCAATGATCATTACACGAATACATGGCATATTAAATTTCTATTGCGACTTTCAAATGATAAAAAAAACATGTTTTTCATTCTTTTTTTTCCTTAGATTTTTTTTTGTAGTTCGGTTTACATGTTATTTTATTCCTATATGCATACGATGATGATACTCAACGACCATGTTATTATTATGTTCGTGTCTATTTTCTTCATCATCTTCTTCTTCTTTTTCTGTTCATTTTATGTTAAATAAGTACGCACCGTACATTCAACTCGATCTACATATTCCTTTTTGTTTTAATTGTTCCACTGTTCGTTTGGCCAGAAAATTATAATCTATTTGAATTTCATTTTATAGACAAATTTTAGGGTGGCAAAGTCATTGTTCTATGACGAATAGCAGTTTGGTTGTTTCGTTTCGTTGTATTTCATCACTTCATCATATTGATTCAAAATTGTGGCTAACAAATCTCTCTCTCTCTCTCTCTCTCTCTCTCTCTCTCTCTCTCTCTCTCTTTCTCTCTCTTTCTTTCTTTCTTTCTTTCTCAATCTCTCTATGTAAAAAAATGCCATCCAAACGCAGTGCAAGTCTCATTTGGGTTGAATGTCCTCGTGCGCGTTTTTTTTCTTCTGATGTCCATATGTTATTTAACTTTCAGCATTCTTTTCACTTCTGTTCGATCAAATGCCTTTACATCAGGTTGAAATAGAACATTCTTACAAAACAGTGTAATTACTTGTGGACGCGATTGTGGCTGCTGTTTACTTTAACATACCTGTTCACTGTAAGCTGTGCACAAATGTCGAACGGTTTTGACTCGCGCGCAGCCATTTTAATTAACTTAAACATCGGGTGTATGCACGATGAAAAAGGCATTGACCACCATGTACCATGGTTTCGTATATTTCTCTCTCTCTCTCACTTTGATAGCAAAACGATGTCCAGTTAGCAAATAGATACACTGTATTCATAGCAAATTGACATTAAAAATGACATCTGAATATCGACAGAGCGTGTATTTTTGTAATTAGGATAATTCGAATGGTTCATTATCACACTGTGGTCCGTATTTCTCATTGCACGTCTAAGATTCCCGCGATGTGCTATGTCAGTGACTGCTGTGGCTTGACTGCTGTGGCTTGATTGCCATAGCCTTTCATCGCATTAAATGATCATGAGCAAAACCAAAATGTGATTGTATCCATAATATTCGTCTGTAAAATGTACACCTTTTTTAATTCAGTGGCACTGGTGTAACGTTCCAAGGTCATGAATTGCCAAAATTGCCATCTTTCCTGTTTTGAATTTGTGTTTGGCAGCGAAATTGCATGCTTTAAATAACAACTCAAAATGATTCAACTAGAATATGCAGATCTGAGCATCCTCTGACAGTCTTTTCATTTACAAATGATTTCCTTTTAGGATTCGTAACTCTGTTTTTTTTCCTTTTGCTTATTTATTCATCGTTCATTTAATTCATAAACATAAAAATAACTCGTGCGGATGACATTTCAGCGGCATTTATTCAAATTCGTTCAATTTAAACGCACTTTGACAAATAAGTTTTGATGAAAAACCCATTTTTTTCTGTTTTGTTCGTATCGGTCGTATTTATTCGAGAGCTATGGCAACAGATTATGGCCATACAGTAATAAAAACACAAACAGTTCATTCAATTTGAGCACAGACAAAATTTGAGATTCAATGTGTTGGCTGCAAAGCACCGGAAAAAGACGAGTAGCAAAAAAAACTCGTCTGCAAACGTCCATTGAAACGAGTGATGATTAGATTGTGAGGATTTTGCAATGTTTGCCGAAGACAGGAACAGAACAGCTAGATCAGAATTCGGAAATTAAAATCATTGGAAACAACCAAAAACCAACTGCAAATGAAAAGAAGAGAGCAACCGGTGTTCAATTGAATGAAAGCGATCTTGTCTTGTGACCTACACGCGTATAATCAAATCGAGATCGTGTTTGTGGCATGCGTGAATGAATCACATGATGAATATAACTAAACAAAAGACCAATTCAGTACAATTTTTTTCTTTTCGCAAAGACTTTTTACGAGAAAAAAAAATGCACCAAAAAAAAAAAAATGAGACACTTCAAACGCTTCCTTTATGCTATGCCATATGCTAAAAAAAATACTTGTTGTCATTTTTCAACGGTTTTTATTCATCTTCAATCATGTGTTCGGCAATGCTTCAGATCAGCAAAAAAAAATTGAACCAAAAATGTCATGTACGTCAGGAAACTGTAAAACATGTTGGGTTTAATTAATGAGAGAAAATGAAAAAAAAACAACAACAACAGCGAGAGAGAGAGAGAGCGCTCATACTGTGAGATTCACAGTTATACCAATACAATTTTGAATTTTTGATGCGAGCTCAAAATGTAACTGAATTTTGAATATTGTTGCGAAATGCGTTTACACACAAATGATGTTGAAATCCGTATATGGTTCAACAGGCTTGTTTTAAATTCCATTAATTATATCTGAAATGAGCGTTTGGAATACTCTTCCCTGGGAGAATCTCTCTCATAACAAGATTGTCAAAAACTGTTGTTTCACGGTTCCTTTGATTTCCACGCCGTTGATGCTGATTGCTGCAATGAAAGGGTGATTCAGGAGCAATGCAACTATTTAATATTGCGATGTGTGTGTGTGTGTGTGTGTGTGTGTGTGTGTGTGTGTGTGTGTGTGTGTGATAAATAAGATTAATTTGTGACTCAGGTAGGCAGATTCACGGAAGGATTCAAAGATGTCTTGATGTCCCTTCTGGTCCTTTTCTCTCGTCACATTGTTGTTTTTTTTTCATTCAATTTGCATGAGATTGTCTTGCATCAATCGCATAAATCTTAAAGCGGAAGAGTTGATGGTCGCCACTACGGGTCAACCGAATGTCTATTTCGATTGGCCTCAACAATAATTAGAGTGTGTTTTTCCCGTTGGTTTGTTGCATTGTTGTTGTGTAAACGCGTGAATTGATCACAGCCCATTGCGTCTATCGGTGTTCTGAAATCAACACAATGCGCATCAAATGATGAAAAAAAATTGTGGCCGGAGACCAAAAATGGTTCAATACAATAAAATCTGAAAAAGGTTAGCATGTTTAAACATTGCCTCCTTTATTCGGCCATTGTATATGATTCAAGAGAGGCCAAGTATTGGAATTTCTAGCCAAGGCGCGCACAATCACTGCGACAGCACACAGAAATGGAAAGAAAAACCGATTGTTCGGCTTTACATTTGATACGCCTGAAAGCGAATAAAAAACAACAACAACAACAATTTTTCGATGACCCCGTTTCATTTGGCCCGAAGACGTGCACATTCATCGAAATACGCATGTATATTCAAATGTCAAAGTATTGCCAACATTATTTAAAATTTATAGACATTAAAATTAATTCAATTCAACACGTTTTTGTTGTGCGCGTATCTATTTTATTGTTTGCTTATGATGTGGATAAAAATGACCTTTTCCAAACTTCGACATTTTTCTTCTGTGTGTTCTTGTGCCCAATAATCAAAAAATTGCCTGCGCTCACTCTTTTATTCGACAATGAATCAAGACACACAAGCACACACACACACACACACACTCGAATCCCAACCAAAATTCCGTATTGTTTATTTTTTAATCTTTATTAGACCAACCGTTTAAACAGCTTTGAATTCAATCAAGAATATTCAAATCAAAAAAACAAAACACAAAAAAAAGAACACCGAAAATCGCCGCAATGCCACGATATTTTCTGGGCCATTTCTTTTACTCTCGAGAATGTGTTCATTTAAATATTTGGAATTTTTGTTTTGTTGTAATTTAATAGCCAAACCGAAAATATCTCTGAAACTGCAACCGAGAAGCTTTGTTAATTGAATGAATGAGTATACCGAATGAAGAATTTAGAATAAAAACAACAACAACAACAACCAAAAGAAAAATAAAAGAACTCAATTAGAACAATATGCGATGTGTTGCATGGAATGATTTAGTGCGGAACCGATTCAGTTATTAAACTACCCGGTTTTTCGTTGAATTTTTGAATAAAACGGAACTCACTGGATGGAGGCAATGGAAGAGGATCGTTTGCTGGCATTGGATTCGCTTCAGCCAATCTTAGGGAAAATGAAATGCGAGGATTTCATTTCATGCATTTGGAATTTATTGTAAGCCTATAGGCTCTATAGAGTATATTGTCTACGCAATCGTTTCAAGTAACCAAGTGCATATAAGTAAATTGAGTGTTACAATAACCGATTCTCGAATCTTGTGATCAAAGTGAATAAAAAATTAAGAACCAAAAAAAAAAAAACATGAAACTGGGCAAAGTGATTCTTTTGAAAGAAAAACGAAATTACTGCCGAAAAATTATGCTTATAAAATTCGCTCCACAAGCATAATATCTTTGACAGATTCAAGTAGAAATGCCTTCATACATCTATGTTTAAAATTTTGAATGGAAAAACGGGAAAAACAAATTGAAGACAATTACATGTAATTTAAGTCATGCACATGGTTATGTTGCTATGCTCCCTGTTTTCAATGTGGAACCAGCCAATGTTTGTGGCATTAAAGCAGACAATTTGAAATCAAGAGCTCGATTGCATTTCATATGGGTCTGCATCCAATGCCAGCGTTTACTGTGCAACAAAAATAGAATTCAACTGAAGTGGCAATTCAAATGCAACTACAAGAAAAAAAAATTATTTTTACACTCTAAATTAATAAAATCATGTTGGTTATTGGTTGTGTGTTTAGTCTGGGAGAAAAAAAATAAAAGAAACGAACGCAACGTCTCTGTTTACTCAGTTAGCATCAGTTGGTTGTTGTTTTTCTCTCTCACATGCTATTCATTCAGTAAATTAAAGATCCGAAAAGTCGCGTTTCCATGCATCAAATCAAGTGGAGCAACAAGCCAAATGAAATGTGTAAAACAAACGAACAAACTGAAATTGTATGATGATTCCCGGTTCCAAGTGTTGAACAGTGCTGGTGAGGACAATGTGCTTCATTATTCAATCCGAATGTTTTTTTTTTTTCTTTTTTTTGTTTTGTTGAAAAACTGTAAACGATGTTGTCGTTGTGCCATTGTATGCCGTTCAAAAATCGTTCGAAATGGAGTGGTTTTTATCTCCCAGATTATGTATATTGCCGATGAGCGCGAATGAAACGAAACCGTTTCATATTGTTTGTACTGTCTTTTGGAGTGTCACATTTTGTTTATTACACACGATGAAACGATGCAATCACAAAGTCGTCGTTCATATTCTCTGTGTGTCTTATTTTGCTTACTCAACATTGGAGCACGATGGTGTCGATTACACATATGCTCTTCGTTGTGTTTACAGTACAACGCACTCACCGAAAAAGAAAAAAAAAAACGAAAATATGATTCAATACAAAGCAAAATGAGTCCTATTCGGGGTGATGATTTTTATATGCAATAAAAAAAATGATTTGTTTTTACCAATTGGTTGTTTGGCTGTGAATAAAACGAATATTTAATTGCTTAGTTACACAGATGTTGTGAGACTTATCTGCCGACTCCAAATGAAGTTGCCATGAAACTAGCAAATCATAATGAATTTCAATTCCACGGTATGTTGTGCACATTTTTTCGTTATACTTCTTTTTTTGCTCCACACATTTCATAAACGTCATTCAGTATTAGCGTTAGCGTTTGTGACTGACGAATTTCCGTTACATACATACACAAACCAAGAACGCAGGAGATAAATGAATACAATCACTTCTTTGATTGTAATTTGTTCAAGATATTAATATCATTCGCGCACGCACTCATTCATTCGTGCGCGCTCACACTCGCTAGCTTACTCCAGCCAACTGTATATATTTGTACATACATTAAATATTTGATTTTCGTTAGCATTTGAATGCATGGGTGCATTCAAATTTGAATCACTGTCGAAGTGTATGCCCTGCTATGCTACAAAACAGCAGCCGTCGTCGTCGCTTGAAAAAACGGTAAGATTTTTATGACGGCTTCACATAAGCCACACAGCTACTGTGTTTCCGTCTTTCTCCCGTTCTTTTTTCCTTTCTTTTTTTTTGTTTAATTCCATCAGTGACAAGATTCATCATTCTTTTCATAAATTATATGAGTCAGTCCATTGGAATATGTGCACGACAACAAAAAAATGATGAGTGTTTTTCGTTCATTTTAGTCAAGGCCAAACTAAAAATGCTATGCCAAATGTTTGCTACTAAACATTTTGCATCATTACAACGAAAAATCGAATGCCTGCAAGTATTTGGCAATGCCACAAACCAAATAAAAAAACCGTTTTTTTTTTCCTTTTATTGAGACGAATTCAATTTGTTGTAAAATGTTTTATTTGTCAAAAATGATTTCCATGAATATTGGCTGCATTAAACCAATTACACATTTCTATTCATACGCAAATCAAAAATTTGCTGAGCTAATAAACTGCACTATTCAAATGTAAAACTGTTGTTTGTAGAGAGAACAAAATTGTATAGAAATGCATGCAAAAGAACGTTTGTGATGGTAAACGGCTTGTTGAGATTATCGTATCGTATTACATGCATGGCATCGTTTTTGTTCATTGATTTTCGAACGCTTCCTGGAACATCATTCATTCAACATCTCTGTTCATCATGGTTCGAAAGGTTTGAAACGGAAAAAGAAAGCCTTTTAAGTTGTGTTTTATCTTTTGGATGAAAAGAAATTGAAATTTTTTGCGGAAAATGTGAAAAAAGAGTGAAATTATTTGGTAAAATGGTTTATTTTTTGATGTTGTATTTGCAGTGAGTGATTCGGCGATTGAAAACCAAGGTGAATTTATCAATGTGTGTGAAGATAAGAGGAAACGCCAATGCCAACTTGACGATTTAAGCTATCCACGCACACCGACATCGTACGATTTTGCCAAATCATTGAAAAAAACGGTCAACATCAACAAGGATTCTGGTTTAGCTGGAAATAGGTAAGTCAATTCGGAATTATTATTTTGGTGATGGGCTTGATCATTGATGGTATAGTCATTCTTTTGCTCGACAAATATTCAAATAATTGAAACTTTCTTTTTAAATCCAATCAATCATTTGATTGTTTGCATTGTGAAATTTTGTCAATTCTTAGCGGCTAAGCCACATTCAAAACGTCTTGAACATTTAATTTTGTTTTTTTATTTTCTTACAAAGCCAATAATAAGCAAAACAATAGTGAAAAAGCGATATTGTGATTCAAATTCTTTGTGCATAATGGGCACAACAATGCGAATTTCAACCGATTGTAAATGTTCAAGTAGAACGATTCGTTGAAAATGAGGGAGAGAAATCAAGTGAAAAACCTGTGCGGTGATTCTATAGATTTTCTGTTTGTGTGTGTGTGTGTTTGCCTCAAAGCATCCGATCAATGGCTATGCAGGAAAAAATTAAAGACTCAACAATGAAAATAATCTTGGAATATCAAGTACATCTAAAAACATGTATTTAAATGCTTGTATTCCGAATTGTTATTGGCATTGTTTGCAACAGAATGACACGGCGCCGTTTAACCAGTCTTTTGTGTTCGGACGATTTACACTGTTTCGAAGTACATTTCACCATAGACATCTTCACAGAATGGCATTAATCGGTCACTTGTTGTGTTCTTTCGGTTCTTTTTTTTTTAATTCTCATCTGTTTCTCTGGCTGTACGCATTATTGATTGCTTTCGGTTTCACCTCATGAACGAGAAGAAAGTCGAGCAATTCTTTCTCAATGCTCAAGAAGTCGATGGGAAAATCACCGAACATCAAAATCAGCACAAACAACAACAAAATGCGATGTATGAAATTGCAATAGAACTACTTATCGATCCCATTTATCTTCCGAAGATATACTTTTTTCTCTGTGTTTCGGTTCGAACATTAAATTGTTTCGTTTTTGTTTCTATTGTAGTTAGATTTTTCGCTGTCTCGACGTCGTTGTTGTTGCCAATGTTGTTGCTGTTGTTGTTATTGTCTACTTGCAATATTCATCGGCCATAGATCGTTTCCATTCTTTTTTTTTATTCTTCAATCTTTTCTTTTATACTTGCTCAGCATCCATCAGTTCAAATTTATTTTGGTTCCAACAAACATTTTTTTTTTTACTATTCTTTCAAGACAATATTTTAACACGAAAAAAAGAACTGCTTTTACCATATCTCAAATGCATCACATAGACCGCCTACAGTTTAACTTTTTCCATTCCTTTTTTTTATGTCTTTCGATTCCTTTTTTTTGTTGTGTGTTGCGAAAATGAATATTTTTAGCAAAACAAAAAACCCAAAAATGAAGAAGGAAAGAAAAAAACGAGCCTTAATCGCACGCCAGCAGAGAGCAAATCCAAGTCAAGTGTAAAGAAAACACCATACGTTCGTCTCGCCAAAAATGTTTGCGCTTAACTGCATGATAATGATGAGTTCGTAGATTTTTGTTTTCTCTGGATGCACATAGTGAGCGGCAAAATATTAGCGTCTTTTCCTTTTCTTCAGTCAAAATTCGTTGTACTTTGAAATTGTTGCGCATTTTTCGGCCTCTCAACAGAGAGTTAGAAAGAACCAAAGGATCGTAAATAATTTCCATATTTTTTCATTCAATTTTTGATTAATTATCTAACGAACTAAATATTGGCCCAGACCGGGCCAACATGTAGAAGAATCCACTTACACCCATCATCAGCTCAAGAAATTGGATATAATCAGCTCTTGGGTGGCAACAACATATGGCACTCTTTCTCAGCTTGGATTGACTTCACTTGTTAACCCGCTAATATTTCAAGCTTCCTTTGATTTGAATACACTGATCACTGATTGGAATGCATATTTTTGACATGCGCTTGAGTCAATATTAATATGTTCAACATTGTTGTTGCTTCAAAATTGTCCAGAGAATTGTGCACTGTGCAGTCCCAAATGAGGTGAAAAGGAACAACATTTCATTCAGTGTTTAATTTTCATTTTAAATGTTTCTAAAGAGATGACCAAAAATATTTTTATCGACATTCATTTAAAGCCTATTTAGTGCACTTAGTTCCCATGTAATTATCTGGAAGGTGTTTTGTGCATTTTCCATTCTTGAGACGACAAAATAAAAAAACACACACAAATCTCAACTTTCCAAATTGAATAATTGCATGTTTCAAGAAAAATGCACAATTCCAACGACAATTTACAATGTTGCAGTCGCAATACGAGAACCAGAACAAAAACAAAAACAAAAAACATATTTCAGTCGATCGACGTAAATGCATGTCCAAAGAATGTTTCATTTTATACAATGTTTTTGGCCGAAACAAGAAAATAAAAAAAAAAAATCCACAAAACTATCCCAATCTCATCTTTGACAGCTCGGTTGGCCTCTCGTAATTTATTAGCTCAGAACGAAATATTACACAACTGAAAATCCATTAGCAAAAAAGCAATCGAATTGATGATGGAGAGAGAGAGAGAGAAAAACACCGATATTCTTTAGAATTTCACATTCTCGTTTGAAGTCGTTGAATTTTGCAATTTCTTTAATTCAAGATTCACTTCGCATTCAACTGATTTTCATTTTAAATTTTAAAGAGTCAAATGTCTGCAGCAAAACGAGATGAAAAAAAGCACACACACACACACACACACACACCAACCACTTTTACCTAAATCAAAATGTACCAGAGCGAATGTGCATAGGTGTGGCGCTGTAAATGGACGATTAAATGGACCTTTGGTCTGAAGGCTTCGGAATTGGTTACGTTTTATCTTTGACCATGTTCAATGTTTTTTTTCTGCTTTCAATTTCCTTCTGCGTCGGTTTTTTCATCGGTTTGGAATATTTTGGGCTCGTGATTTTGCAACTTTGTGGCGGCAAATTCATTGAAACATTTGTTGTTGTTGTTGGTCGTATCCTATCACTTTTGCGATATATTTATACTCAAATGATTGTTTGGAAAACGAAGTGACCGATGGATTAATCTTTCTTCGCTTTTGTTTCTTTTTTCTCAACAACAACAAAACAACACACACATAAAAATCATCTGTGAGATGAATCGATTTCGACTAAAAGCAAAACAAGTCCGTTTTACCCAGTGTCTTACGTTTGCATTGAAATTGAAACATTTTTGTTATTTTGGATTCGCTTTTCGGATGATATCCTCTGGCAAAATCGAACTTTAAAAAGAAAAAAAAAATGCCATGATTCTCTGACACATTCGCATATGTTTCGTTGGCCATTTAAATCTCCGGCCAATCTTAATACTGATAGATTTGGGTCTTTTCAAACGAAACTAAGATGATTAGCAACGTAATTTGTTAACGTCATACGTTGAGCTTGAGCATTTTGAAAATCGATATTTTAAAATCGAAATTTGTAATTTGATCTAAAAAGTACTCAATTCGTATTTTTCTGAAATAAACATATAGGTTTTTGGGAAGTTTTTTATTAAATTGTTGAAATGATTTGTGAACGATGCCCGAACAGTGATGTGATTTAGATTTTTTGGAAATGATTTAGACATAGTTCAGTCATTCGAAATTAAACGGCTATTGAAAAAAAACGCCAAATTTTATCGCTTCAACATTTCTCGAAGCCTTGAAATCCTAGAGAATATGGGTGAATCCATCTGGCAAATCCTTTGTTTACTAAATACAAGCTCAACCAATTTGAATCAAATAAAATTAACTAGCTTTTATCGGTCCATAAATCAAGGTTCCTTACAATTATGTAAATGCATCATTCTCGGATTTTCGATTATCGTATATAATTTTGAAAAATTGATTTATTTTGGACAAGAACAATTATCCCAAAAGGATTTTGTGTTTTGTTTCTCAACATGTGGTTTATGAACGGAATTTTCGACTGTTTACAAAACATATCATTCCCATGAATGCATCGTGTGAACAAATGTACCATTTGATTAATATTTTTTAAGGCGATCAACACTAAATGTGTACAATGAATTTATTCAAATGAGCATATTAAAATCATTTTTTTAATCATTTATTTAATATATGGCGATAACCTATAATTGAAAAGAACTTTTTTTTTGAACTCGAATGCCAAATAAGAATCACATTTAAATCTAATGAAAAAAATCGACTTTCCCATTTCCTCTATTCCACCTCCTCTACTGGCACTTATAAGGTTGAATGCATGGGACAAACCACCATCCAAACCGTCTTCGTGTATTTGATTCCATTACGCATGCTCAATGTTATTGAATACACATAAAATAAAATCAATCCCAACCAGAATTGACCTGTGCGATTTGATTGAGCTCGTGTAATATCACATTGAATGCGTTAATATGCCTGCACAAAAACCAAAATGACCGAATAGAATGATCAGAAAGGAAAATGAAAATATATCGATCGAAACAAAACACAATGGATATTTTCTCGTATTTTCTCTGTCTTGCACAATTTCGTATTGAACATTTTCATTCATAAAAGAAACTCGTAAGAATCTGTTCTGTGTTGTTGTTGTTGTCTTTTTCTCATATCGTTATACCTGTGCGAGCGCATGCGTCAAAATGTGCCACTGTGCACATCCGAAACCCATATCGGTTGTGGGTTATATCGGAATGCACATATGTGCATTTTGGTATATATTCTCTATGGTTTTTTTTTTGCACCTACGTCAACGCTGGCAAAACAACAACAAGAACAAGAGAAGAGAGTCGGCCAAAAGCACCTGGCGCTTATCCAAATGGCATACGATACGCATCATACGCAACAAAGAGCTTAAGTTCGACACGGCAACAGCAACAACAATACGCCAACACACAAACCCAAATAACAAAGTCTTACAGGATTTTTCATTTTTTTTTTGTTGATGAAATCATCGATGCACACGAACATTGCTTCGAGAAACAAACCCTAAATATTCCTTTTGATTTTCTTTACTCTTCGTATGTTTTTCTTTTTTTTATTTTTATTTTTATTTTTTTTTAAGTTGAAAAGAAGAAAAAACAACACACTCACACCAAAATAACACAATAACAATCAACGTATTATGGGAATTGATGTGTGTGCGCTTGCATTGAATGGAGTTGCTCGTGCGAAAAGAAGATAGCCAAATTGAATAGTCACAAGTTTACCTTGATCTATTGATGATGCGTTGGGTGCACAATTAGAAACAGGTGTGATTGTGTGCGTGTGTGTGTTCGTGCGCTCGTGTTTGCTATTTAGATTTTAAAAAGAATCTCAATGGACTACCAACAAGAAATGAATAGGCGTATGTGATGCGAAAATCAAAGAAAATCCAAAAAAAAATTGAATAAGAAAATCGAATGGTACCTGTGCGTTACGGATTGTGAAGGTGGAATGCCCATTGAATACCAATACAAATTGCTGATTAGTTCAGTGTTTGGCCACTAGTGTAACCCGTAAAATCTGTACCTGCTGTTCACGTTAGCAGCCACCGCACTCACCGCATTTAAAAATGCACACCCGATGATGTGTCGAGCAGTCGATATCATTTTCAAATGATAAAAAAAAAATCGAAAAAAGGACATTAATTCGTTTCACTTGATTCCATTTATTCCGTTGGAATATCGAATATACATTTTGACTACAGGACATAGACACAATTTTTGGCGCAAAAAATCTTCCTATTTTTGCCCATTTCACAACAGATCAGTATTTCATTGTCACCGCATTTTTCTACATTTCCCATATGGTTTTTGTTGAGATAGTTTCAATCATATGTTTGGAAAGAAAAGAAAAATGTCGTCGTTTATCAAAGTCTCTCCTCTGTTCAATTTAGATAAACATTTATTTCGACGGTTATTTGAAGCATCTTCCGCAAGCGTACATATCGACCTGTAAAACATGGTACGGGAAAACTTTGTTGCAAAACTAACAGAAGAAAAAAAAATCAAGTGGAAATAAAGGATGAATAATGTGCTGTAAGAAGTGGCAATCGATAAGCGTTTGTTTTAGATTTCATTTCGTTTTAGAAGAAGAAAAAAAAATGTTGAAAACTTTCTTCGAATAATAATAACAAGCAAAAATCCTGTTCGTCCATTTGATTCGTTTGAAATACAAGTAAATACCGCTATTGACTCTCTCTCTCTCTCTTTGCTTGCCTTCGAAATTACTTCGATTTCGTTATACAAACATTCGTCTTCCTTTTACGCTACTTGAAATCTTTTTGAAAAAAAAACACGAATTTCACTAACCCAAACATTGAACGAAAGAGATTTTAAACGAAGAAAGCATAAAAAGCCAATGCAAAAATCAACCGATTCCTGGAAATGTGCAATAAATAACCGGCTTTTGAGTGTGTTTCGTTGTTGTTTTGGTTTGCTGGCACCAAGCATCACCAGTGATTTGCTCAGTCCGTTTAAAATATACGACAAAAATTTGTCGTTCGGTATTTCTGTTTCTTTACGTAATTCGAGCATTTTGATGGCGGTTACCATAGAAATGCAGTAGAAATATGACAAAACACAATCGCAAGTTCTTCTTCACCAGTTCAATCTCACAGTCGCCAGACAACCGCATTCCGAGAACATTTTCGAGCGTATTTCGCGCCAAAATTTGCTTTCCGTTCAGTCGGGCGATTACATTTCGGTGATTCCGGGACACTTGCTTTGAATAATGGCATTTTGGGTTTCCACAAAATGATCATCACAGCAACCGGCAAGTTTCGATTGCATTTGAGTAGCAATGTTGTTCGTGACATTTTCAATGGAAATGTGAAATTTTCGGATTTGTGATAAATGTGAGAAATGAACAAACCCAGAGGATCCCATGGTCAAATATGAATCGATCGGCTGAAATTCAATATTCGATATTCGGTGGTCCACCACTTTAAAACCAATTCGGTGTATAGTTTTCTCAGTGAGTTTCAGTGGCATTTGTTGTCAAGTGTTCATTAACTGAATTCTACAAACGATTTAGTAAGAGAGCGCTCTCAATTTTTCGCACTATGTAATCTCATAACCATCCAAATCGTTTATCAATTCAACAGAAAATATCTGGTTTATTTCCAACAAAATTCACAGTAAAGTGTTTATCTAGAACTTAGAACGAACAGAATTGTAAATTCGCGTGTAATATCTCGAACAATAACAAAGGCAATATTTTCTGGCTAAAGCAAATGTATCCATTGATGGTACAAATTTAAAAAAAAAATCCCTTTCAACTAATCCATACTTCAATGTGATTGTAAATTTTGATTAAAAAGCAGCTGCTTCATATTTTGTTAATGGGATTTTGCTATTTGGCGTGCGTAATCATTACCGCTTGTTATTTTTTTTTATCAAATGGAAAAAAGGGGCGTTCATACAACCAACAAGCAACAGTCATGCGCGATTTGTTTTCCTCAATGAAAGTGTTTATTCAATTATCAAATGTATGAATACTAGACAAACAGCGATAAATATCGTTATTGTATATCAATTTTTCCTACATATTGAAGCGTATTGTTATTGAATTTCTGTGTATGCCACTCAATTTATAGTGGTGTATAGCGTGCACGCTAATGTTGCCAGTCCAAATGTTGGTATCATTATTTGAATACCACACTCTGTTTTTATTGTAGGCACTTTTGATAGGAAACGATCGACATTCAACAACCTAATCCAATTGAAATAAGTGTTATAACAGGCATAATGTACCGTTTTGTCAATACGGGTAGCTGCATAACGGTTTTCGTTTTCCATTTTACAAACTCACGACACTAACAACAACAACAACAACAGCAACAAACACATGCGATTCGGGCCAATGTGTCAGTGTATTTCAATTCGATGGATGTGTTAAACCCAGTGGGAAAACCAATTCAAGTTAATAATCATTTTGATGATAAAATAAAATAAAAAAATATAGCACCATATGAAATGTCGCTTACACGAAATGCTGGTTTGAGTTGTAATGTGCATTTTTACCACCGTGCGCATACAAATATGCGTATATGCAAATCGAATCAAAGAGCAATCGAAGCATGTGCTAAGCAAATCGTTATGCATTTTACCTTTTCGTGTGTAAATCGCATTTTCGACATGAATAAACTTCGACTGACGACATCCCATTACATCCCATTATTCGATTCGTCCATTTGAACCATTTTTTGGTATGTTACATTTACACTCATCAATTCGACCATGTGCAATGCACTCGAAAAGAAAGTTGAAATGGAATTGATTCGAAAAAGGATTGGTTGGCAAATGGTCGGCTGAAAACAAACATTCACTGGCAATTATTCGGTGCCAGTTGAAAATTATATTAGCGTAAATTTTACATTACAATTTATAAAAACGAGCGCATTTATTTAATTTTTATTTTTTTTTAAAAGGAAACAACAATGAAGTGTATAACTAATCCGAATTACCTGTGAATCCGTTTGCTACAATGGTTAAAACTGGAAACCATTTCGGTGCATTTTCGGTTGTTGTTTTTTTGTTGTTGTCGTTTGGGCTGGGTGCCGAATTTCAATGAACGCTTGTAATTATGCTTAATGAATTAACGATGTAACAGTAACCGAATCGTATAACCATGTATAAAGTATTGCACACCAAAACACAAAGTGTGTTTAATGCATTTGGCAAAATATTGCCCAAAATGCAATAGAAAAAGCAAAATCATTCTCGTCCATCTGTGTAAATAAATTTCAGTCAAAGGCGGCCGCTCAAGCCATTCTTTTGGTTCAGTACAATTTTTGCATATCATGATTGCCAAATGAAAAGAAACAACAAAATAAATGAAAACGAGTGTAACAGAGTGAGAAAGAACAAGAAGCCACAGCCGGCATATTCATTCAATACTTTCTTTTCGCTTATTTCATTTGGTCAACTGATTTTCGACCACAGCACCATCGAACAAAAGAATGGCTCGTTGTTCGATGGTAATGCGTGTAATGCATTTACTGTTCCTTTTTTTCGGGTTTTATATTCTATACTTAACGGTAGTGATGAAAATAGCTAACCGATTTTATTTGTGTATGCATTTGTTACTTTCTATGAAAGTTCGGCATTTCTTTCGAAGGTTGACCATTTTTCAATTCGGTGAATGTCAAAGGCGATAGAAAACCAAAAAAAAAAAACGGAGAAAGGAATCAAACGAAAATTCTAAGCCGAACACCGAACCGCACCAAATCAAAATAATAAATATTTCTATTGTATGCGAATGCGTTGAATTGACTGAAAGGGGAATGAAAGGTGTCAATAACCAAGTGTCGGCATAATAATAAAAATTAATGATCTTTTACGCGCTGACCGCTGACTTAAAATTAAAAGAACACATGAAGAAAAAAAAACCAAAATTACTGCAGATAGGGTTCAATTGCATTGTTCTATGACCTGGAATATGGAAAATGATACCGCGAGAACGCGCGGCAACTCAATTGCACACCGTCTTGTCCAAATAAACCGTTCATAAATCATCATCGTGTTCATTAATCCATCAACCATATATCAACAATCACTTATTTGACCGAATTACATCGATGGACGGCAAACAAAAGACTCTTGAACTGGACATTCAATGCTTGGACATTTGTTTGAAAGGATTTTGAGAAAAAAAACGTTCGTTAGTTTTCTCTTGGACGATTGATGAGATTTTGGCCATAAACGCGCCTAATTTTGTGGCCAAATCTAAGAAACAACAAATAAAAAAAAACGATAGTTGAGTTGAAAGAAGAAAAAAGTGATTCGAAAAAAAAAAATTCAAATTGCTTGAACGTTTAAAGGGTTTGACATCTGCTTCAATCCATTATGACCATTTAAGTGATTGATTCACTCAACAATAAAATTTTCCAGAGAAAAAAAATCTCTCTTGTTGTCAATCACAAAACAGTCATGATTTTCTTTACAATTTTTGATTTTGTCCATTTTCTTCGTTTTTTTTTCGGCAAAAAAAAGTGATCGAAGATAAAAAAAAACAAATCATTTTGAAAATTGCAACAAGGAAGAAAATGTGCAAAAAAATCAACTATCAAACAATTGACCAAGTGAAAGGGCAAGAATAGACATTTCAACCGTCACTCAAATGCAGCTTGCAATTTCATACATATCTCTGTTCTCAATGGCATCCTTTCTTTATGTTGTGAATCGTTTTTTTAACAAAATTTCTTCATTTCTCTCTCAATGTGTTGACCATTTCAATGACAATTTTTTCTTATCCTTTTTTTGGCTCAATCGTATCACATTTTGTTATCTTTTCTCAAACGCAAGCTCAACCCGATCATAAATTTACCTGTCACTGTCACACATCAGGCGAAAAAGAAGAAAGTATTTGAATAGAAACAATGCGAAAAAAGAGAAAAGAGCAATTGTCAATGCAGCACACGGCACAGCTCGTCTCAAGTAAATATTGTCATTGAATTTCAATGAATAAGAGAAAAAAAATCCTGATTTTTTTTGTTTGCATCGAAATTTTACGATCGGGATATTTTAAACGGTGAGAACTTGGGCGAATTTTTGAGGTCAAACATTTGCCAATGTCACATTGGTTTAGATTACATTTTAGGCCGTGTGTCGGAAAAAAATTGCAAACAAATTAGAGCGCGGAATGTGTGTCTGGCGGTGATAATATCATTTTGACATTCACTTAGGCCAAAATCCAGATCCTTTTACACTATATGATTTCTTTTCCAAGAACCGTTAAATTTGCAGTCGATTCGCACACACATTTTTGTTTTTTAATTCCCATGATACAAATTAGATACGAACAACAGAAGTATTAAGAAACTCATTAAAATTGATATGCGAGTGAAACGATGCAGACTGAAAGAGAATAGAAAATGTGTGTAAAGGAGTGAATGTGACCAAGATTCACGTACACACTATCGCGTCTTTGTCTCATATTCTCATCGGCCGTTAACGGCAATGGCACACATAGAACGAATTATATGCAACCGTATTCACATTTCAAACAAACAACATTTTCAATGAAGTCATATTACGTTACGCCATTTATGCCTTTTTGAGCTCATGCGCGCACACACACAGAGAGAAAGAAAGAGAGAGAGAGAGCAAGATCACATTGTGCCCGAGGAGTTAATGCGAAAACGCGTTAACCCGTATGAAATGCATTCATTCAATTCACAAACGCTTATTCATATTTCTCAAATGCGAATGAAACACATCAGATTTATTATAATAAGTTTTCGGGTGGCATAGAAAGAGAGAGCAAACGGAAAGACAACACATAATGCAAAGTTTGCTTTCCATTGAAGGAAACAACAAATACATTACAACGCACACACACACACATTCGATTTGAGATAAGCCATACGGCAGTGATCGTGTGTTTGAATGTTATGCATGTTCGTCGTAATCAATGCCAATGAATGAAAGATAAACGAACAATGATGACACAAGAGAAAAAAAAAGAGTGAATCCGTTAAAATACGGGCAACAGCAATGTACAACACACAAATAGTGTCGCATGATGAAAGTGACAAAAATCCAACGCTAATCACCATAGACAATATGAGCTCATTTCTGTCACACAATTCGGAAATTAGATTCATAATTTTAAAAGAGCAGCAAATTTTCTGTTCATTCTTTCTCCCTTCCAGGCTTCTGTTGCTCTTTTACAAACAAATTCATTTGCGGTGACAAAATGGAACACAGAATGTCTCGTGGCATTCTTTTTCAGTGTGGATTAACATTTTTCACACTTTCACCACTGGACAATTGTCGGATTGCTGAGGACGGGATAAGTGTGAAAAAAGAAAAAAAAAACAAAATCCTTCAGTTTTGACCGCAAAAGGCGACAAATGCCGCACGTTTCCTAATTCCAAGTAATGAATATGTCATCAAGTGAACAACTGATTGCTAGAAAAATAAAATTCATTCATATCTAATCGCTATGAATCCAATAACAAACGATGCAATCTTTTCATAACACCCGATTTTCGTTTACTTTTCATTAAATAAGACGACAATTTATTTCATCTTGGTTTCTTTTACGAGATTTTTTGTTCCATTGAATGGTTGGTGCAATGTGACCGGTGTTGGTCAAACGATAATACACTTCCAGTTACGCAGTTTAACCCGATGAATATTATCTTAAACTCAACCAAGAACCGTTGTTAAGTCTCTTCTTTCCTTCTCAAGTATTAACCGACCAATTTTAATCTGTTGATTGTTGGACTATAGTTTATTTTTTACTGGGATTTAAGTTCAATACAAGAAAATTGCAAATAATCACAAACAATTCACCGAATTCAAGTGAGAGATAGATTTTCTGTTTTTTGTGAACGAAAAATGTTGGAAAGAAATGCGCTAGAATTTGTATAGAACAAGCGAAAAACCTTCACACATTTCATCAACTAAAAAATCTAGCCCATTCTATATAGCATCCAGAAAATGTATTTATTTTGAAATTTACATAACAAAAGGAGATATTTTCGTTATTGGCCACTACAAACGAAAGCAAACGGCCAAAGAACACTTGTGATCGTGTGATCTCTGCAAAATACTTTTTTTTTTTGTATGTTTGTGTGTATTTGAAAATGTTAAGGTGCGGTCGTTTGGTACACGGTGAGTTCTCAAAATGCTCTGCAATGAAAGGCTACAGTTTGTGATTGCTTTGTTTGAGGGATCAAGTCCATTCAATTTGTCTGTTTGCAATACTTTTTTCCATCTTGGTTAACCAATGGCGAAAATCTTCATCCAATTCTTCGTCTTAAAAATTTTCTTAATTTTTATTTGTTTTCTTCTTCTTCAAAAAACAACCAGCTGAAATCGCCTAAAGAAAGTTTTCTCTGTTTTTTTTTTTTTGGCGAAAGAAAGGAGTATTCAATTCGAGAATTCAATGATTGGAAAATAAGACATTCATGGCACACATCCTTATTAATTCATCAATCTCATGTTGACGTGTATTTCCATGAAAGTGACATGAAGTGTACGAACCACAATGGATAGAAAAGAACGAAGAATAAAAGCAGCCACCGACTGAGAGCGAATGCATTGAGCATTCACAGGTGAATGGCAGAGATGGAGGATGCCTAGTCCTTTTATTACCGTTAATACTTTCGCTCTTTTGTTCAGGGTGGGGGCAAAATTCGATTGAAAAATGACAATCGAACATTTCGACTTAATGTATTCAGGGCCATTTTAGTGTTTCTACGCATTTATTTTGTACTGAATGTTAGAGATTTGGTTGGGTATGCTGACCCCATGCAGTGCATATATTGAGACACGTTTAAATTCTCGCAAAAAACAAAAAATGCTTCGGGCTGGAGTTTCAATGCGATCTGAAACTTGCAAAAAACATCGATAATTGTATTTTATTTTGGCAGTTATAATCCTAATGTTATTTTTTCTCACTTCAACACAAGTATACCATTGACACAATTACCACAATTCGAGACCATTTTTTTTCTTCTTCTTCTTGGCAACAAAGTACGAAAAATTCCAATACCTTAACGGATTTACACATCAAAATGTGCCAATAGAATCAATGATACACACACACATAGCAAATGCGTGCAGATTTTATTATATTTGTGATGGAAGAATATGAAGGTATAACAAACAAACAAAAAAGTTGTTTGAAGACTGTTTAACAACATACAAAAAAAAGAAATCTATAAGATAGACACAGAGGGAGAGCGCATAGTAGATTTCATGCAAATACCACACGAACAAACAACAAACAGCTCAAACAAAGCCAAAGGAAGCGCAAACAAACACATATGAATTTGGAATGCCGTTACCATGCGATATTATAAAACAGAAAATCCTTCGAATCGACGGCTCGAAACAAAAAAATGTTTTTTTCTCTGTTTATTTTTCACTTTATATATTCCGTTTTTGCTTTGCCTTTGAACACTTCAGCATTCTCAGCAGTTTTTGTACTGCATTGCATACAGTTTTTCTATCAAATCAACCGATGGCTTGAGGTCTTCGAAAACAAAATAACGATGTTTTTGTTACTGCTGCTGCTGCTGCTGCTGCTGTTGTTGTTATTTTTGGATGCATGCATACAAAACAAAACATCGACCGAACCACATAAATACGGTGTGTTTAAATCTATCGACACCGCTGCCAATGCCAATGTAACCAGAACGGCTCGATGCCAAATCAATGCTGAACATGATCACAACTACCAATGCACAGTTTCGTATGCACTTCGTGTAAATCTTCATCTAACTCTTGAAAGTATGTTTTTGTTCTCCATTCTTTTTCGCTTTGCATTTTATTTCTCAAAAGCACTTTGTTGTTGTTGTTGTTGAAACAGAAACGTTGATCATTCCTGGAATTGCACCATACGAATGGAAGTTTACAGATCGGATGTAAACAGAATTGGACGACCGCACACCGAAAACATTGTTGCAGTGACACCAACTCCTCGGTATTTTGTTTTGTATTTGTGCATAATGTTTGTAGATTTTCAGTAAAATTGCGCCAAAACAATTTCATTCGCTCATGAATTCAGTACGGATCAGTTTTCAAAAACCTACAGGCTATATGATCTTAGCCTCACTGAACGATCACACATAATTGGCTGTTGCAAATAATAATTCATAAATCATCTTCATTTTCACCATTCTTTCGAAAGCAAACCCTTCTGGGTGTTTAAATCCTAAAACAAAACCTTTAAACTATTGAATTCAAATTTTAGCCCATGAATGTTATGCATTCAACCCATATGCTCTTTTATTGCATATTTAAACGTAAGAAATCCCTTGAAAACGATTGATTTCTGGATGCCTTGATGTATATTAATGCTATCGTATTGACAGTCCTCTAATTCTAAATCATTTCATTGCTAAAAAATAAAACGAATTTGCAAAAAATGGACTTGGAAATGGAAGGAATTTGGTGATTTACAGAATTCGATGGAAACATTTCAAGATTTGCGTAAAATTGCCTGTTTTTTGTGTGTAGCCACGTCCTAGACTGACATCTGTTGTTCTAAGACAATGCAAAAGTCAACCAATTTCACAAACACAGACTCGTTTGAAAATGTGCCGAAAAATGTAAAAAAAATATGTATATATCGATTTTGCTAATAGAAAAACAAAAATGTGCAAGAGATAGTGGCGAAGATGGAGCAGAGCTAGTTTAGGCTGGTTTTTAAAAGTCACGTTTAAAAAAAAAACGCATGCAACTGCTTTTTGCTCGCTCTCATGCCTAGTGATTTATATTTGTATTCATGTGTTTCGATGATTTGAGGGACGAAAGAAAAAATGTTTCTCAGCAAATCGGTATAAGGATTGATTTAGCATTTAGTGTTTAGTATGAGCACAAAGACCATGGCTGTTTGAAAGATGTGTTTTGCGGCAAAAACAAAAACAAAATCAATGGTGGCAAAAAAAAAGATCGAAATCAGAATGCATATGCCTAGAAAAAGGAGATCACAATATCCCAAGCCGACCATTGCAAAACTGATAAACTGGTTTGTCTGGTATCCGTTGTATGGCTACCCATTGACAATTGGCTATTGATGTTTCCTCAGAGCCGTTCAGCAACGGTCGGTCGTGATTTATATAGACGGTAATTATTCCTTTTTGATTCAACGGCCAACAATATATATTGCTAAAGAATATCAATGAGGCAAACATTCCATGTTCATCGCGTGTATATACTTCTTCAGGTCGTTTCATCGCGGTTATTGGCCACAATCAAATGTGATACTATTTCCAAATGCACTACCACAACCACCATTCCAGAGGTAAACACTGTGTAACACGCACCGTACAAAGTCTTAACATGTACAACGCAAGTGATACTCTGCGCCTAATATTCGTATGCTCAACGCATCGACCATTTCCTTCATTACATTTATTCATCTTTTTTTTAGATGTTTTCAAAAATCAATTCATTGATTCGTTTCATTTGTGTGCACGTGAATATTTGCATCGCAAACCAATCGTCTTGGCTTTTTGTTTACATTTTCACAACAATTCAATTGGATTGCTTTGAAGCTTCCAAAGAGGTGCGTCCGTTCCCAATAAAAAAAAAAGTTTTTTTTTGTTATTGTTTTTTTTTTCAACTCTCGAAAAATTCACTTTATTTGCATATTTAGATAGGTGGTTTTTTCATTAACAAACCACGCAATGAATCCTGACTTAAGAAATCTCTGAGATTGAAAATAAACCACAACTGACGAACGCAAGACAAGCAAGAGAAAGAGAGAAGAATGTGAACGCTTATCCTGTATTTATGGAAACGAGACATGATTTTTAATTAAGGAAGAAAAGAAAAGGGAGAAAAGTCACAATATAACATTGCCGACGAAGTGCATTTTTATGACTGAATTTTTATATTACATTTCACGATTGCAACCAAAACATTCGTATTTGGCCAAATCTCACCATTCAAACCACAAAATCATCGGTTTTATTGGTCATTTATTACTTTTGAGGTGCTTAAATTTTAACGATGAGTTTCTCTTTTTTTTCGCTCGATTTTTGTTGTTGTTTTTGCATCCTCTGCATCTTCTCCGATGTCATTTTCTGGCTTGGATTGTTTTGCGTGTTAGTTACGAATATTTCAATTTGCAATGCAGTTATTTTACGAAATTTATTTTGTGAATTTGGCTAAAAAAAAACACACTCGCTTTTCAGAAATGACGGTGATAAAATTGAAACTCATCTTTTCAATATAGATTCTCAACGATTCTCCTTTATCGTCATCATAACATCTCAGACCTGCCGGTGTGTCAAATCAAATACAAATTCAAATTTTCGATGGATTATTAAGCGACTTAAAGTTTGACACAAACAAAAAAATGATAACCGGATAATTAACCGATCAAGGAACTGGTAGGGCCATAAAAATCTCTATGTGAAAAAAAAACACACACACGGACATTCAGGATTCAAAATAGAATCTCATCGGATTCGGTGTAACAAATATTAAGTTGGGATGGGAATGAAATGCGCTTACATCCAGACACACTTTTATCACAAATAAAAGGCAATTTTTAAAATAGATAAATTAATAGGATAAAAAAAAGCGATCGTTTGAAGAATCTAGTAAAGCCAAGAAGCAAATCGAAAAAACGAGGCGTATGCAATAGACAATAGGAAGGTTCAGACCAAAATAATAACGACCGAAAAAAAAAATAGAAAAACATATCAAATAATCTTGATCATCAAAAATGTTGTGTCTGCATTCCAAAAATCTATTATGAATTTGGTCACACTTCATAAATGCGTTGAGCCGTAAGGCACCACAGCCAGTGTGTAAGTAGCTATGCATTGATTTTTATCCAAAATCTAAACAAATCAAAAATCGTTTTTCTCATTTCTTCTTCATCGTTTCAATGTAACTTTTGATATTTCACGCAAATGCTGGGCGAAGGGTTACACGCTTATTCTTAGATTTCACAGGTTTTATTTTTTGTCTTCCTTCATCTTCTCATTTTGGATTTTCTTCATGGTGTTCAATGTTTGTTTCGTTTCTTTTCCGTTGGCATTTCACCTCAACTCAAACTGAAATCAAAGAGATTAATTTGCCGTCGCGATGATGGAAATAGAAGAAGTTGAAAATATCCAAATAAAATGCTTGTCTAGGTCGTTGATGTGTCTGTACACAGATTCACGTTTACTGTGTGTTGTCATCATGCAGGACCATCCATGCGATGTAACATCAATATGCAACATTCGTCTATGCTTCATTCGGTTGATTTGATTTTGTCTTGAACGAAATTCATCTCAACATATTTTGATTCTGTGTCTTTTTTTTTGTATGTCCTTTTTTATGCTAACACCTAAGAAATGCCGCAATCATACGTGCAGTATTTCGTGGGCCTTAAACTCAAACCGCATCAGCCGAAACCCATTTGTAATGCACCAAGAGTCTGCTGTGATTGAATCCAGCTAGAATGCACCGACTACACCGACACACGCATCAAACAAGTTTCTTTTTTTTTATAGAAAAATTATTCAAATTTCAAGGAACAATGCAACCACGGACGATGCAGAGCGAAAGGGAGAGATGTACATTTAATATCGAATTTAAACTGAAAATGAATGAGATACCTAATAAAATGTTTAACATCAGCCCGAAATTGTTCAGACACACTAAAAGATAAACCAAACAATAAAAAAATGTTGTTGTCGACGGAAAGAAAAATTGTTCGAGAGGCAAGAATGTATGCATATCCAAAATGTATAGAGATACACATAAGCCGTGAACACAAATGAGACGACTTAGAAGATTGGAATGGAAATAGAATGAAATGAAAAAAAAAACAGCCGAATCACTTTTCCAAATATGTTCTTGGCAAATAAAAACACTTTTATGCGTACATTAGTTAAATTGTAGATGCATTTATCGGTATGAATGGGTGAGTGTACGGTGCACTGTTATCTCACTACTATGCCCATTTGTCTTTTTTTTTATTCTATTTTCGGGGCTTTGTTCTTTTTTCTTGTTTCGGCTACGGCCCAGTCAATGCATTCACGATCGTTATGCATTAGCGATAGCCGTTTAGCCGTTTAACATTTTCTTTCTGTTGTTTTTTTTCCCCGTGATTGTTTTTGTTCCTTACAATATATCGTTTTTTGTTCAAAGGATTTCACTGAAGATTTACTGTAACATTTGAATTGTAGTTTGGTTGATGTTGATGCTGCTGGTGCTGCTGCTGTGATGTCTCAAGGGGTTGATGCACGCAAATCCACCGTACGATCGTAAATAGTCTGTGTTACATAATCGAAACACCCATTTTATATGCCACGTCATTTTATTGTTTACTTTAAAATATTCGTCGTTCTCTTTCTCACTCTCTCTCTCTCCCTCTACCACTATGTGTTTGTGTGTTTTTACGCCGTCGTTTGTTTTTACTTATTCCTTTTATTTTGATTCGAAAAAAGATGATTTAGTCAACATGCATGATCGTCGATCGACGAAGGATCGGTGCGGAGGAAAACGAACGGCAAAAGAAAACAGGTTTTGTTGATACGATGGATCGGTCATCACAAGTGTGATGTTTTTTTTGTTCTTCATGCATGTATGCGTTTATGGACAACGGCATTAATGAATAAAATAAAAAGGCCGAGAATTTCTTTTTGTCTGAGTACGCGATGTTTATGATGCAATTCACTTCAGCAGTCCACAAAACACGAACTCAAATGAAATATTTTGTTTGGTTGAAGTTTTTCCTTTTTTTGTTATTCATTTCGTTAACTCGAGTCAATAGATCTATTCAGTTGCATATTCATTTGTACTTCATTTCAATGTGTGACTGTCTCGGTATTCAATACGAAATACGACGGAAAATTGGTTGAAATCGTCTTGTTTTCATATTGTTTTGTTTATTATTTATTCCAATGTAACTCAATAGCACCAAACTGTGGTGTATTCCCTTTGGAATGAATTATTTGTTGTTTTAATTGCTTCGGGGCTCTTGATAAAACGTCATTGAAAATCAAAACATGGTCCTTTTTTTATTATTATTCCATTAACATGTGTAGGTGGGAAAGGAATCAAATTATGTTATTTCATGGTGAATCAATCATACGAATCTATGTTGGGTTTCTATTTTCAACAATAGTGAACACTTGTCGGGGTTAACGATGCAATAATAAGAAAAGGATTCAAATTCGAATGACTGAAAAAAAAATAAAAACAATTCTTGATTCTGTCTGGCCCAATGTGTGATCACCGCGTGAGTTATGAATACAATTTAATTAAAAATCGTTCACATCATTTGAGGCATATTTTATGAATTGTATTGATCAAGAAACACACACAACAACAACAACAACAACAACAAAAAACATTCTACACCCACTCAATCGAATTCGATTTTAAATTGCCGTATGCAATCAAACCATCTAACCAAAATATCGATTTTGTTATTCTTTCATCTTCAATAGAATGATACTTTTTAATCGATTCAATTGTTCATTTGATTGGTTGTTTTTCCCATTTCTATGCCAATAGTCTAGCATCATTCTTCCGTTGCTCACAATATAAAGGAACATTCAAATGTTTCAAAAGTGAAAAAAGTGGTTTTGAAATGGACAAAAATTCCAATTTAATGTTACAAAGAAATGTTTTTTTTTTCTTCAAAATTACTTGACTTGAATATAAAGGAGG
Organism: Aphidoletes aphidimyza; assembly: GCA_030463065.1. Lineage (NCBI taxonomy): Eukaryota > Metazoa > Arthropoda > Insecta > Diptera > Cecidomyiidae > Aphidoletes > Aphidoletes aphidimyza. The sequence goes on along the minus strand of CM059998.1, from coordinate 26,820,522 downwards.
TGAGCGAAGATGCATACTTGAGCTCTTGAAAACGGATACTTCGTGCATTTTCTCAGCACTTGTTTGAAATGTTGAAATATGACTTGCAACTTGTATTTATCTGACACAAGCACAGCGAATTAATTTCATGTCTCGGTAAATCAATTCCAAAATGGCAGTCTGAGAACCACAAAAACAGCCTGATACGTATCAAAGTTCAAGTGCAAAATAAATTTCATCAAATTATCCTTCTACAAATTCGAAAAGTTTAAGTATGCTCAAGATTACTTGAGCTGAAACGATCGAAATAATGATCATTCGTCATAATAGGTCATAAAACAAACTCAATAAATTTGTCACTGCACAACCGCCGTACTAAAACGTTAAATTTCCATTGTTTCCCGAATTAGGCTGTTCAACTGCTAGTTTCGAATTTATTTTTGTTTTCCTTGTTTCTTGCAATTAGATTGGTATCGCTGCGATATGATCACCGTTCATATCAATATCGCTCGTTATTACGACTAAAATTTGGGTCGGTGAATTTAACTGGAATGATTTTTTTAGAAAGATAGCAACAAATCATAAAACTGTGTGTGTGTGTGTGTGTGTGTGTGTTGTACGTTCCAACCAATTTAACTGACATCCTTCCGAAATGCCATTTTTTGTTCCAACGTTTTGCTTGTTGTCGATATTTATCATTCACTTCCTAAGACAATACAGTCTTAGATCATAGACTTTGTGCCACACAATAAACCGTTTATGTGTCATCGGTAAAAGCAATCTATTTACGTTCTTCCGCATCCAGCCAACCAGTGTTAATAACGAATCGAAAAAGAACAATGCAAGAATGAAACAAAAAAGTAATTTTTTTTTCTGTTGAAAATGCGAAATCTTCCCCCTTTTTTTCTCTTTGTATTTGATCTGTCGAGCGAATCGACCCATTCATTCACTCTTCAATTAAATATCATGGTTTTTGCTGTCGCTTCATGTTTTGTTCTTCATGTTTTCACTGTTCGCTGTTCACTTCAGCACATACAGAGACACACATGTAAATCGATGTGCCAGAATCGAAATCTTTGAATTCGCTCATTGTCACTCTGCATGGAGGAAATGCGTACGAAAACTTTCTTCATCACATTCCGGTTAATGCTTCGTTAACGCTGATTTTACCGGCCAAAAACCTTTTGTTTTCCTTTTTTTTTCTGTTTATTATGACATTTGAATTAGTCATGCGAGAGGAGGCGACGGACAATTTTCTCTCGTTGGTTGTTTCTTGTCTTTTTATTGATGGAAAAGGACAAACCATCAAAATTAAATGACAAATGCTCAAAGGTTCATCAAGATTAGCATCTCAACACATTTTATTCATTTTTGATGTTCTCTTTTTTTTTTTTAAAAAAACTCTTGGTCAAATTCTCGAAATAATCGAAATGAAATTTTGCTCATAAAAATACCCGTCAAATATGTGTGTGTGATTGTATTTTGTGTTGACGCAACGCTATTAAATTCAACTGGTTATTTTAATTGATCGAATATCAAAGTATCCAGTAATAAATGAGACTCATTTCGAAACGTTGAGTGAAACTCGCAATCGCATTCACTTTTACGAGACAGTATTTAATTGAAATCCATTAATTCTAAGCTCAATCAGAGCGTCCGATTCGTCCATTATAATTGTAATCGCTCAGCCAATTACCGGACACGTAATCATCGTCTTGAAGTCCTGTTTTGTGGAGTCGCATCACATCGGCACATCCAGAGAGACCAAAAGAAAAATCAAAGAAAGCAACACGCCAAGATGATTTGTTCACTTAATTCGCTGCTCGGTAGATAGCAAAAGAGACTACTTAAAAATGGATAATACGGTTTATCGTTGTTGCGTTTGAATCCACGAAAAATGACGCATTATCCCTTTGGGCTCAGGTAAAATCTAACACATTATCAATGTTTGTCTCTTCAAAGGATTTCTAATTTTCTCACTGTAACTGCACACACGCACTCACCATCATCAACACAGTTAAGTCAGACGATGGCTCTTTTGTCATTTCGGTTGAAAATTCTAATGATGTTTTTTTATTTTATTTTGAAATGCACTCATGCCGATTATCTCTATTTTAATTCCAATGTTTTAATGCATCCTTATTTGAAAAGAACGCACATAAATTCATCGAATCACGAACTCTAGTCTGGTTAATGCTGGGCACATTGTACATTTTGTATGCATTCGTCTTAGATTGTTTTTCTCTTCGTTTCATTCGCTTTACGTTGTTGTTGTTTTTTTTTATTCCTCCACGGAATTCCGTGTGATAAAAAGGGTTTACTTTGGCTCGGCGGGGATTTTATATTCAAATTAATGAATTTGGTTGCTGCACAACCAAACACACGAAGAAAGTGTATGAACAACAACAACACAAATCTATGAACACTTTTATTCAATTCTCAAACTAGATGCTAGATGATTAAGGGCTCAAGAAAATCTGAAGTAAAAAAAAATGATTAGGAAGAAGCAAACAACAGAAGAAGAAGAAGTAATAAAATTGATGCAGCGGAATACAAGTGGAAAATGAGAATAGAAAAATCATGTACCTTTTCAGTGAAGTAGTGAATATGGGTTTTGCGGTCGTTCGCTTTTAATCCATTACGTGAATCTCACATTTATTGTGATTCGGTTTTTGAATAGCTTTACATGGAATTTCATTACATTGATTTTAGTTTGATTTGAATGTTTCTACGTAATGCATAATGATGTTTGGTTGTTGTTGCTTCGCCCTCTGATCTATCCATTCCACGCGCTCTTCACAACATTAAAATGCATTTTGTTTGATGTTGATAGATTGAAAAGGGACGAACAACATGTAACAAACAACAACCATACCCCATGATCCTCGACCATATTCATTTGAATATTAACGCGCGATGCATCTAGACACCATGATTCATTTACATTTTTTGTTCCCACAAAACCGCATCGCTATGATTTTGGATGCTGATTACGTTGAAAATGCATCCCACGATATAACGAACTCATTATTTCATTTTCATTTAATGATTAGTCTTTTCGTTACGTGGATTTGTCATTTGCTTTGACCGATGAGCCCGTGTATTTCATTTATCCTCATTGTTATGTGATCTAGTCTTTTCGATCTAGAAATTAATTGTTCTCTCTGTAGATAAGAGAGATTTTCTTTACATTGTCTGTTTGGTGTGTACAATCGAATCGATCGTCCGTGGATGTGGGCTTCTGGTTGACACAACGGAGCATCGATCCCACGCATATAAATGATAAATTGGATGACAACAATCAAATTCAATTCAATGCGTATAAAGATTGTTTTTTTTTTGGCGAATCGCTTTCAAGCTCCAAATAATGACAATTTTTGCCACTTTTTGCTTCTTCGCCTTTTGATACATATGTTTTTTTTTCGTTTCACACAATTCTAGAAAAATGGTTCTATTTAAAATCCAAATCCAAGAATTTTGAACAAACGCAAAAAAAAAAGATCGCAACAAAAAAGCCACTGACCGAATCGTAAATATCAAATGTGTCGCTTTTATATTGTGTTCATTTAGATGTTTTTCTTACACAGTCATCAGAGTGAGCCGTATCAATGAACTGGCCCGAGAGTAATAAAACCCGGTTAAATGGAAAAACATGCATGTTTTCGACCATTGTTTGTATACACATACACACACACACAACAAAAAAACAACAAATAATAGTCAAATACTGTTAAAGAAGCACATACAGTTTTAAGTATAAGTAGTCGACTAGAAAGAGAGACGCAACACAAAAACGGTTCTGAAGCTGAATAATTCTTCTACGAATTTTGCAATTGATGTTATTGTGACGGAAACTTGCAACTTACAGATAGACGAAAGTGTATCGGTGTGTATGTGTGGGGGCCTCGAGCACCACAGATCAAAAGCAGCTAAAAAAAACAACCTCACATAATCACGTAACCTTAAGTAATTGAACTTTACCAAACATTATTTCCCTTTTGTGTCCGAGATTTCATTTCTCAGTTTTTTCTTTTTCTACCAAAAAAAAAAAAAACTAAAATTTGCTCAGCCAGTTTTCAATGGTCCAAAACATCCGGTCATATGATTCCTTTTATTCGTTCAATATTTTTGTTTCGAGGATAGTTCGTCATATTCCATTGGGTTTTGGTACATTTGCAGTAAAAACACCTACACCACCAACACCAACAACCAGACAAACATAATAAAATTATTGCAAGTTTTTAAAGGGCAACAATAACAACAAACTGGCCGAAGTGTTTTTTTTTTTGGGCTTCAGGTTGTTTGCTGGAAAAAAAAGAACATAACAATTAGATTGGAAGATTTCATGGCAAAATCAATAAATCGATAACAGTCTTTCTTTGGACACCTCTTCAGAGGAGAGTTGAGCATATTAGTGTACTTCATTCAGGATTCCATTTGTTCGTGCAATTTTCATTGATGTAAGTGAATGGTTTTCAGTTTATCAGGGGGGTATAGGTGTATTGCTTTCGGATAAATTCGATCGGTGCTGGTTCCTTTCTATGTGTGTGATAGATATAGAAACACAATGTATTGTGTGAAGTGGAAGAAAACATAGTCGAAATCGGCTCTTGCACTTCATAGACACACCGAATAAATACTTGGAAACAAGGAAGAGCACATCTCTTGTGGGCCTGAATGGTTTTTGGTTCTTTTTTCCATGGAAAATCGGAATCACTGTTCCTCACATTGCACAAGCACATTGTGCGCCACAATTCCACGATCTCATCACATTTTCGTTGGATTTTCGTCGTTTTACAAGACCTTTTTTCCCATTCCGTGCTCAGGAAACAACGAATTCTGCACTCAAACACAACTGGCACATTTTTTCACATCGCATCATTAAGATCAAATTGAATCGATGGATTGTTGTTGGGTTTCTTATTGTTGTTTTATTTTCTTTTTTGAATTTCGTGCGTACGTGGGCAATTGTCATTATGTTATGAAATCAAGTCAAACCAACAAAATAACGTTACAATGCAGAAATCACGGTTCCGAGATATGTGCATGCTGATAAAACTGACGGAATACTTGTATGAAGAAAAAAACAACAGAACCAAAAGCGATGCAATACACGAAAACAACCACGAAAATGATCGCAATCATGCACTTCTCTTTGTACTTAGCCAATAATTAAATTTTGTGCGCAAGCACTTGACTTCCGCAGTTCTGACCAGCTCTTGAAACGCAATTGCGTGCCATTTTTCCATTACTTTCAAGTGCTTTATAGCAATTACATCTCATTATAATTGGTAATTTGGCCGAGTAAAAAAAAAAACACGTTCTGGCCGCTTTTTGGCATTGTTGCATATTTGCTGTTGTGAAATAATGCACACAAACACAACCAAAAGTGAAATGTGAATTGCATGTTGTCGATGCTGTTGTGGCGACGTCCATGTTTTTTTTCTTCTGTTGCTTCCAGACAAATACACCGCACGGCACACAACGAAAAATATGTTTAATGATATAGTAAGCAGTCGAACAGGATTGCTGAGAACAAAGAAGAAGAAATAAAAACGCCAAATATTTTCCAAAGGCCATTTTTGTCACTAAAACTGTATTCTTGACATTGATTTCATCTCGAGCTACATTTTTGCACTTCTTTGATCAGTGCTGGAGGCTCACATACTCGATGTCAATATAACGGTTTATTTTGAATGAAATAAACATCACCTCGCACTACACTTAGTCGCAGTAACGTTCATCAACTATTCCGATCATGATGATTGAATTATATACCTTTTGGTTGAAGACATTGGCTTTCATCTATTTGAATATTTTAACAACGGACTTATTATCTAGAGGCTCTCATGGATGATGCCCAAATGTGTCAGTCAATAGTTGATGATTTGAAATGCAAAGGTAAACAGAGGTGCCGTCTTTGCTAGATGTTCCTTTTATCCGTACATGGGTTTTTGGTGTTTAGTCCTTTCGGTAGAAACAAGCAAATGACACGCTAAAATGCAGCGCAACAGCAACGGCAACCGAAAACACAATTTATTTGATGAATGTGTGATTACTGAACAAATAACAACCAAAACGAAACCATCAAATTTCATGTCATTCGATGTCTTGTTTTTTTTTCTCTTCGTTTTCTTAGCCATTTTCTCTCTTCACGCATCGGTCCTTGATTTGGTTCGGCCAAAAGCGAACGAGTTAATGAGAAAAGGATAAAACAAAATCACCAACAACACATCGAAATATATCAAAGCGAGCAACGAAAGAGAATAACGTTCGAAATATCGTTATGCTTCATCCACAAGATTCTCTTGGCGATTCGACGTCGGTTCAATTGATTATTTTCTATGGTCGTCAGTTCATTTCATCCGCGTGCGCGTTCGCGCGCTCTCTTACATGCTTTTCGTTGAAACATTTTCAATGCACTTGAGCCATGTTTGTGTGTGTGTGTGTTTGGTGCTTTGGCTTGCAGTCAATTCTCTCCATCATTTTCTTTCTCTCTCTCTCTCTCTCTCTCTCTCTCTCTCTCTCTCTCTCTCTCTCTCTCTCTCTCTCTCTCTCTCTCTCTCTCTCTGTCTGTCTCTCTACGGTAATCATACTTGGATGCGCGTGTTACCGGAGCCGTGAGAACAAATTATGGCTTGACCAAGTTAAAATGCACTTAAATAAAAAATCTTTTCAGTTTCTTCTCTTGCGTTGTTTTTGTACTATCTTTTATTTTTATTTTATTTTATACTTGATTGTTGTTTTTGTTTCTCCCGAACGAATACGAATTTTGTTTTTGTCGCCGCTTTTTTCTTTCATCATTCTTCATCTCTTTGCTCTTAACTCCGAATATCTAATTAGGCTGCACCGTAAAGGACGTTAAGAGTTATGAAGAGATAAATGAACTTGAGATTGAAAACAACGATGGCAACGGACATTCAGCCTACGTATGAAAATTGTATTATTATTTTATTTAGCATTAGAAAAAAGGAAAAGAGATCGAATGAGCGGAAACAAATGAATACCATGGTCCATGGTCAATAGTCCATTGGGTTTATGTATAAAGCAATCACGCATATTCAAATGGCTACAAAATTGAAAAGGAAAAGAAAAACAAAATGTAGATATTCTTCAGAGACGAAATACATTTGAAGTTGAATAATTTAGAAAATTGAATCATTTTTTTTTACGGAAATAGGTGGAATTTAGAATTCTCTTCGATGAACTTGCTCATCAATGTCAAAACACAATTTTGTTTTTCTTATTTCCACTTTGCGTTTGATGTGCACCAGTTTCATAGTCGGAGTCAAACTTGGTTTGTTTATGTGAGAAATTAGTGCAGCATTCAGCGGCTACCTTTTAATTTGATGCACTAATGACACCGGCCATAAAGGATTTACGATACATTTTTTAACCTTTTCTTTATGTTGCACTTTTTGAGCCATTTGGATTTTCGGGTTTTATGGCTTACGTTTATGAAAAAAAAAAAACGATTTTTACTTGAAAGTCCAAATCGTTATTGCTGCCGTAAATGTAAATATGGCTTAATTAAAGCAAGTGAGCAAGTGCAATATGTGATGGACTTTTTTTCTTTGGTAAATCTTCTCTACAATTTTTGAGCTTGCTCAATAGAGAAGAGCCAAAATCTTAGAGACCATTTTAATGAGTTTCATACATCTCTTGTGCGGTATATTTTCCTAGAAAAAAAAATGAGTGAAAGAGATTTCAATTGAATGAAATCAATTAATCACATTTCCACGATCTGTACGATAAATAATCACCAAATGCCATTTCACTTTAAAATTCATGAATGAAATTTTATTGTTTGTTGTTGATGATCGAATGAAGCAGAGTATTCACAACATGACAATTGTTTCAAATGCATTGCAATTTATGTGTTTATGAAGTTTATTTAGAAGTGTTACGACCATTGATATACTCTTGAGCAATGGGCTCGAAAAAATAAAAACCTATTATGCTTTTTTTTACAGATTTTGTTCTTCATTTGTTTGTCAAATCGTTTCAAAGTTAAAGATAAATGAAACTGTTTTCTCGTGATTCACATTCACACTGGAGATGGTATTGAAATGCTTTTGAATGAATTTTCAACATTGAAGGACACTATAGAAACTTAATGATTTCTTGTCAAATCTACACAATTGCTCCATATATTTTGGCCGAATCTCGTCCACATTTCCATTACTCATACACTTTGGTTTGACTTGAAATCAAGGTACAATTAAAATTAATGATTAGCTTGTGTCGTTCAAAAACAAACAACTTAAATATGACTCACAGCCGATAGATGGAAAGAAACAGACTTAGAATTTGAATGGTTTTTGTGCATTTTGAATGAAAACAAAAATATGCAACCAATTCTCGAAATTGTTTAAACAATAGCCTGGTTGGCACACTTCCTCTTCGGAATGACATTGGACATGGGAGGAAATCGGACCAACTGTGCCAATTGACCGAGAACCCTGTACTAACTACACGAACATGTGTGTAGCACATTTGAATTTCTCATCCGTGGAGATTTTGTGAAATGTCATGTTACATATCCATCGTAGGATTCTTACGGTAAGAAGATTGTTTTGCTGTGACACTGCACAATGCATCCGATGCAATGCGCAATCGATTAAAGTTTCGCAATCAATCGAAGCGAATTTCCCATGTGAGGATCAAATTTAATGGAAAACTTAAAATCAGTCGCCTTATGGGCCTTGAATGACAGACGTTTTTGAGATTCTAAATGGCCAAAACAACATCCTTATTTCACAAGATACATCGGATCTATATGTGCCGACGAACTTCTGGGAACTTCAAGTTCCTGCATTCCAGCAAATTATCTCAATATAAAAAGTACAAAAAACCGATCGAGCAGACAAAGTGAAAGGCCAAAGAAGAAGTAAGCAACAACGAAAAAAAATACACACATTCAGCTATGAAGCACACAAATACCAGAACCTGATTGTCGAATCGAACACCTCTATTTGAACTCTACCGAAATCTATTGAATTGGAGCGAGGACTTCACCAAAACAAGTTGCTTTGGAAAAAATAGCAAATCATATAATCAACATTATGAGAAGGAATTAGTTGAAAATATTTATGCCCGAATAATAGCACTTCTCGGATGTACATGATTGTGTTGTATGGATCAAACGAAGAACACACAAAGATACCAACACTGAGTTCAACGTTACTCAGCATAGCACATAGTATGCAATGATTCGACGTTCGCCCAGCGCAACCAGAGTATGGGCATAGACACACACACACACAATCTATACTCGTTTTCTTTCCATATTCCATCTTCGGTCTCCCTTCAGCCGATTTCTATGTTGATGTTTGTGCCATTGATTCTATTGAACCCATAATGGCTTTACAGTTTAAATACAAAACTTTAAAAAAAAAGGAAAAAGAAATCATAAGTAATATGAAACCATATTTTTTTGCGAAAAAAATACGGCACATACATCAAACGCACGAGATTCGGTACCCATGATGTATAAATGAATTCAAATGCATTTAAACTTCTTAGTACGTAACGAATAATCGAGTTCATTGGAATGTCAGATACTGTTTTTTTTTCTATGAGAGAGGGAAAGAGAGAGAGTGAAAGAAAAACTCATGTAAGGAATTCGTTTCGGTCTCTTTCTTGCCATTATTTGGTTGGTGCATTTTTGTTTTGTCTATGAATGTGATTTTGGCTGAAAGTTTCAAATCAATTGTAAAATTTATGAGGAATCATGCCAAACATACCGAATTTCGTGATTGAACAAAAAGCGATCGAGCCCAGGACATTTGGTGAATTGCACATGAATGAATGTCGGTCGTTTTTTTCATTACCCCGGTGCATGATTTGGTGTTGTTTTATACGTGTATGGGAGCCGACAAATTCTTATTCCCTTCCTTTCTGCAACAGACAAGCAAAATTTTTTTTTCCCTTCAAACCATAGAAAATGAAATGGGCATGAAAAAAAAAATATCATTTTGGCGCCACAAGTGTTTTATGAGAATATTAATTGAAATTATTTGTGGAATGCGGATGACTTCAAAACACAAACGAATTTCGTTGGTTTTTTTTTCTTCTTCCTTTTTTTGTTCGATTTTCAGGAAAAAAATGACTCAATGCAGGCGTCTGTGAACGGATATTAGACACTCTTTTTTTCTAAGGATGAAATTAAATATCGCGCATTTCTGTGGAATTTTAATTAGAGATTCGTAGATACATTCCTTAGATATAGATTTTTCAACTGATTGACGAAACAATTTGTTAAGAAACTGTTTTTTTGTTGTTGTTGTTGGTACAATTGTCGATGTTTCAGTTTTTGTCCGTTGAAATCCTCACGACAATTGACTTTTTTCCTTTAAATTTGTCATTCAACAATTTTGCTATACTTGAATTGTGTCTATTTCGGTTACAGAATATATTTTATAAAGAATTACAGAATTCAATCGATTTTTCCATTTTCGGTTGAAGAAAAATTAAAGTTTTTGATAGTTGTTATGGTCAGTAACAATTGAACAATTATTACTTCTAAGTTTTTTTTTCTATTTGTTGAACAAAAAAGAGCAATGCTTGAAAGGAGAAAAAAAACCGTGTGCTCGGCATTGACCCACCCACATATTCAATAGAATGTCATAAAATCAGTTGACATGCTTTCAGTGTCGTGCATCACAAAACAAAAATCATTGTTCGGTACATCGTCAAACTGACTTTTTGCTTTTGACATTGCGGTAATTCGTTTAGTTTTTCTTCTTCTTTGCGTCACAAGAGACTTACGTCTTTTACATGCGAATTGCATCAAGAGAAAGTGTACAATAGAAAAAGTGCTACTCTATTTCATAACACTTTCACAATGTGATTCAATTGTGCATGTGCTTTGGTTCTATGCTTGGCGGCAAACGGTTGAAGTGAGCCGTAATTTTTGTGTGTGTTTTAAGTGCATCATTGTTTTTACGCTATTCAAGTATTAGTATGTACTTGTATTTTTAACTGATAGTATGGTAGTGTCAAAGTTGCCGCCGAAAAAGTGTTGAGAAAAGGCGATAGAAATCCGTTTGTGAGGTGTAAAAGCTATCTTTTGCCAATGGATAGAATAAAAGAAGAGCTCACGGAGTGTGTTTGTAACACTTGAACGGTAAATAATGTTGCCAGCAGAAGTTTCATTCATAATTTGTTACGCAATCGCTTTACTAATGAAGCGAAAACACACGCACCGTGTTTTATATTGAATATTTTGCGCTAGCGCCGCTTCAAGTGATCAAAATACTGTGTGACGAATGCCAATTCGGTCAACTTGAATGTTTTTGCCATTTGGGCGACAGTTTTTGAACGGCTGCAATTGCTTTCTCCGAAATTTGAATTGCATAGACCACCACATCTCAAGTCTCGTGATGCATTTTGAACAATAGAATTTTTTTGTGTGTTCCGATCATAAAATTCCCATTTAACATGCTTTCTGGACCATGCCATCTTTAAAATGTCATTTAAAGGATTTGCATAAATCAATGGGATTTATTTGGGCAGAAACAATGCTATAGCAACAATAAAAGGAGTGCATAAAACGACCCAATTGTCTATTATTGTAAAAAATTTCATTAATTTGTATTTTGCTATTCAAATGTCCGTAAGTTCATAAATATTGATTTGCATTCGGTAGCACAATGGGTAAATGGGCATCAAACAAAGGCATATGATCATAAAAAAAAACTGTTTGGGCGAGAAAAAAATCTTTGCGCATCTCATTGTTTTCTTTCTTTTGCTAATTTTATCACATGGACTTTTGTGCAAAATGTCCGTTTAACCATTTGTTTTACCACTAGCCCATAAAATGCATTGAAATTGCATTGCAATGGTAATTACACACAGGTAATTATATTGTCACTTGTGCGCCAATACCATATACCTAAAATGTCACCAATATAATATTGGCAATGTCTTTATGTTCAAGTGTGGACCAGTGCATTGTTCGCAAAACCGAAGCCCATTTTTGCCATTTTTTTTTGCACACAATGCCAATTTTACAGCTCTAGTTTTTTTTTGAAAGTGCTTTCGAGTCTCTCATTTCACGATTCGTTATTTATTTATTTGCGCTTAATGGCAATTTTTGGTGAGAAAAAAAGAGAGGACAACAAAAACGAACATTGATTTATCGCTCAAGACTTTTGAAAACAAAGTGCGAAAAATTTTAGTTTAAAAATCTCGAAATTTGCCATGAGAAAAAATGGCCTAATGGAGATATTTTGTGTTGAAAATGCGAAAAAGGATCTATGCCTCTTCATAATATGGCACGTAATTGAGAAAATTTGCCGAGCAGGTCAAGCAGCTCCAAATATTATTTATTGCCTTCAAATTCCAAAGGTTTTTTTTTGCACATCTTAATTGTTGCAAATATCGGTTTGTGACATCAAAAAAAAGAAAAAAAGAATACACTCATTTTCCAACTGTTGATTTTATGGATTGTATTTGAAATGCCGAAGGCCCCTTACCTCTTACCTCGCGAACCAAAATACATTTGTGAATTGTTTTTGATTTTTTTGCCTGAAAAAAAAACAACAAAAACAACAACAACCATTCAGTCGCATAAGAACGAACATGTACAAAATGTACATATTTCATACACACGGCAGGCATCGCCACTCAGGCATTTTATGCTGAATCGTGTCACAAATCGGCACACTAAGCGACGAAATGTGGCTGAGGTCAAAAACATATCAAATGCGCGGGAAAACATATGATTGGAGCATTAGAGTTTTATTTTCGCCCAAAAAGACTGGTTTCGCATTGTTGGTCTCTGGGTTCGTTCATTCGTTCGTCGCTTAGTGTGTGTGTGTTTTTTTTGTATCGCAAATTCTTTCAACGCTTTTGTGCGCGATCGCGGATTGCTCTTTATCTTTTTTTCTCTTCATTTCGACGCATATTCTTTACGATTCATTTATTTCGATGTCTACAGTATGTGTTTGTGAGTGTGTGTGTGTGTCGGCTATTATCAAAACTGGCAATAGCTTTATCGCCAATAAAACGTCTAAATTCCGAAATATTTACCTTTTAATTTCACCCAGTAGGTGCTTTTTTTTTAAACGAATGACATGACATTCATCTCTTGCTTTTTGACAGAATATTTTCATCCAAATACTGACACAATCCACCGAAATGAATATATAATACTTGATTTTTGAGACGTGAGCATCAATTTACGGCCAATCACAATGTATATTTGAAATGGCACATTTGAGAGGATTTAGCTGTTGTTCTAGCCAACGATTCTGTCTCATTTGAAGGTATTAGCAATTGTCTCATTTAAAAGATTATTGCAAGACAGACTGCAGGCTGTCGTGTCAAAAGACGAACAAAAAAAAAACTATATCGCCAAAAAAAACGACAATCGCCAAACAATTGAAGCCTTTATGAAATTCTTGGGTATGGTAAACGGTGAACTGTGGCCGCAACCGTATAAACCGGTGTCGATTCCCAGAAGATTCATATGCTATTTCGTTGCCATAGTTGCTTCTTATCTAATTGATTGAATTAAAAGTGTTATAGGTTTTCGGCTGGATGGATGGAAGCAATCAGGTTTCGTTGCCAGGGTTTATATATATTTATATTTATATCAGACATTGCATTCGTTTACTTTAATGGATGCACGGTGAAAATTGTGAAGAAGCGCGCGCGCGCGATTGATGGTCCGGTTTGAAGAACCCTTTTTTAACAAAGCGTTCCGTTTCGATTTTGTAGTTCCAAAATCAAGGTAATCATCGAATGCAATTTTGAGAGATTTTTTTTTCCTTTGGTTCGGTTGTGTGTGTGTGTGTGTGTGTGTGAGTGAGTATGTGCCATTCTGAAAATTGACTACCGTCAACATTCTGAGACACAATCTTCGCATGGCGACACAGACAAGAAAAGAGTTTTTAAAGTCTTAAAGAAAAAGGGTTCCATGCTCAAAAACCTTTTTTTCCTGAATCTACTAAATAAATCGTGTAATGATGTGAATTATTATGAACAACACTGCATAAAATATTCTGATCATCCTGTCTGACACCGAAGTCAGCCTTTGAACCCAACCATTTTTACCTATGCTCAGCCAAACACAAATTTCCAGGCAAGTTTTTCAATCGGTTTTTCATTTCAGTTCTTGAATAAATTGCATTCAAATGTGAAAAACCGTTACAGATTTCACTCTCTGAAACATAACGAAAATGTTCGACACGTTTCTATCCCAGACCAAAGTGACACATCAAAAATGTCTATCCTTCGATCTTCATCAAATGTTACAAATATACGCACATTATGCGTGCCGCTTAGAATTTGCTCATTAAACTGTCTGTTTAATCTTTTGTTTTCTGGCCACTCAATTCGGTCAGCGTAAATAAAAAATCTATGCAAAATACTTGATTTATCAGTCGGCCATCAACTTGGCACAACTGTCGCGTTAGTCAACGATGTGATCTTGTTAAGGTCGCTAAACTCGTGAAATCTCTTAATGAAAATCATTTCTACTTTTATCTAGACCAATTTACGCAATACTTTATGAACAAAACATAAAAAAACCAGTTTTCGATGATAGGCCTACTTTGAGACGACATGTTTTTTTTTCTCAACTTTGTTTTTTCTTACAAAATGTTGACTTTGTCATTTTGATTGTTGTGCGTAACGCTGTGCGAATTTGTGGCTGTGAAAGTCATTCATTTAAAAATTCAACGTCACTGAATCGGTCTAGGCCTAGAAATAAGAAACAAGAAACACACATTATCTACAGCCACAAAAATCGACTCATTCATTTTGTCCATGAATGACTATAAAACATTTGAATCGCTTAATCGACATGCATATATTAAGTCCATTTAAGCCACTGTGTGGCGCACATTCTTGGAATTAAAAACGGCAATGCTCATCACACCTTTTATATATGATGTATGGATTGCAGATCATTTTGAACTATTCGAAATAATAGCAGGTTTTTTTTTTAGAAGATCAAACGCCCAATTCATTTTATTGTTTGTGCTCAAGTGGTGGTTTTGTGTGCCCACGAGAATCTGTTGCCGAACACATCATCAAATAACAAAATACGCATTTTTCATCGTAAGCTCGTTTTTTCAACCGAAATCCTTTGCCAATCAAATGAAAAATGATGAAAATTATTACGATTTTTATGGATATTTTTCACATTTTTTTTCGGGGGTAATCATTAGTTGGATAGAAATCGATGAACAAAGACATTTTTCTTTTGAGTGTTTTGTGTGGCTCTTTTCCCACTTTTTAACTGGCCAATCCAAAACATTTTGACCAAAACAAGGATACCAAGATACAGGGCAAAAAAGAGCCATTGTGTGTGTAGATGTGTGGCAGGCCAACATTAAGATTTTCTGATATAAAAACGATCTCTTCAATTGCACATTAATTATATTGACCGGTTACAAATTCTAGGAATTGACTGCTTCATCGAAAAGCAAAAGCATAACAAGCAAAAAGACGATGAACGCAACATCACTATCACAGCTAAATTTAGCAGTGGATTTCAAGCGCGTGAATACATACAGAGAAAGAGGGAGAGAGAGAGAGTGAGAAAGGGAGAGAGAGGCAGCGATGTTGCATACATGACCGAAAAAAAATATATTCTGATAATCAAGCTTCACCAATACACTCGATGCATTCAACACTCGATGCCACTTACAATGCTCTTTTCATCTCGATAGTTTCTTTTGTGCCCTTTATAACGACGACATTGTTAGTGTGCTGCTAACTTTTATTGCATTTCTTCTTTTTTTTTATCAATATCTTTTGCTTTGGCCGTTTCAAGTATTCTTCGTTGTTTTTTTTTATTCTTCTGAGCGCGCATAATCTTCAGAATATTTTGTTGTTGTTTGTCGGTGATCTTCTATAAACCGAAATCTATGCAATCCTCATGTATTTGCGGTTGCGCAAAGAGCGAATAGAAACCAATCGACACAACGAAAGCAGGTAGTTATAGCCAACGAGTTTAAGAGAACGACCAACAACAAAACAATTGTCATGCATTGTTTCATTCAACTTCAATTGATATGAAATGAAATGAGAAGTAAAAAAAAACACAGATTCAATAAGTTAATTGTTATCAAGTGCACAATTGAAAAACTTAAGAATAGCTGTAATTGCAGAAAAAAATCGTAATCTCAATGAATTTTACTCGCCATAATGGCAAACCACATCTTTAACACTTTTACTTCATATAATGAAGTCAATAGTAATTGAAAAAAACAAAATAGAAAATTGCTTTTTTCTATTGATTTCAGTAGAAATTCGATAGAAAGCATACACAAGGAAGACATTTAAAACGTCTTGTCATCGATACTTTCTTTTCATAATCGGATCTTATCGATGTAGTTTTTATTGCAATGCAACCAACACAGCAAACCATATTGAAATTGAATATTCAAAGTAAATTGAGCTCGTTCAATATGATGAATGTTATCTCAAGCTGTTGATTTCGATCAGCTGATTTTATGCGAAGTGAAAGAGACACAACCACCACCCGAAACAGTACAAAGCAAATAAAATGGTATCAAAAGGAAATCGAAGAGAGAAAAAGAAAATATATTGAACTGATATGACCGTTGATGTTCATATGCACTGATTAATAGGTTAAAAAATCATCTGTTTTGCGTTAGTGTTTGTGAATGAGCTGGAGCAGGTAGCACGAACCGTATAGAATACGAAAAATCAATGTCATGTTATCATTGAGCTTCAGCAAACGGATCTTTTTTTTTCTCTCTGTCATTTTCTTTTTATTTTTTGTTGGTAGAAGAAACAAAAAATTCAGTGCAGAATGAATAGAATGGGCAACGATAAAAGACCATTCGAAACTGTTTTTTATTTTTTTTTAAATGTTTCTGTCTCTTTTTTTTTATTTATCGATCTCTCAACAAGCCACATAGATTGGATTTGCCATCATAAGTTTTAAAAGGCTAAAAAAAGGCGCGAAAAATCGACAGCCACTTTATTATGCTTTGGTATACATTTATATACCGTTTTTTTTTAGTGAATCCATATGTTTTATATGCCATGTCGACAGTCTTTCGTTTAGCAACGGTTTGAGTCTCGATGTGTGCATTTTTTTCGTTGTTGGTCTCTTCTACTTCTATTCTTCGTCCGTCATGCGATTTCCAGCAATAGATTTTATATGTGTTATCGATAACTTTTTTTTCCATGCCACTTGCCACTTGCTGCACTGGACCAAGCCATTTTTGCTGAAGAGAAAGAGAGATGCAAACTCATTTAGTGGGTGCTCGGTTGAACTCAACAAGCATTTAAACAACAAAAAAAGCGATGCCAGGTATTGAACCCCAAGAAAAAGACAAGGAGTATAAATAATGTTCACTTTTCTACAGAAACTGAAGGTTGGAGAATGAAAACTTTGAAAAATAAAAAAAATCGATCATATGATTTTTGTTATTGTCGGCTGTTTTCTCTTGGCATTTCCATTCTTTCGTTCACTTGTGTGTGTGTGTGTGTGTGTTTGTTGTGAAAATGATTTTTGCCCAAGTCAAGACCGAAAATGGTTGGTTCTCACAGATTCTTGACGCAGTTTTAGCGGCTGTTTCTGGAACTTCTTGAATGTTCAGTCCAGGCCATTAGATGAATCGAAGAAACAAAACAAAAATCTTTTGATCAACAATTTTGCACCTTGCGCTCTCGGTCGCATTTTCATTTTTTTTCCATTGATTTCGTTTTTATATATTGTGCCCACTTGTGAAATATCATGAGAAAATCCCTCGCTCATTCGTTCGTCAATTGATTCTAAATGATGCACATACACAATGTCAATTGCCGCATCATATCTATTTGTGGATATCGATGAATTTGTGTCTTTTGTCATCGTTTTGGGTGATGCTGTAATTTTCGGTAGGTATGATTTTCACAATTTTGCCAAAAAAACACAACAACATACAGATAACCATTTATTTGCGATTGACAGTACAATTAGGAGTTGAATGACTGCGATTTGGGCAAAGGCAATCTTTTTTTTGGATTCATACAAAGAGCATTTTGCCATTTTTTGGGCATTGATCGCTTTGTCGGAAAGGTAATTTCACAGAACTTTATTGAATGCTATTAAAATGGAAAAAAACATGATAAAGAAAAAAATATTTGTCTACAAATCAAGTGAATCATAGATTCGATTGAACTGATTCGTTATTGCAATTTCCTGATTTTTATTAGCTTGATGGGTCTTCCTCTTCATGATAAATGTACACAGTCATTTTTGCAGAATCATTGCAGGCCATTTGGGGATAGATTGTAGATTTGCTTATTTCATGCCCTCAATAAATTTAAAAATGAAACCGTTTCCTTTTTTCCTTCAATCGAATATATTTATATCAAATGATCTTTTGTGGTCATTGTTATAATTTTTTGTTTGAAGAATGTTTGTTTTACACATGTAGCGATATCTCACTAAAAGTATTGTCGATTCATTGAGTACCTCAACCAGAACCACTGGGTGCCTATATAATGAACGACATGATGAATATCTGGGAAATGGCGAAATATTGATATTTGCATGATTATTCACCTAAAAGTTAAGAGTATAGAGAAGTGATTTTCGTTTGATCGTGTTAAGTTAATACAACACATGATTCTTCTTAAAAAGTTTGAATCACTCAAATTCCAATCTCATGAATTGAGCTTTAAATGTCCATTCAAATCCATCAATTTATTTACTGTGATAAAAAAGGGTTAAGAGTAGTTTAAATCATTATATCCGAAATCGAATACTAATCAATTCGTGTTCAAAAGAACACATTAGTTATGAATGTACTTTGTACAATCTATTTTGGCTTGGTGCACACTTCAAGGACAAACATAATATATGAAAGTCCTTGTTTCTGATAATCCATCTATTGAATGAACCGTTTGGTCACAATCTAAACGATAATTGCGTGCGTTCCGTTCCGATTAATAAATTTAAATGAATGTGAACGTGCGAAAAGAAAGGGCATAAAGCCCAAGAGATCTCGTCCATCAATTTCGCCTAATCCAAACCCAGCAAATATTTTTATTGGCCACTTTCACAAGTATAACATCAATTGCGTGCCAATCATTGTTTTCTCAAGGTAATAATTTATCGGATGACTATCGACCAAACAACAATGGCGAGAAAAACAACACACACAAAAACAACAATTTTAAGCCGAAATCCCGGGATCACAAGCAATTTAAACTGCATTCAATAGTAAAGTTCAAAAACGAATCCGCGTAGATATGTATTTTTTCATCATCATCCGTACAAAAATTGATGCGAACCAAAGGAAAAAAAAGATTTAAAAAAAAGGAGCAGTCAACAATTGGCAAACAATGTCAAGTCGCCGTTAATGGCACATAAATTGTCTTGTTTGACAACGCATTTTGCACAATTGCCAATTCACCACGCAAACATAAATGCACTGTGAACACATGCTAAACAGAAGATGATCGAAGAAGAGCAACAAAACTGAGCATCCAGAAGAAGAAAAAAAATAGACAGTGAACCGACGAACGAAGAAGGCAATAAGACACACAGACGAATGAATAACATGAGATAGAATGGCACAGACACACACACACACAATTATTAGATGTACTTGAGCCAAAGAATTACACAAAATTATTTGTTATTCATATCAATAAAACACAATGCACCGGAGCCTGTTGCTCAGCAATTCAGAATAGGACATACACTTGAATCGTTTTTGTGTGCTATTATCATTGTGTTGTTGTTGGCAATCTCAAAAGAATTTGTACATTTTATTTTTTTTGTCATTCTCGGGAGTTTTATGCAATGATGACACAATGAAAAATGCCGAAATGGAAAAAAGGACGAGCGACGAGAAGATTGCATAACGTGCGTGTGTGTTTGTGTGTCACACGCTTTTCACTGTCATTTAAAGGCCATGGGAACGAGGCTCGGCCATCAGATAACATTCCCTCTATGGCTGGTGTGATTTACTTTTTTTTCTTCTTCTCTCTTTCACTTTCGAAAAAACCGATGAAAATAAAAATCGCCTACACACAATGAGCACTTCTCTTCTTTTTTCGGGCATTCGGTCTTCTCTAATCGCAAAATCGAGCCCGCAATAGAAATGAAACATTTCATTTAATTCTGTTTTTTGTACCACTGACTTCTGAGAGTGAGAGCGAAAGAGAGTGTGAAATCATTGCTCTTTTCATGTTTTTTCCTTTTTTTTCTTGGTCACAAAGAAAATCATCATTTCTCCTTAATGATTTCAGTTCTCGATAATCGATTTCGTGGAATATACGAAATGATCAATTCAACAAAGAGCACAGAATTTAAAAAAAACCATTCTATTCGAGTTTTTTAACATTTAATTTGAGTTAAAGGACAATTAGTTTTGGGTGAAATGTTGACCATTGTATGTTATTGCTTTTGATCAACGGTAAACAATCACATCGATGGGGATTTAAATGCTAACAAACAGAATTTGGACTTTGTTTGGTTTCTCGCCGACCATCTCTACCATCAAAAGACAATGGAACGAAAAGCCCACAATAAAAACAGATCTTAAGTGAATACAGATCTTTTAATGAACCCGTAGATGCAATTAATCCTTCAATACTTATTTCCATCCATGCGGCTTTTGAATCAATAATTTGAAGAAGAAAAAAAAAATTAAACGAAACCGAAAATGTTCCCCCGAAGAGGTCACAAGACTCATGAGAAAATTGAATGTGAACTAAATTGTGCTTCTGTTACAGAAGCAACTACACACATTTGGTTTTTTTTTACGTTTTCCCGAATTACAATTCGAGGGAGTTCATTGAATCTAGAAGTGTTGGGGGTAAATTGCTTTGCTTGAGTCTAGTATTATTTTAACGTTTGTAACAGTTGTTTTGAAGTTAGTGTATTTTTTATTCTGTTGACTTCAATTTTGAGGTTGTTAGCATTCAAATACCCTCGATCATACCAATGGTACAGCTAAAAAAAAATCCAACCATCCAACATTTGTTTTGTCTTATGTCAACGAAATCCAAAACAGAAACAGTTGATTTGTTTTATGACGTTTAATGTTTCTGTTGTACAACGGAGCATCTAATGCTTAACATATTTGCTGCTAACAAGCGCATATAAGTCATTGTAACGTATGACTCTACACAATTCCAAAAAAATCGTTTCCAAAAACTTCATTTGTTGGATTTGGTCGGAACTTATTTCCAGCAGAATTAGTTCATAATTCGCTTAATTATGTAAAACAATGTTTCCAAATGCATAATGAGAATGAGTCAGTTGTTTTGCTGCGACTAAATAGCAATTTAACACTTAATACTTGTTAATGTTATGATTTGTTGTGCTAAGAACATTATCACTGAGTGAATGGCTCTTTTTCTTCCGCTTTTATTTTGTTGACGCAAACGATTAAATCAAGCCATTTCAAATCACAATCTTTATTCGAACAACAAATAGAAAATCATTCACAAATATTAAATCACATAATTTATGTGCGAATGCTGATTTGATTCATGATCAAATTTCATTCAGCTGTCCATAATTCGTTATTTTATTGGAATCATCTTCGTATGAAAATCATTTTTGTCATATCATTTTTGCCATTATAAATAATCCTTTCAAATGTGTTCCATCACTGTCATACAATGAACGATTCATAAAAATAATTTCGATTTTTAAAGTTCTCAGATTTTTGGTTTTTTTACGTGTGACGATCGAATTTAAAGTAGTTCTTTCAATTGTATTGACATTTTTTGTTCTTCGTTTGAATGACCCGTGAAGAAAAGTTCGAGACGAAATCGACAAAATAAACGAAGATCACGTAAATAGTTGAGGTGACACGCATATGAATTGCTTTAAAATGATTGTTCAAGCGAATTCTTTCGATTCATAAGTAAATGATATGCAAATGATACGTGACAGTTGGATATAAATGTAACCGCTTTTGTGAGCGCCAACAAATATTCTCTTATCTTCAATGAAATGAGTAACAATTTTTTTTCTTCTTTTTTTTGCATGAAATTCGTCTAAATAATTCGTTTCAATGGTTTTTTTGTGTGTTGAAAACTGCACACACAACGAAATGGAGCTAAAAAGAAAGAACCAAAGAAAAAAGAAACAAAAAATTGAACAAGTTCATAAGAAAGAGCATTTTGTCCGTTACGATTTTAACTACAACAATTTTACTGATTTCGTATTATCAACGAAGTTAAAGCGTTTCGCTGTGATTGCAATCAGCGACGAGGGAAAAAAATGAAGGTTTGGCGCTTTTTCTTGTGAAAGCGCGAAAAGTAAATTCCCGCCAATTCATCGCAACACACATGCAAACGAAATCGCACCAAGTTGATGTGTATGTGTGTTTATGACATTCACATGTATTACTTGCATCACTATGTAAATCAGTGTATAGTCACTGGCCAAATAGTGCGAAGTGCCGTTGTATATGTGAATGCACACAACCATATGTGGTATGGTTCAGTAGTGTTTCGCCGTCCGATTGTGAAATTTCTTCTTTTTTTCTTTTTTTTTTCTTTCTTCTTCAAGACAACCAAAATGTGGCTGAAGCGAATGCGTCTTGCTATATGCGAGAGATATCTTATCGGTGCCGTTCATGGACGAACATCAACAAATATTGAATTGTCCATGTGTGTGTTCGCGAAAGAGATCCGTTCATCACAATACCGCTGCTGCTGCTACTGCTGCCGTCGTTGCTTTTGCTATAGTGGTGTGTTTGCGTCTCTGATTTTTCGCCAAGAATATTCGGTGCTGTTTTTTCTTCTTCTCATGTTGCGAGTTGCATTTGTTGTTGTGGCTTCTCTTTCATTTCTACTTCTTCTATTTCACATTCTTTTGTTGTATTGAATGTGTATGTGTGTCTTCGGTCTTTTTGTTTTCAACGCGTTCGCTTTTGCATGAATATTCTTGGTATTGGCTCGGACCCCGGGTCTTATCTGTGGTGTGTGCCCGAAACGCAAGTGTTTGCATATGAATACATCCATATAATACGATAGCCGTTTTGTGTGTTCTGTTTGCGATTTCCTTTCATACGAAGCGATTTAAAAATGTCTAACCGAATACGATATACACAAAGTGAGAAATGTGTTGTGTTTGTCTTGTGTGTGGTTGTCCCTTTAAATTTCATCTGATGCTAGCGTAAAGACGTGCGTAGTCCGAGGCTCTCATATGGAAATGTTTTCGTTTTCTTTTCACCGTGTCATTTATTGAATTCGCGTACAGCAGCGTCGACGCGTTCGCTGTTACACGCTCATTTATCGGAATGTTCGCATTGTTTTTTTGACTACAAAATCGATTAGCCTGAATTCGATTTTACACAATAATTTGGACTAAGAATTGAGAACCACACATTCGCACAAAATGATGATTTTTTTTCGACTGTTGACCATTTTTTTTTATTTGTTCAGAATATTCGTCCCAAAGACCGTCGACTAATTCACCTAATCAAGTCTCAATTACTCACAAATAATCCCTTTGGCCGTCGAGTTCAATCGTAGCAACAACAACAACATCGAAAATTGGATGAAATCCATTTTTTTATCATCGAAATGTTCGGTGACCATTTCGAAAATAGAATTTGGTTAGTTAAAAATCGATTCGGTCGGCTTATCAAAACCATTTCATACATAAATATTTGGCGTACGAAATGTGATCGTCATCGATATTGTCGCATTTTCGGGCGATTTACATATTTTATCGCCCGGGTTTTGTTCGCGTTCCCGGTTGTTCACGCATCGTTTTCGAATTGGTGTTGTTGCGTGCGTTATGACATATGCCACTGAGCGTTTAATGTCTAATGTATTCAAATTATGGCTAATTTTAATGCGATGCCAATTTTTTTTTCTTCTCTCTATCAAATCGTTCGACGAAAGCCACCAAACCAAAATTCAGCTGAAATATGAATATGATCGCATTCGTGACGAGCGCACCGAAAATCGAAAATACTGAATTGTTGAAATGGCATCTCAGAATTTAACCGTCATTTTTCTTGTTTTGTGCCAGAATCTTTAACTACTGCTTAAATGTTCAATAAATTCACGCACATGCAAAAAAAAAAACCATGTGCAAATTTACACACGAGTGCTCATTTTGCACCAACAACAACAGAAGCGCCTGGCTTTTTTTGTTCTACTGAAATTTCTTGAATTTCTCACTCTTTTTCTTTCGATTTTAATTTTCTTTTCGGTTCTTTTTGGCGCTGACTTTGACGCTTAAACAGCCACCACTTATAGCTAAATTATGTATTCATGTGTAACGATCGAATGAATGATCCGGTTTTTCGGCTAAAATCTCATTCCAAAGCGATCATTGATGAAATCGACTCAACAAATCCATTCATTAAACGTGTGAAATAATCTTTTCGGCTTGAAACTTTGTTACTTTGACATTTTGCGGCATTGCGCAAGAAAGCCAGAACAAGAGACATCGAGTTTGCGTGTGTGTGTGTGTGTGTGTGAGAGAGAGAAAGAGTGTGAAAAGTGTCAAGCGAAAGATTAACGCTCCAATTTGGTTACGCATATTTATGAAAAAGTTGTTCACTCAGAATATAATGAAGGCAAACCAATTGCATTGCAACCGAAGAAAAACAACACTTCAAGTACCACTCACAGTAATTGTTGGCATTGACTTTCTTCAGGCATTCATCAATGGGCCGCATTGTTCTGAGAATCCTTGTTTCAAGCATATACTTTATTTTATATTGTGGTAAAATTCGTAATGTTCATGTTTATGTTTTCGGATTAACTCCGAAATGTTTGAATTTATCTGGAAATCTTTTTCATTTGAAATGCCCCCTGTATGTACTGTGCGATCATCTCATTCAAGTCATTTTTTTTCTCAATTCAATTTCGTTGATTGTTTTGAATATTTTCATTTTTAACCAACAATAATAATTGGACTTGGTACATAATTTATCCCGTTTTTCTTATTCCATCACGCCACAGATCTTGATCTGTTCGTATCGTTTCGTTTCGACAAAAGGAACAACAATTATGAAACACAAATTATATTCAAAGAAGTCTCGAAAATCAAGTGCAATCCAACCAAACAAAGGATAACGAAGAACTTGTTTTTTTATCAACGATAATTTATCGAGCCGAGAAAAAAAAAAAAAAAATAAACCAACAGAAATGAAATGAGTAAGAAGAGAATACAAAAAAAACATCAAATTGTGTATGTTGAAAATTATGCTCGCACACAGGCGAGCACACCAAAGAATCTCATTTGCTCACATACCAGCACATTACATTATACACACTCGAGCATTGTGCCGAGCTCAGTGGATGCTGCGCAGTTAATTTGAATCGATGCAAGTGGGAATAAGAGAGAAACGAACCAAGTGAGTGAAGAAATTATTTTAAAGAAAATCAACGGCCAGAATTAAAAACGATCGTAACGGTCATATTTCATAAGAAATGAAATGCATTGAAGACAGAGAAGTAAAATGTGGTGAAAAAAAGAGAGAGAGAGAGAGACATGCACACGCTGAACGGTGCTGGAGAGCTAGAGATGGAAACAGGCGAAGCGAAAATGATCGTTACATGTTGGAGCTATTGAGTGTTTGTTGGGAGAAATCCAATGATGACGATCGTGAATGGCGACACCGACAACCCCCGACGAGAGATTTTGAAGCACAATCGCAAACCTCCGCGGAGTGTACAGCACTCAGAGTTTGAAAATCGGTTTGAAAATAAGAAGAGAAACAAGAGAAAAAAACCTATTCGAATCGAATTGATGTGTGTGTTTGTTGGTCGTATGTGCGTTTTGCGGTGTATGTATGTGCTAACGTTTTAACAGTTTTACTGACAATTTGAATTAAGCGCAAGCCTTTAAGTGCCACAACCAACCGCGATATGCGTACACACACTCTATCATCATTCACGGTCGGACTTTTTTTTATTATGGCAAATCAAGCAATGAAAGCGGGTCTGCGACCGACATGAAAATCCATATACAATTTTGTATCTTCCTTTACACCGATCGTGTGGCTTCTTTGGATCTTTTTCTCTTTCTCTTTCTCTTTCTCTGTCTCTCTCTCTCGCTCTCTCTCTTTCTCTATTGAGACCGATCCTATGGTATTAATATGGTTTCGTCTGCAACCACAGGAATTCCAATTCATTTCATTTCATCAGTTTATTCTGGTGCTAGCTGATACGAACGAAGAGACGTTAACTAAGCTCGGATTTGATTGCGGTGCCTCGAAACCGAACATCAAAATCACTGTCGCATTGCGCATAGCAAGAGATACTTGTTGTTCGACATTACGGAATAATTTCAAACAAAATAAATGTAAAACAAATACATAAACCAAATGAAAACGAACCAACCAGCTCACACTAAGAGACTTGTATTGTTGTTGTTTTTGTTTTGTTTCGTCTGATTGAGGCCAGCTAACGACCGACCAACCGACCGAGGCAACCAAAAAACGAAAGATTCTAAGTAATCAGGATATATATCGTTTGGTTGAGTTTGAGCATAAGAAATAATGGTTTTGGTTTTGGTGTACGAGGTGCACAGCGGTGACGTCGATAACGACGAACGACAACAAACGTTACAGTGATTGTACGAACAACGATCATTTAACGGCCAATATGAGCGACCGCTCGCGACCATCAATCTTATAAAAAAAGAAACGGGTAAACGATATAATATTAGATATAATTTTTCGTCGACCGAATTTTTGTTCGGCTTCCCACGATTCTAAATGTATGAAGACTACTCATTCAATACACACGGTTTCATGGTTGTGTGCGAATGTGTGTACAAGCGCACGCGTGTATGGCGAATTTAATATTTTAGCCGTTTTTATGCCGTTTCTTGCGAAAAGAATTTTCTCTTCCTCACACAATGTGCCCGCAATGGACCATTGTCAACCAAATATAATATACGAACTGCAACGGATGATGAATTTACTTCCATATTTATTCGATAATTTTGAAAACTCTGCAGATTGAATGCAGCTCATATGTTTTGGCGAAGCACTATAAGGAACACAGAGAGGCAAAGAGGCAGAGAGCATTGTGATATGTTGATATCGAAAATCAGTTTGCAATGCAATGTCATTGAATGCAATCGTTTCGTAAATTGTGTTGCCAAAGTGCACGCGTCGCTCTGCAATTATTCTGCACCATCGAACATTAAACTGATCAAAATGTACATGAATAACGAACAAACGTTCGTCTCTTGTTGCAATTCGAATGACCGTTTCTTCTTTTTTTTTCATTGGCCTCAACATTTATAAATATTTTCGAATGCACGATTCGATGCATTTTCGGTGGTTTTTTTGCTTCTCTGCCTTTGGTTCACAAGTCTCTGACTTGATTGTTTATTGTTGCATTTATTGTTGCCTTCAAACATTGAAATTGTCTGAACGGAATCTGGGTGTTGTCGCGTGTGTATAAAACCGCTGCATTTAGTGGAGCGCAGCCGAAACAATGTTGTTTGCTTAGTAGTTTGTTATTTTTCTTTTTCTTTTTTATTTGAGTTCTTTCGACTTTCGAGAATTGTTTTTCGTTCCTTTTTATTTTCTCTGTTCATCGTTTTCCAAGTCGTTGCGCTTTGATACAAAACGGCCAAAGGAATACAGCCCGAGTCAATCTCGTTTAATTGCGTTTGGGCTTGTCGCTGTGTGCTCTTGAGTTCTCTTGTGCATTGTGAATTTCGTTTGAAAATTCTTCACTTTGCGTTACATATGCGTGTGTGTGTGTGTGTGTGTGTGTGTGTGTGTGTGCATTTGTACGTTACTTCGCCTTTTTATGCACGATCCACTGCATCTCCACAAATACTGTTCATGTATCGTTTGCTGCATTACCATCTCGTCTTGCTGCTCTGCACTTATAAATTATTAAATTGTTTGTGGTTATATCTGAAAGTTTTGCTTGTCTTTTTCTCTCTCTTTCTCTCTTTCTAACTGCATTTGCTAACTTTATGAAGTCATTTGAATACAATGGATGCATGTGCGTGTGTGTGTGTGTACAGAACAGAGAAACTTCATTGGAAGCGCATGAACCATATTACGTGCCCATTTCTTCACCAACCGAAGACCAACAGACACAATATTCGAAAAGAGTGAGGTCGAAAGACCGTTAAAATTTTGAAATCAACGTTAAAAGTGATTATTGACTACGCTTGAACAGTTCCAAGTTCGATGGTTTCTTTTATCACTTTTCTGGTGAAAGGTTCATATCAAACCGACGAATTAATTAGATTTTCAAAAATGCACATTTTTTGATTGCATTTTAGCACAACATAGCACAACAGTTTATTACCACCGATTAAACCAAAAGCTGTACTGACGCAATTCGTTTGATACGATTCACATGCAACGCAATTTGATTCCAGGTTTTGAATACGTCATAGCGTGGGCAAATGGTACAAACAAATGTTGCCCGACCATATTCATTGCATCTCAAAGTGCATTTGAAGTGTTTACATGCGAACGATTTTGCAACATTAACGACCTATTCGTGGAAAAAATTGGCTGCGCCTTGAAACTTTAGTAGTTTGGTTTCAATTTTATTTTATTTGCCAGTTGTTTTTTATTTTCTTGTACCGACAGATTGGCATGGATACTGTGAAACTCGTTAGTAAACTAAAACCCGTACAAATAAAAAAAATCTCTTTTGCATACAGTTCGTTCGTTTTTGTTTCGGTCCATTCGTAGTCCATTCCATTTTATCCACATCTATAACAGCCAAGATAGTTGCGAACGAACCACACACAAAAAAAAGACAACCCAACTACAAAAACGTAAACACAGACAAAAATAGCTCCGTGAAATAAGACACGTTTCAGCCGCGTTGCATGGATTTATCTATGTGTGAAACTTGTACAGCATCATCGTTATGTTCAGAAAATCTCGCACACTCATATTAACATTTTGCATTACCATTTACACGCACAATAGAAAATAACAACAAATCGAACATCACCCATTCAAAAATGGTTATCGATAAAAATGAAGTTAATATTTAATAAAAGTTTCAGCAAAAATACTGTCATGCCAATATCAATTTGGGACAAATGAAAGCTACACACTTCGAATTCTTCATGCAGAAGCGTATGTTCTAAAAGCTAAATTATCTGTTGAACTCATCCATATGATTGAACCATTCAATTCACAACGAACTTTTTTTTTCTCGCATTTTCTAATCCAATGACAAACACTCATATGCCTATAGAATAAACTAAAGGGCGATAAGCAAGCATGAGCGTATATTATCATGAGTTATTTCCTGGGACTTTTTAAATGCTGGCCAAAAATATTATATCAGTTTTTTTTTTTTAAATTTCGAATTGGAGTTTTGACGAGGGAATCGTGCTCCAATTTTAAGTAATCAGTAGTTTTTTTTTATGTCCATAAAATCATAACAACAAAAATAAATATGCGTAATAATTTTGGCCTATATTTGAAAATGACGTGCATTTATTTATTTGAGCTTGGCAACAACTAAATAGTTTCGATTGAAATTCGAAATTGATGAAAATAAATCAAAGAACTTCTAAAAGAATCGAATATTCTAATACCAAGCAAGCAAAAAAAAAGATCCAAGAAACTGAATCGATGGCAAAAAGAGCCATCGGACCAATATACAAAATCACATTATGAATGCGAAGTTAAGACGCCGGCAAGCGGGCGTGCGTGTATGGAATGGAAATAACTAACAGTCGTGTCGAATGCACTGGGACAGGATATTCTCGAGACGAAACAAGAAAGGCGCGCGATCATTATCGCATTGTGCATTTGTGTGCGTTTGATTATTATACAACTCGTTGCAACTTGGTTTTTCGTTCACTCAGCACGCTCGTTCATTTTTCATAAATATTTCTGCCAATCCATTTTCAATTTATTTACATCACAACATTTACATTGTATATTGGCATTGGTGCTTGCCTCGTGGGCGGCACGCACTCTCGCCATTTCCCATCGACTTTCTCGTATACGAAATTTACATTATATCGATTATTCGCGCCCAAAAAAAAACTCAAATGCATACTAATAAATAAATTCGCGTACATCAAATCAACTCATCACGACTAACAATCAACGTTCGCATCATACCAAAAAAAAAAATCAAACAAATTAACCGCTTTAAATGCATAACAAAAGCCTCTGTATCAAAATGTTGTGAATGAAGAATAAAAACAGCTATGAACAAAAAATTGCATGTTTACGAAAGTAATGAAATAACAACAACAAAAAACGTGCTCCTTGTGTCGGTACTAAAATGTATTTAGTGAGCGTTATCTTTCTGCCAATGGCAATAGTTCATATCATTTGATTTGCAATGTCATTTTCTATCACAATGTTCGTCATTTGCTGAATCATGAAACCACTGTCGAGGTTATAATATGTGCCATTTTTGCTCGATTTTATCGTCAAAAGTCGGTTAAAAACCGTTAAACTGATTTTTTGTTTTGTTTTGCTAACCGTTCCCAATTAATCGCGTGCGATATGACCGAAGAGTCATAAGATCATTATTTTTAGTTGAATTTTCGTTAATTTGGGTGCGCTTTTTGTATCGCTGCTATAAAAATAACCAAAAATATAGTCACACAAATCTAATGGAATTGAAGAATTTTACAAATTGAATAATTAAATATTATTAAATTAAATGCCTATTTGTGTTAGCACATCATTAACTTTTCAGATTGATTTCATCTCAAGCCTAGATTTAATATACGAAATTTCCATGAACATGAAATCCAATATTATAATGCTCTTGATCATTGATCATCGATTGATCTTAACTTGTAGTTTAAATCTAACAATTTTCATGGAACATAAATAAGTTATTTAAATGTATTCAAGCATTAAGCAACTTAATATCGGCTAAAAACAGCTTTGGTGACAAGCGACAACATTTTGTTTGGTAAACAATGGGTCAAAATTACCATGATTCGTTATCACATACAATGTACAAAATGATATCAAAAAAGAAATGCCGATGGTACTAAAGTCTACCAATTTATATTATGGTATGGATACGGCGTCAACGAATTCTCTCGTTTGAATAATAATCACATAAATCAAAACGAAAAAAAAACCATGACGTTGAATAAGAAGAAATCGTTTGATTCATATTATTCGCAATGATGAAATGAGGGTGAAGCAAAATTGTCGAAAACAAATATTTAACACACAAAAAAGCAACAGCCACAATATTCGCTGGAATTTGCTTAAAACGAAACGGAAATACAAGTGAAATTATATAAGCTGTAGATTCAAATATAGACAATATTCATCATAACGCAAATTCCAAAAAAAAATGCCTAAATGATTGGAGACTTGTTGGCAATATCATTTAAATGTTTTAGGCTGAAAATCATTCTGTGATCGCTGATGTTGTTTAACTGGTACCCCAAAAACCTCAGCAACAAACATTCGAAAAGTCGTTATCCAAACAAATATACAGAATACCAACAAAGTAAATAGAAATCTGTTTGCAATGTGGCGCACAGTATTGATGATTCGAAGAACTTATATGTCGAACACTCTAACATATGTATAGTGTTTTGGGTGTTTTTTTTTCTCTCTCTCTCTCTTTTGGTTGCTATAGCACGCCGCTGTTATTCCTTCATTCGAAAAATGCTGACACTTGTGTGCTCACAATGCTTCGGCTGCTATCTATCACTAGCTGGAATTCCACAATGCATAAAATATATCAACGGTATAAACAACTCAGATTTCGGTTTTCGCGCCAAAAATTCCATTCGGGTTTTTGTGTTCACGAGAATGGATTTTAGTTGTGAATGTTGAGCCTTTTAAATCTGTACCGCATTGAATGCGGTATGCATTCGTTGGGCTAAATATTCACACAACGGTTTTGAGAGAAACAACAACAAAAAATGCATTCATATTCCGATGCATTTCTACGAAAAATTGGGCGGCCTTTTTTTTGTTCAAGCCTAATAAGTGTTCAATGAACATCAATTCACCGGGATTCCTATGGTGATCGGCTAAATTAAGGTATATATTTGCTTAGAGTTTTCGATGTCGATACAAGTGAAACGCACCCAATCACACAAACACTGTGACCACACGAACGGCTTTTAACACATCAGCATTTTCTGCTTAAAGGATCGTATCGAATCGATCAATCAATAGATTTTCATTTTGATATTAAATCGAAAAGAAACGAAGAGAGTGAAAAAACAAACGGAAAACATACACACGAAATCTCGTTTGTTGTGTGTGTGTTTTTTTTCTTCTTTGGTTCGAGATCCCGTAATCGAAGGAATTCTTTTTTTTTTTGGTGAAGAAGTTCTATTCATTGCGTTTAATATATCCATTTTCACATTCCGTTGCATGGAAAGGCGCTTTCATCTCTTTGAACCATTTACCATGTTATGGTTTTCACATCGCATTCAAAGTCCTTGAGATCATGTAAACATCATAAATTTTCGTTGGTGCTGTTCTAAAGACATCGACACTTTGCGCAGTGAATTAAACAGAGAAGAAAGAAATAATAGCAACAACAACAAATCGAGCCATTCATTTTTCTTGGGTAAATTGATCGGATTTACCTACTTGAATTTATACATATATTTTTTGCTATTGCTGTCTTTTTTTGGTCATTGCCTGCATTCAGAATTTTTTCGGTCATCGGTTTTATTTTTTTCAATTTTTACAAAAAGCCCAATTCATTTCGATTTGATATGTATTCGATTAAACTCGAAGGTTATATCATTTTATTGTTTGTAAACAATGAACATCGACAAAATAATGAACATTTCACCGTATTGCATCACAATATGCGAGGGAGACAAATGAAAGAGGGGCCTGCAGTACAAGGCAGTGCATAACATTTTCATTTGCCGTTTTTTTTCTCTTCATCATCTACTGTTTGGTGTTTAAGGAGCTAAATCTGATGATTCTGTAGGAAATTCTATAGATTCTGACCATTGAAAATATCGTACCTGTGCAATGCAATGTGCACCACGTCGATATCAAATGCATTCATCGGCATTTTAGGCATTTTTGTACATTCACTTCAACGCTTTCTCTGTTCCAACCGTTTACAATGGATATTTTGTTGTTGTTGTTGTTTTTTTTTTTATTTTGGCGCTGATTCCCACGATACCATCAAACAATCTCACTGGCTTTTATTCTATTCGCTGTTTGAGATTACACAATGCATCATTGTGCGAAAATGGGTAACACTGCACTTGTTCCTTTGTTGGAAAAATGGTTTTATTTGGTTTCGCTTCACTTGATCACATCAGGATACTCGAAATGTTTCATTGTTTCATTGTCATGTATTCGCATTCCGTCAAGTGTTCATTATTCGTAATCGCATGCCAATACTTTTCACATGGCCATGTGAATTTCAATTGTGACTGAATGTCCCAACCGGCTGGTTTGTTTGTAAATAACTTTCATTTGCGATCATTTCATAAAAAAAAATCCCCGAATGGCATTTGAATCATGCAACGAAAATGATGTAACGGACAAACGAAAATAAAATTCCACATTGACTCACGTTTCACCGGCTCAATCCATACAACAAATTCTATCGAATTCACATGACAGTTTAACACTTTTCGCGCCAAAAACGTTCAGTGTGCGTTCAATGTCGACTTGTTAGGTCAAATGATTAAAATGAATAAACATTATCACGTCCATAACTGTCTATTTTTTTTCCCTTTTTTGTTCGTTGTCACTTTGTTGTGGGTATTATCTTGTTGGTTTTCTCCCTTTTATTCGGTTATTTTTCCTATTTCTCAGTTTATTTAAAAGCAAATACAACTTATTAATAAAAATAAAATATACTTTTTGTTGTTGTTGTGTGTTCAAGATGCATCTGAAAGAGAAATCATAACAAAGAATGGAATTTGTGCATATTCTCAATGGTTTTCCACAGATTTTTACATCACATGCGTTGGTTTTTTTTTTGTACAGAAAAAGGGAATTTAATACGAAAAAAATCTCGATGAACAAAAAGAAAGCCGTTAAACATATACCAAATCTCAACAAAATGAGAACGTATCGTTGACCCTGGCTCTGGTTTCTTTTCATACTCAATTCCATATTATTAACGAATTCTTTCTTTCGATATGTTGTTTTTTTTTCTCTCCACTTTTCTGTTTGTTTGCTTCATTTTTTTACGGTGTTCCCGTGTCATTCAAGTTCGCGCCAAATTCTCTTTCTCACCTAATCAATATGTTAAGATGATTAGATTCTTAAAATGAAAAACGCATCTTCATTGATGAAGCGCATCTATTTCAAAAAATGCTTAATTTTTTCAACCATCATATTTTTTGTGAAAATCATCTACCAAATTGGTTTGAATGGATACATTTAGCAGTTGAGACAGTGTAAACACGAACACTTCAAATGAACTAACGCACTGTTTGTGTGTTATTTGTTTTCATGATTTATTGCTTATTATTGTTTTTATCGTATACTTTTTTTATCTTATTCATCCGAACAATTCCATCATAAATGAGCAAATGAAGTCAGCAAGCTTTTGTTTAAACACACACAGATCCAATTTCAAAATGAGCCAAAGAGAGAGACAAAGAAAAATTAAAACAACCCAGCTTAGGATAGCATAATGATTTTGTAGGAACATGCTCATTCTTGCCCAGTGTTAGCTATTGGCAAACCAAAAAGTGTGTTTAACGGAATGCAGTTCCCGCTTTTTTTTTGTTCCTCTTCACAAGGCAAAATCGAACAAACGGAACCACGTTATACAATGTTGATCTGGAAAAATACTGTAGGAGTTGACTATTAAAAAAAAATTGTTGACATTTTGTCTGCGGCCACGGACATTCAAGATATATCCGTTCCAAACGGACCTTCCAAGAGAATTGATATTACGTTTTTTTTCGCAATTCAAATATTTGGGTGTTACACATCCGATTTTTTTCTCTTCTTCAAATGATTTGTGCGAAACTTCCGTAATTTAAATCGACAGCTTCTAGTTCCGGCACTTAAAATCCATTTAGGCCAATTGACCGCTTATATAAATGCAGTACTTTGATGCACCGTTAGACTCCAAATTCATGGAAAACATCAACATCAATTCACATTTCGGAAAAAAATACACTTTCTTCTTGAAACCGAACAATTTTCACAGAAGATCAAATACGATTTTCGATCACTTCTCCACAAAAGTGAAAATTATCAACACTTTGTGTGTTTAAATGTGAACAGTGTTCAAATGTTCTGTCGTCGCTTCCATATTGCCAGAAAAAAAACTGACTCAAACTGTGAAAAAGACAACTAATTGTCAGTTTGACATAAAAATGAGCATTAAAACAAATGGAACAAGTGCAACATTGTGGCATATGTTTGAAAACGGACCGAACGGAAAGGACGTTATCATGTGTCCAATTCATACAACTTATCACCTCCGACTTCTTAAACTATGGCACATTTGCACTGTATATGGGCTAGAATGGTGACGGCATGTTGCTATGGCATAATTGCCATGCAAAAGTGAAACACATGTGCAACAAAAACGCACACACACACCAACTTTTTGCTGTGCAGTATTCAAAAAGAAAAGTTCACAACAAAAATAATATGGAATATCGCACCAAAATAACTCAAATATAGTGGCTGATGTGGATCATGTGTAAAGGCAATGTCATTTAAGCAGGATGCACTTATTATCGTTTCGAGCGATACGCAATGTGACCATTCACAACGGCAAAAAAATAAATGTTCGAAAAAAATAACAACTTACTTACAATGCATAAGATAATCACAGCAACAAGAAGCAACAGCAAACAACTCAAATGGTGACTTGTATATCATACGCAATGAGTGTGATCGAAACTAAACGCTAGTTAACATTGCATCGGGTGGTATGTAGGGCTTATCGCTGTCCATGCAACAGGCATACGCAGGCACAGACAATGTTCCATTATTGTATTTGTTGTTCATTCATAAGTGCGATTTACATGCATTTGATGTGCACATGTTGTTGATGATGTACAATATGTATGGAAACATGAAGGCGGCCACTGTCTTGTTCCTTCATTATATCACATATCGTATTGTTTTCGAAATGAATGAATCATATCCCTAGTTTATTTGTTTTAACCATTTGGCTGTTATATGCTTGATGACATATCCAGAAGTTTGCTATTCTTTGCCCCTCTCAAGCATTCCATGATGCACATACATTTTATGTGAAACAACTTCCTTTTCTGTAAATTCACTTGAAACAACCAAAAACAAGAGTCCCTACAAATAAGCATATATTAAAATAGAATTAACAGATGACAGTTTTGTTAAACGTCACTTCATTCATATAAAAAAAAAAGAATATCAATGAGTGCACAAGCCGACAATTTGCTTAATCTCTTTGGTCGCAATATGAAATTCTTTCACAGTTTTTCCTACTCTAAATAAACATTAAAGAGCAACAACGAAATGAACAAAAACTGATATGATTCAGTGATAAGAGTACGATTTGATTTGAAAAAAGATCAGTGCTCTCGAAGCACAACGCTAGGCATGGGCAATTTACTTTTGTTTTGTACACACAACCGACTATCAGTGTGTCGCGTACAATTCTTCACAAATATTCGTGTTTTTGTTGTTGTATGTCTCCATTGTAGCTCTTTCATGTGAAACGAGCTCAATTTTGATATTGTTATTCTTGTTGTTGATACTGTTTTTTTTTCGTGATTAAGTGAATTGAATTCGGTATCAGCCATATCACTAGCTCGAGTTGACAAATACAAATGTAAAAAACACCACAATTCACGCGTCACTGTGTGACGAAGTCATCCAATCAGCTGTTTTCCCGCCAAAATAAACTTCAAAACTAAACATGTGATTATACATTTTTGTCGCTTGAAATATGCACCTCTTTCTCTCGGGGATTTCACAATGTCACACGACATATCAGCATCGAAACATTGCCTAACATGAATCGGTTGTTCGTGTGTGTCTATGTTTCATTTTTTCACATTTTTTTTTCAACTATGATTTTGCGTTCACATTATGAGTCTATTCAAATTCCACAAGGAATTTTTGAATGATACTTTTATTGGATGGTATAAACGTGCCAATTAGAGATAGCACTCTTCCATTCTCTCGACCTTTGTTGATTCCGTTCTTTTTATTTTTCATGCGCGCCGCTTTTTCTTCCTCTATGTGTGTGTGTGTGTATTTGTAGTTTTATTATATTCAGCGCTATAAACACATATTTTTGGAGGTTATTTTATTTGAGCGATAACGGCGTTGACAATATTCTATAAATAAAACCGCCGATTCGATGAAATACATAAAAGTGCATTCAAGCAGGCACTTTTTTCTCTTTCGTTTGAACTCAACATTCCAATATTTTTATTGCATCATTTTTGGGTTGAAAGTGGAAATTATTTCTCAATTAAATGATTCTTTTTTTATGGCTACTTTTATGGATTATTATGGTTTTAATTGCAGTCGAATGGACATTCACGTCTCCCACGATATCATTTACCAGTTTTGATGTGTGTGTGGAAACCTTTGATGTGATTCAATGATTCTCATCGGGAGATCGATACTTTTTCAAGTAAAACAAATGTTTACCTGTTTCATTTTATTGGTGTTTTTTTCTTCTCTCAAAAGAGAGTTTTAACTCATTTATCGAACATTTTGATTTCAATTTTATTTTCACGCTTAATTTATACTAACCTTACGTAATTCTGTAAGAAAATGATTGAATTCAATACACACGTTGAATGCCATCATCTCAACCACATTTGCCTTAAACCAATTTTAAACCTTTCACGTATCGTATTAAATTGTTGAAGGAAAAAAAAATTTCAAGTTGATTTCAGTCGAGTATCCAATTTCCGATTTGCAAGAAAGGTATTTGGTTGCTTCAATATGGTGGCTGGTTGTGTGGCCATTGCGGTTGAATGTAATACAAATTTTCCGGTGATTGAATATCTTTCGACGGTTGATGAAATTGATTTAACATATTTCCTCTTCCGCATCACTAGCACCACGGCTCATTTTCATAAATATTTTTTTTTTTATTTTTAAATTGCATTGGCAGCCGTGAATTGTGTTTTTCTTCATATGTTGAAATGATTGAATACTTTCAAGCTGTAGCCTTTTACCACCTGTTGCCAGTTCAAAGACATGCCAAAGGCATTTTTTATTCCGATCAAAGATTGCCCGAATACAATGGAAATAGCCGGCATGGCAAGCGTGCCAAAATCAATTTTCCTGCCATTTTTTTTATTCTTCTTACGATTTTTGTCAAATCGAATGCAAACCAAACAATGGCCCAAATTCGTGCCGGAATTTATTGATTGTGTTGAAAAGATAACAAAAGCCATCAAGCGAACATCGATCGGTGCAAATTAATACATTTAATGTATAGAGGTGCTCAATTCTTCTCTTGCAAAACACATTCGATGCATTCGAGTCGATCGATCGATCTTTCACTAAATCGACTTCCTATTATGAAATGAATGCTGCTGGATCCACAATAAATACGGTAGTTTCAATCAGGAAATGATGACCATATAATTTAATAGCATTGTACACCGATTTGAGTGATGTATTCAATTCGCCCTCTATTTCATTCGGTTCTATTTGGTTCTATTCGATTCTATTCATTTCGATATAATCATAATGCCTTACGGATATTTAATCGGTGTATTATGTGCCTCTTTTTTTTAACACTTTTCAATGGCTATTAGAGGCAACAGTAGCGTCAGTGTCACTGTACCTTTGACCGTCAATTGACTCAATGCTCGAACAACACGAAAAACCAAATAAATGTTGTTTGATTCGTTGTTCCGAAAAGGAAAAGGAAAAATTGACGAAAAAAAAACACTTTGTATCGTGCATAAACGGAAGATTATTAACGGAATTTATAGTAGTGTGTCTGGTGTTGTGTGAGTGAATCGTAGTTTTGCTTGCCATCATCGCTGCATGTATTACTCCGAAGTGATTGTCTAACGAAGAATATATAAATGGCCTAATCTCTTTATTGTTCGAGGGTGTGCGTTCTATCACGTTGAATATATGAAAATGGAAAGTAGAAAATGCTTCTTAAAATTGTTCAGTCAGCACAAAGTCTAACACTGTTTATGTGTGTAACGCTGTTCGAGGAAGAATATCGGCCTACACTTGCACCACCATCGCCGTTGATCTTTTATTATATGATAAATTATTGCATTCAAATAAATCCCTTTCGATTCCGGACCATAATGAACGCGCATAAGATATTTTCTATCGTTGGAGACAGTGAAAAGAAGAAATCGTGAATCAAACGCGATTTTGATTTCTGGCGGGAATTTTTAGGCCCTTTTATATATGCATGCATTCATACAGGAAAGGATTTTATTCATCCTTTTGATGGCATACCGAATAACCAGATTTAAATGTGTACCTGTCTCATTGATAAAGTAATTTTTATATTTTATAGCATTGAAAAATGTGATTTCTTTGAGCGCAAGAAAATATACTGAGAAAAAAAAACGCTGACTTAAAAATTGTCCGTGAGCAAATATAATTTCCCGCCAAATATGTACCGGCTTATGAAAGTAATTTGTTTGACATTAGAAAATAAAAAAAATTTACCGAGAATTTGATCGGCATGTTTTCATTCTCAATCTTCAATCATATTTCCTGTTGACAATGCAGAGCACTTTATAGTGCCGGTTCGTTTTTTTTTTTTTTTTTTTTTTTTTTTGATTTTTCATTCGTGATGAAAAATTGCCAATATAAGATATCAAAAGTATAAAAGGCATGATGAACAAATTCATTGATTAATTCTTATTACATGGAATGCAGTTGCAGAGTCTCTCCCAAGTGAATAATATCGGTGGGTGTTTTTGCTTGGTTAACCTAATCTATTAAATAGACTAAAAATCTCCTTTATCCCAGATATTTCACACAAATATTTCGCACAACAACATGTTTTGTTTTGTTTTTTTTTCTTGGCTTTAAATCGTCTGATCGTACTGTGTTGTGTCGAATCGAATTCCATTCCGTTGATTCAATGAACAGTTGAAAAGGTTCACATGTGAATTTCACATTGTGAAAATAGCATATGTCAATGGATAATTTTAAGGCTAAATAACAATATCAACAACAAACGAAAACAAGGCCATCAACAATAACACTTGTGAATGATAGCTTAATTTAAAGAGCAATAGAGAGTAGAGAGCAGCAGCAGCAGCAGCAATAAAAAAAGTGCACCACACAAAAGTAATTACAAGTCGACCGCCGTGAAACGAACCCAAATGCATTCATCTCTCAATGGAATGTATATCCGAACATCCGTGCCGACAATTGCCAAATAAGAATGAATAACAATAATCGAAAGGAGCAAAAAAAAATTGGACCGAACAAGTAGACGAGTGCATACAATGGCCCATATAAGCGAACTCATACAGTAGATAAAATAATAAGAAAAAAAAGTATTACAAACTACAAACTTGATAATAATGTATTTATTGTATAGAACACTGTGAGATGAAGCCAGGCGCACCAAATTCACATCGAATCGCATTTTTTTTGCAGATCAAAAAAAAAATATTGGCAAAAATTTCATTTTTGCTTCTCTTTTCTTTACACCGTAATGAACATAAAACCTCATAAAGATATGTAATATAATAGTGTCGGAATTTTGCGTTCCGTTTTTTCCTTGTACCGTTCACACACACATCAGGGTGGTTAGAATAGGACAATATTTCAATGATCTATCTCTTTTCCTCACAAACGTTTCAATTGATGGAAAACAAACAGCACAAAAGCATGCCAACAATAACGACAACCAGAATTGGGTAAAACGCAAAAAATGGCAAAGCCACTCGAGGGAGTTCCTTTACCCACACACACACTTACTACGAGAATATCATCAAAGGCCCAGTCAAAAATCCCACACCGAAGATGAACACGAAAGAGAAAACATTTCTTCGACATCGTCACAAACAAACATTCTTCTCTATGCTCTATTATGTGCACTGTGCATTGTACGCGGCTGTTTTCTCTCGTTCTGTCTTAATTCTTTTATTCGACTACCTTTTGCATTCACAGAGCCTTCTGATCATTATTATTTGCTATTATGCGTTATATGCACTGGTTATGTTACCGCTGGCAAAACAATACTGATTTGAACTTTGTGCCTCACGCTCAACGTCGAATGATAATGTTGACTGTGTGTGCTTGTGCTTGTGAGCTTGTGAATTTGCATGTTTCAGCGTTCGATTAATGCAACAGCAACGCCAGTGCCGAGCAAAAGTTTTGCAAATTCAGTTGTCGACATCAACAGCAGCAATAATTCGTTGATGAATATCACTGTTTATGACTTCATCCGCTCCCGTTTCGATGTGTGTGCCCCTGTGTGTGTATGTGCAATCTCTTTTATTTTCGAGCCTTCTCAAGCTTAATATCAACTTTTTTGCTGAGAACTTTTTCCGCCCAGCATTGCTTTTGTAACATAAATCAAATGGAATTTATGCCATGCAAAATGCATTTGCCAGTTTCAAGAATGTTATTCAGATGAATCAAAAAAAAATGTTTGTGTGTGATTCCAGGAAAATTCCTATTCAAGTGAGTTTTCTAGTCAGGCGCTTGATTACCATTGTTCTCGGCATGTAATTTCGATAAAAACCGAGAGAGAAAGAAAAAAACAAATAAAACACAAACCTTTGTACCTCTTTATTGTGTTGCCCGGCATGCCTCGCCGAATGAATGAGCAGCATTTCCACAATCACACCAATTTTTTTGGGTTAATCTTCTAAATCTGTTTGTACTTATCGAGGCTGGGAATTAAGTTTGCGCCAAACGGCCGATACCATTGAAATACGGTGAATGGCTCAAGATCGTGATATCAAAAGTGTCACGAAGAATGCAAGAAGGATTGAGTCGGCGCTGTTGATGAAAAATGTTCCGATTTGTCGATTCATTTTGACCGTATTATCATTAGTTAACCCATGCAAAACGTTTATATTTGATAATTGTTGCTCTGACATACATTGAGGCATAAAAAAATACAAAGCGTACGCATGTGATCCTTGATCAAGCGAATAATTAGTGGTCATATGGCCCAAAGGATTTTTTTTCTGTTTTTATATCACTTGTGCCAACTTGAATTGTTACATTTCTCAAAAGAAAGTCATTGAACATACGAATTTACGTGAATTTTGATTACAGCAATCACATTAAATAACAACAAAGTTTCAGTTTTCCCAGTTTTCTTCATCAAAATGTGCAATTCCATTTGAACCTGTAAAACAGTTGAAAGAGATGAAAACAAAGAAGTGATTGATTTCAACCGCAGCAAAGATTGCATGTGATCTTCATTGTTGGGGCTGTGGTTTAAACTGCTTCATACATAATTATTTGCTCATGCATCAGCGTATAAGCGTATTATTATTATTATTTTCGAATGACGGGTACAAAAAAAAAATAAGCGCAAACAAAATCATTTCGAATAACAAAAACCCAAACTGAAATGCGAAATCCATCATTTCATTGCTCATAAAGTGGCGGGCCGCTTTTTATGTAATATGTACGTTGGCTTTCGTTGTAAACCAAGTGAATAAGAACAAATAGAGAATTGGGAGGAAAAAAAATAAGAAATGATCAAGAACGGCAACGACATGCCACTGCAAAGCGATGTGAACGCGCTTGAGAGTGCATAACGCCTGAATTACCTGAATAGAGGCTATAGAAAATGCAATTTTGCCCACGAACGATCACTTCGGTCGCGAACGCGCGCTCACGCGCACTCACACACTACATCGGCTCCGAGATCCGATGGAGTAATGCTGACAGTATTATACTGTAATTTCATACAGCCAAAGTAAATACCAATGTTTGCCCATTTCGATGGAATATAATGCACTTTTATACAATGGAATGCGAGAATATTGTCGAGAGATGCATTGGCATTGCTTGTTTGCGCGCGAGCGTCCCCTCTCTCTCGCTGTCTATCTCTCTCGTTCTCTCGTTCTCTCTCTCTCTCTCTCTCTCGTGCTGCCCTGTGTGATAGTCGGCAAGATACAATTATATTTGCACTTAAATACCACCACGAAGCATTGGGCATTTTCATCTTGGTTTGCTGCTCAAGCCTCCTTTCATGATTTAGTTGTGAGCGTTATTGCACCGATGCTGAATCAAAACTGGTTCTCAGTCCTCTTCATTATTATTAGTTTTTCTTCGATATAGTGTTTCTTGGGCAAAAGTCGTTGCTCCAATCGATGCACTCTCAGTTAAAATGTTGAAAATCTACTCATCAACGGTTTACACAGACCACTCAGTTGGATTCATCGGGCATTCAATTTTTCTAACGAATTCAAACGATTTCATTCATTCATTTCATCGTCGGCATTTACCAAATATTCATTGAACTATTGCAATTTTATTTTTTTCTTCAATTGAACAATTGTTGCAATTGCTGCGAGAAACACACACACAAAAAAATGCTTCCGTCAAAAATCAGGCCAACAATGTACCGAATACACGACAACATTTTCCAGAGAACACACTGGGCGGCATCATTTCCGTAGCTAATTGATGAAAATATCCGACGACCGTATTATTATTTTTTTTTGTTGTTGTGTGCTGTTGTATTTTTGTTGGCATTTCTCTAAATCCATGTGTTTGGAATGCGATTTGAATCCCGTATAAGTACTTCCCTTCCCATACCTGTTTGATTGATCTGTAGGTGATCTGAATGGGCAGATTTCGTTCGGTTTTTTTTGTTTACTTAGGCAATCAAAATGTGTTAGAACTGAAAAAGGACATTATTTTTTTGTTTCTGCTTCTAGCGTCGATCGTCGAGACAGTAAGAGAGAAATGTGCAAAGAAAGAGAAATCAGTGAAGTAGAGCTCAGTTTATGAGATAATTTGATGTGCAGCAAAAAAAATAAAGGAAACATAATCCTGCACGTACTAAACAACAATAACGGATAATTCCGTTTGGTTGATAGCAATCTGGAATTTCCTTCTTTTTTGGCGCATTGTCCCGTGCTTAGAGATGTGTGTTTGTGTGTGTGTGTGTGTGTTCTTTCTTTTGCAATATGACCACCGGGGCCATGCATTTATTACCCATAATAAAAAAAAATAGTCTCGTTTTTGTGAAAGTGTCTGAAATACTTTTGCTGATTTTGAAAACCGAATGGCTGATGTGAAAATTCATAAGCAGTTGACTCGATGGCTCAAAGCGGCAATTAAATTGAACATCTAAAATTCATTTCGTTGATGTGCTATGTGTCATACTTTCAATAGGCAAGGCTGTATCTGTGGAACACAGTGTTTTGCAGCATCAGTAATAGCAAAATTGGTAGTTTGAAAGTACCAAACGAAGGAAATGGCAAGTATGCACATTTTAGCGGATGTTATTCTTAACCTCTCTGAACCAGGGTTATCACAAACCGGTTTATTGAAATCACTTACTTAGTTAAAGGTTATTGTATTTTCTAAAACAGCGTGTTTTTCGTTTTTCTTCTTCTACGAGCGTTGAGTAGAAGAAGATTCAACGCCAGTTTTTGGCTAGCCAACTGGTTCCATAGGTAACACAATGTAATATTTACTATGCAGTCATCGAAAAGATGCATCCTTAACGATGTATCTATAAAAATGGCAACGAACCAACACGACCAACGAACGACATTACTGTAGGGTCGCGCGTACACAAAAATTATGTAAACGTATTCGGTATACATTTTAAGCATCATTCGACCATTTTCAATATCTGGTTCTTATATCTTCTACTTCTAGGTTTATCTCGTTCTCTTACTCTCTGCCCCTCAATTCGGTTCTGGGCAATTGCAATGTGCATTTCTCGTTTGACGACTTTTCGAAAGTTCAGTTTTCTTAAGAAGTTGTGTGTTGTGTGTTAGAGATTTTCGTTAGCTGCTCGAGCCACTACTGGGCACAAGTACAAATGAATCTTGCAGTTCAAGTGAGATGCTGTGCAATGTTGTTGTAATTCTTTTTTATTTTCCTTACATCACTTGCAAAGCATACGATCAAGCCCACAAAGACGAGATGAGCGTTCGATGTACATAA
Source organism: Aphidoletes aphidimyza (assembly GCA_030463065.1). Lineage (NCBI taxonomy): Eukaryota > Metazoa > Arthropoda > Insecta > Diptera > Cecidomyiidae > Aphidoletes > Aphidoletes aphidimyza. The sequence continues at coordinate 26,775,580 of CM059998.1, read as the reverse complement.
AGGCAAATTCAACGGTGCAAACATTTCACCAACAAAAAAAAACATCAACAAGGAGTACGAGGATCGTGCTCGCACCAAAGCAGATAGTCGTTGAGCACGTTTATTTACGGCACAATTGAAATTGGCATATATGCTTTGCACCGAATTGAGCGCGCCCATAAAACAAAAACAACAAAAAAAAAAAACATTCGGCAAACGTTTCATGCAATCATTTCCCGTGAAATTGCACTCGAAAATGATTGTTGGGCGGCAAATTTTTGAAGAGCGTACGCTCTGAAATGCATCAATACAAGTACATGGTTTCGCCTTTTGCACGGTTTATTGAACTCTATTGACAATAATGTGTAAATACGTGTTAATATCAATATTCGTTTGTCGCTTGTGCTTCTTACTTCAGCCACATTCGCATTTCTAAGTTTATTCTCGTTGAACATCGTTTGTTTTAGCAAATGATTTCCGCAAAAAGCCACTTTGGGTGTGTGTTTGCTAAGTGCGCTCTTGAAATCTGTGACCAGTTTTGATTTGGTTCCTTCAATCGTTTCATTTGATGCTGTAGCATCCTACTCTCTGTTGGTCTCGTTGGATCATTTGTTCACAGCGATGTTGTTTGCGTTTGTTCGGATTGAATACAGTTTGGAGTCGTATCGGCGTACACGCAAACCATGTTACACGAAACCCAGCGGACCATAAAATCTCTCAGTCTCATCTGATAGGCATCGGTAAATCTCTCATGTGAACAAAATGATTCTTCATATGAAGAAAGTTCTTTGGTTTCAATGGATGTGACTCTAATTAAGCCTCAAATCACGTTCGTTCAAGATCAACAGCCATCTGAAATTCGTATTCAGTGCAAAGGACTCAAATTAACTTCGGTCCATTTTATATGATCGAAAATATGCCCAAACAAATGCACAGGCCTCGACAATATTTTTTTTTTAATGACATCCAAATAAATGTTACGTGCGAATTTTTATGCTAATGTCCAATGGCTTGCGATGATAATATCAAAGAAAATGTTGCACGTACGTTGTTGTTATTGTTTCTGTTGCTTTTTTTTACTTTGCACTATATTATATATATTTGGTGATGTGCGCACGTGTATTGGCACATTCGTTCCTGGAACAAATTTGCGAAAAATTGTACGGAAACCATGAAATACGTTTTATAAATGCAGATGAACATGAGAAGCAACGCGCGAAACATATACATAATCGACTGACAAAAGAAGAGCAAAAAATAAGCATACACAACACATACATACAGACACAAACAGACACACACACGCAATTGACGAAGAGACGAAGAGACGAAAAAAGGAGCGAACACCGTATAATATGACTTTGGATTTGCGAATGAGCGTTTTCAGTTTAATTGAGAAGCGTTGTACGATGTGAGTGTGTGTTTGATGTACGCAGCTCTCCGTCGCTGTTCGCAAAGGCTTGAATGTATGTCGCGGTTGTCGTCGTCGATCTTCTCATACTATGTATCACCTACACGGTCGTGTGCGAGCAAATCGTCTCGCTCTCACACAAACATGCAAAAACATTGAAAATTACATTGTTTGGCCTAGGCATGTTGTGGCCCATGCCAATGCATGTGTATTGGTTTTGTTTTGGCGCCAAACTCAGTAATTTACAAACCTGTCCTCTAGAACCGAATGAAGTGGAGAAAGAGAAGCCGACTGCCGAACAAGAGAAGCAAATAGAATGCCCGAACACACACACACACACACACACACAATCACATACAACCGAGGAAAAGAGTGAAACTGGAATTTCGCCGTCGAACATACACGGAATCTCTTTTTTTACGCAAATCTAGTTTCTTTCATAATGCGCGATGTCACACGATGAGACGTGCAAATTATGAGGTTACAAAACAACAACAAAAACAACTGTTCTGCAGGTTCATTCTGAAATTTTCCTCACCAGTTTCATGGCATTTGGGCTTTGTTGTTGTTGTTTTTGTTGTTGTTGTTATTCATATTCGTGGCTGCGACTTTTGTCTTGATGCTATTGCGGCGAGATGGTTTTTGCGACAATTCGAAAACGAAGGCTGCCGGTTTCCCTCATTTTTATTCGGTTCTGTACCATTTGCACCACAAAGTTAAGAAGAAAGAGAGAGAGAGAGAGAGAGCGAGAGAGAGAGAAAATAAAAATGTAAATTCAATTAATGACATTTGTGCTCCATACAATTTTCATGTATGTCATTTCTCTTTTGGCTATTGTTGTTGTTGGACATGGATTTTTACTTTTTCGGTTTTTTGATTGGCCCGGCAAAATGAACAAATTTCTTTTCGACTACCATCAAACAAACAGATCGACTTGTTCGCCATTGTATTGTTGTTGCATTCGGTCAGCATCTCTTTAATTTATGAACCTTTTTCTGGTCTGAATTTTGTTTGAATAGAAAGATTTGCTGACACATGCTGTGTGCTGTGCGCCGCGTATGTGTGCGTTTGTGTGTGTGTGGAAGCATGTTGGACACATAAAAAAAAGCCGAACGAAATAAATTCAAATCATATGTTATGGTAATTTTATTAGTCCGGTGAATATATTCTATTTCTAATCTAAAAATATTTTATCATATCCTTCTTTATTGGATTGGCCAAATTTGATAACCGAAAACCAAGATGCGTGAGAGAGATTCTTTTAAAATCTATCATGTAAAATTATTCATCAATTTTATTTATTTCATTGGACATTTGTATACGAATGGGCTGATTTAACCGATTGAAATAAAGCCCAAGATAATGTTGTGTAGCAGATTATTGGTCATCAAAAGACATCAATATCAACTTGGCGGCTCAATTCATTCGCATTCAATCCCGCATAAATAGACACAATCATTGTGAAGTAATAATTTGTTGAAAATGATGCTTTTCGGAGTGCTATGACGACGTAGTGTATTATGTGCCAATTATCATTTATCAGCGTTTCGATTTTCAAGTCATGCTGTGTGATACTTCAATAGCAACATCTCGTACATGTACGAAAATGATTTGTGAATCAAATCGCAGGCGATTTTCAAAGCATCAACGACAAATGATTAAGTAGCTTAATGACGACTAGACGAGTTTTCTATACAATTATTATCTTTACAGTATGACAATTATCGTTATTTAAGATAACGAAATCACATTTTTGTTTCTTGGGGACTCATTTGCATTGTTGTTTTGGTGGGGGGGAATTTACGTGCTGATTGTCCATTCAATTGTCATATGTCACATAAATGTGTCAAAGCACCCATTCAAATTTCCGCTTGTAAACCACCAATAACGTTGAAAATGATATTCACGAACACATTGTGATCGCCACTCGTCCATCACAACCACCCATTCGCACCACTGCTTGAATGTATTCAACTTAAATACCTGGACACTCTTTATACATTCCATTCAATGTGTTATTTTCGTTTAAAATTGTGATACAGGGTTTTTGAACCATTTTTTTTTGCGTTTAGCTTTTTCATTTTCGTTAATCGTGCGATTCTCGAATAAATATTTATATAATTGACAAAAATAAAATATCACACACACAAAACAAATAAACTTTTAACGCACATCATACACAAAAGAATTTTTTAACGAAACAAAACAAAACCACCGACCGCCGAATAATGTTGATCATAAAACAACAACAACAACAACGAAAACACACAGAGGCAAAACTGATGAATTTGTCGTGCGTTTATGCACGTATTTTGTGCGCCGATCCATTTGAAATCCTTGAACATGATTCACTGCCATTTTGCACTCACACGGGCTCTAGCAATTTACCAACTTGAAGCGCGTCTAACGAAGCTTACGAAATATTTTTAATTTTTAAAATAAAAAAAAAACAGCAGCAGCAGCAGCAAAAACAAATATAAAATTAAATTCAAAACAAGTAGAGGATCTGATAAATAAATTCTATAATAAAAGAGCCGCTGAAACATTCATATGACGAATGGTTGGACGGGTTGGAATTAGTTGTGTATTACGCGTGGGAATTTTTTGATCGCACGAATCCGTACCGACAATTGAGCAACCAAACCGTAAAATAACAAGTTGTTCGCATTTATTCAGTACAACAAAAACAAATACATTTTATGGATTACATTCGGTTTTTTTAGCACCTCTTTTACTCTCAATCACACCGGACGAAGATGGTGCAAAATTCTAATGCTGTTCGAACAGGTGACCAATGAGAGCATGGCATTTCATTTTTGTTTTCTTTGCATGATAAAAATCAAGGTCGTATTCGTCTGCACAAGAGACCGATGGCTTCAAAGCCACTTATGTAATGAAAATATAATTCAAACTACCATGGAGCAAAAGCCACAAGTCACCCCATTAAAATGTTCTAAAGTCAAACCAATGAAATAAAATTAAATTTGTGTGATAACGATTGTTGATTAAAATTTTTTATATCGAAATGGAATGATGATTTTTGTTTTGTTGTTGCCAATTTTATAGCCAGTCAAAAGCTTTTGAACGCAAACGAGTTGTGATTTCGCTGAATGATTCGGATCCACTATCATTGACCACAAACCAAAAAAAAATAGCACTTTGCATTGCTTGTTTTATGCGTGTGTCACATCATGTGTGTGTGTGTGCTTATTCTTAACATCGACCTGTTGAATTTCCACACAATTTGATCGCACAATATTTGATCCGGTCTCTGCAATTTCTATGCTTACAAATTACTGCGGTTGAGGTGTGAACAACAATATTTCGCGATGGTTGTCATTTCCCTTGGTGTAATAAAAAAAAATCATCCGTATTTTACATCATGTTCACAATTTTTTAAGCTAAACTGAACCATCGTTCGTTTGGCATTTGATTCATTCACCTTTTGTATGGTGGCCGGCACGTTTCATATTTTTTTTCTCAATTTTTAGTGAATATGATTTGAATCATCGTTCACATTTGGTTCTCTGTCTTTTTCCATCGTTTGCTTCATTTTTTTTTTGTTGTTCGTTGTTTCTTTATACTTATTTTTAAGCTGTGTGTTCATGTTTTCAATTCATACTCCTCTGTTGGTGTGTTTGATATGGCCACAACCGAATATTTCCGAATCGAGATTAATAAATGAGATTATAAATTTGCGCTCGGCACAGTGCTATTCACTTTGGAATAGAATACTTGCGAGAAATTCTTTCATTCTGATTTCGGTTTGGTTTTTTTTTTTGGTTCGTATTTCAGTTTTTTTTATCTTATTTCGTTGCGCTGATGCTTAATCAAGGCTCGTTTGCCGGTCTTGTTGCCACCTAAAATGAATTATTGAGAGCAATCAGGATTGGGATTATTTTCAATGCTGTTGATATTTTTCCTTTCACACCGTGAATCGATGCCATTGTAAACGCACACACACACACATTTGAACATTCCAACCGTCATTTTGCAACAACAACAACAACAAAACGACGGTTTCCACTAATGATTTCACACAGCCGCAAATTTGCACTGTTCATGCTTATGTACACAGCATCTCGCATTGATTGCGAGGCAGCAAGGATACATCGCAGCCCATAAATGATGATGTTGCACAGCAAGGAAGATGTATCAGATTATTTGTGTAACGACTCTGGCGAAAATCCATTTGTAACGATTCCTGCTGTTTCAATCCGAAGAAGACGTCAAATTGTTTGGTTTTTTTTTTCTTCTGTGAGCAGTTTACCTCGTAATGTCTTGGTGTGGTGGGCTCGCGATTGAAAATTCAATAAAATCAATAAACAAATGTGATAAGCTGACTTATCCTCAAGGTTTCGATCATTCACTGATAAAAAGAAATGCACTGAAACCGTTCCAATGTGTTCCAATTGCTTTGAAAATAATCGTTCACCGTTTGTTTTTTTCTTTTTACTTCTGTCAATCTGAAAGCGGAAACAATATTTGTTCAAATATAACAAGTGTCTCCACAAATAATTCAGGATTATTTATGATGTATGTAGTACATTTGCTTCGGAACGGTGAATAGTGTTTACATTATTTCAACAACAACAAAAAATTGGGAGAGAGACAAATCTAATTGAATGATTTCCGAAGATTTCTTGTCTTACTGAAAATAAAAATTCCCGGTGTGAATTTCTCGAAAAAATTCGATTTTTTTTCTTTTGACTCACACTCTGGCGAATACAGAGAAAAACAAAACTCGTTTAGAACACCAAAATTCCGTTTAAACAAATTTACGTAATCATAAGCGAGCTGCGCTCACATTGATTGTTGTTGCTCCCTTATCGGACCGAATGCTTCATTGAGGTATTTTGTTGGTTTGTCAGCACAGAATACATTGTACGCTTAATGTGTTTGCTCGGTTTCTCTCTAAATATTGTATATCTCCAGCTCCACATACTATTTAAAATAACATTTGGCATCATTTTTTCTTTTTGCATTTGGAAGCAATTCAGCTATACGTGAAATTGCGAAAGAGACGAGAGAAAAAAAGTTACAGTAATTTGGCTGAATAAAAAAAACGCGACAGTAATTTTACTGTGAAAATTGTAATCACAAGGAATTTGAAGCGATCTGAGAGTTTATGAGATGTTGATTCATTTCAACGCTCATATTCGGCATTAGCTTTAGTTTTCTTTTCTCAGCATCTCCATCTCCTTCGCTTAACTGATAATATGTTCATATTCATTTCATGATTGCATTTTTTTTATGTCTTAAGTCTGTTGTAACAACGAAAAGAATGAAAAAAAACCAAACAAACAAATACACGATCACTTGCGGCAAATCGTTTAAACAGAAACTACTTTTAATTGAAACCAATTGAGTTGTTGCCTTAACGAATTAGTCAAAACGCAACTGAATTGAGAGCAAAACGAATGCGCTGCGAAATTTAAACGGATCGCAGCCAATTTAACGATTTAAACAAAGAAAAATGTGTGTTGTGTGTCGTTGCCCATCGTTTGCCAATATTCTTACGCACATATTTGAGTCATAAATGAAGAAATGAGGCGATTGAACGAAATGAAATTGAATAAAAACAAAAAATAAGATGAAACAAACATGCAAAACGGAATTTTGTATTGAGACATGAGCTGAGGCAATAATAATTTTCATACATGTCAACTACCAAGCAAATCTGACGCCACAATTTTTTTTTTATATATATTTCATTTGTGATATGGAATGTCGGTATTGATTCTTTTCACATAATTTAGTTTATGACCATTCATGTTAATAACTCCATTTGACATTCTCGATAAAAATGTAAATGTTTTTTTTTATTTAGAAAAAAAGAATTATGTCACTGGGATTTATATGTAACGTTCATTTTGAGCAATTAATATCATTGGAACGTTGAAATGGTGCAACATTTTTAACAATACACATTTTTGCCGGTTTTTTTTTATTTTTAATGTTCTGGTTGGGCGTTAATGTGTTCGTTTAATTGTAAATACACGAACAAGGTTTTGGTCGACCAGACAAAGTCGCCGATCTTTACGACTCAGTTTCGTGTCAACAGAACTGCATGTTGGGTTACGACTCGCGTTGACTGCATACAAAGTAACGTTTTCGTTTTAATATCATGTGCAGTGGAACAATGCAGACGAAAACAACGTTTGTTATTGCCTGAGTTGTTCCACTGAGAGCACCATTGAGTGGTGAACAAAAAGGAAATCTAATATTATATCAGTATGAACACAATGAAGGACTTGTCAAACCACATTCCAGCGGCTGTGATATGAAAACACTGTTGACCGCAGCATCCATTCGGCTGAAAAACTAATTGGAATCTTGAGAAAAGAGCACACACACACACACGCTCAACGAAACGCAGTAAAAAAGCGCATAAACGTTTATTTTTCAGACACGTTATTTTTTTTCAGCGACCGCCTTTCAGCCGAAATTTAATGCCTTAGTTAACATTTTGTTTTCTTCTATCCTCTGTTTCATATCATTTATCACAACAGTGTGTGTTTGTGTGTACACGACATCGTCGTAAAATTGGCCGTCGATCCATTCGTATGATTGTGTTTATGGCGTTTGCCGGTTATTTCCTTATTGAAATATTCGCGAGCCTTTTGATGTGAATGAATCTTTTGTTTTTTTTTGTGTGTGTGTTGTTTCTCTGCTTCCAAAGTCTCTATTACATATGGTGGGCCATTGATTAACATATGATTTCGGGTTATTGAATTCTCTCGAAAGTGGTCCTTTCGGCACAAAAACAAAATACCAAGAATGAATCGATGTTAGACCATACAAATACACATGAGCATTGAATTTTTGTATCAGGTAGTCCACGTTTTTGCTTCATTAGATCTGTAATTAGAAAAATGCTTGATATAATTGAATCAAACGATATTCGTTTATAGGCTTAGTGATACAAATAAAATGAAATTTGAAAAAAAATTAATTATAAATTGCCAATTAATGTAACATTCATATCGATCGATGTTTTGGTGATCAATTTCAATGGAATTTACTGTATTTTTTTTCGGGGCTGGATATTGTGTACCGTTTATTAGCTCACTGTCTTACTGATATATCGCTGCCACACTTTCTTTAATGAGCCCACGAACAACTAGCCAAAGCAGAAAAACGAGAAACCAAAAAAAAAAATTAGCATAATAACTTCTCACCTGCCTCCTATTTAAAATGCGTACATTTTTTGTTTGTTTCACAACTGGCCATTTCAAATTCAGTTCATTTCCGATAAACACAGCCTATAAGAGAGTGCCGCACCATTCCCATTTTCAAACCACACACAGAAGTCAATATTATTCCGTATGGTATCCAAATTGGACAATATATGCCAGTCCCGAATGAGCAGAGCACAAGGGATTTTTTTTTGTTGCTGTTCTTGTTGTTGTTTATTTTTATTGTTTTAATTCCAACTGTAAAATGTAAAAATTGCTTCGGATTATCATTGACAAATAGGTTAAATTGGAATTATGAATTAGCATGAATGGTCGTTTTTCGGTTGTTTCACAACGGAAAATGTTCATTGACTTGACGGCCCTCTGGGCCTTTCGACAATTCGACCATAAATGGTGTACTGTGTGTCATATGCTACGCGCGACCATTCCATGCCATTCGATCAATATGAACACATTTTATTTTGAAAAACAAAACAAAAATGCTTTCCTTTTTTTTGTTTTAAGCCATATGGTTTGTGTCCTGCCATAAATTTCATTTCTATGAAATGCATATGATTAAAATTGCGAATAAACTGATCGAAAGGGAACAAATAATATGTTTCGCGATCAAATTCCGTGTGTTGGTAAGTGTCGTTCGCTAATGACAGTGCTACATATATGTAGTCTACAATTTGAAACATGAACAAGATAAAATTCCTTATATTTTCCATACCATCGATGCGAGCAAACCAATCCATATTCTCAACAAATTTGGCAGTGGCAAGCTGATTAAATAGTATCTGGTTGACGACAATATGGCCATTGAATTTAGAAATTAACCTTCTATTCAGAAAAGCTTAGTCATTAGATTGGTGCGCATAGTCAAGCATAAAAACATACAAATGTGATACATACATTTGAATATAAAAATGCATACGAACCTCGTAAAAATCCCTCGCGTTGCCTAGCCATCGGTGTTGCCCATTCACAACGGCACAACGAATATAATATGGGTGAATATGTTTGTAATCGTTGCAACAGCAGCCACGCAAACACAAAAACACAAATAATAAACTCACCCCAAATTTTACGAATGGCTTAGCGGCTGCGCACTCCAGTGCGCACATGCCGACTAGAAAAAAAAGGAGTATTTATCGTCTATCGGCTATTTCAGCCACCCGATTCAAATTCATTGAATTCGAATTGATTGCTCGATTACTCTGTCTCTCTCGCTCGCTCTCCCTCTCTCTGTGATACTAGCGGTCGTTACTCTGATATAGACGAACAATACCAAACAATTAGTTTCGAACTGTTTCGTCCATTTTGACACAAATCAATGTGGTGCTCTATTGCACACACAAACACAGCGCAATGCTATAAGAGCATGTGTACACTTAACACAATGGCGCATGCTATTGCCATGCTACATGCATTTTATGGTACTTGTTCATTGCGATTTGTACTGGTGCAATGCATGTGTGGTATGGTAAACACTCTGAATCGGAAACAATCACAATGAGGGCTGACAAAAACCATATCACTTTTATAACGGATTTTTATATATTCTCTCTGTTTGGTTCTTTGTCTCGATTGGTATTGCGTGGTTGAAACCGTTGGCGAATCCATAAAATGAAATAAAACCGTTAGTGATCGTTTTGAATCCATATATACCAAATTGGTATTACCAATCACATTAAAACGTACACATCAATTTTCAACTGTTAATTGCATTTTAGTGTGTGCAGATACCAAACATGAACAGACCAAGAAACAGTGAAACGAGGCCAATGTGAACATTACACGGCACGAAATAATATTGAACCGAAAACGAATGCATGATCCATAAATAAATAAATTGAATGTTGAAATGATGCTTTTGGGATTGAACACGCGCAATCTATGACATGAGTTCATTGGCCCAAATCGTACATGGCTACGATAACAACAACAAAAAACACACACACACACACAAACTAGGAAGATCAAACAAGGAACAGGATTTTCCGTTAGAATAGCGCCATCCCTGCAACCACGCATTAGCACAAAAAACCATGCTTAAACATAGATCGAATACGCATGCACGCATGCACATTCAATAAATAGAAGTGTGAGTGGATTTTCTATTATGATCACTAGGTTTTATCGCTTCGTAGATGAATGTGCGTTAGCAGAGGAAAATACCATTTATACATATACAGTTTAATTAAAACAAAGTCGTTTCGAGTAGTCCCTCGAATGTCATCGCCCCGGTGCGCAGATGCAATCCACCATAAATTACTGACACAGCTCGAAAAAAAAACACAACAACAACAACCAACCGAATTTCGAATCGAGAATAATGCACGTACGTATTAGCACATTAAACCACCACATGCGCAATGTTTTTCTGTCTCGAAATGGATTTTCGATGTGTACGTTGCTGTGCGCTGCATGAAGATGCGCGCAAGCTCTCTCTCTCTCTCTCTCTCTCTCTCTCTCTCTTTTGTATGCGAGCGCGATTACCGTTTTTATTTTTAGGCAATTCATAGACTTAGAAACTTGAAATATTGTAATCGCCGCACCCCACTTATAGACAAAAGTGCGCGATCGACTATTTTCATCCCTCGAAATATTCCATCGAAATGGAAAACAATATACACACACACACACACATCGTCATCTCTCGACTAGAGTATGATTTTTTTTCTGAATGATGTTTATGCTTTGATGCGAATCCAAATAAAAATGGATTTGTGTATGTATTTTTTTCCGCCCGTTCTTTTTGCCCTGATAAATGCTGGTACTCGAATCGCATTCACTTTTAGCATGGTGCACGCATCGTTTATCGTAAATTGATGTTGTTGGAGTTGATATATATATATAAAAAAGGAGAAACACAGCTAATGTTGATTGCATGCATTCAGTGAATGTCATTCACCATGTTGATAGATACGAATGAATCGCTCGAAATAATCGCATAAGCGTATATGCTTCTATATGTAAAGTAACAATATGCTTCGTTTTGAGATAAGCCATCATACAGTTCTACTCATCAGTTGTTTTCATTCATTGTTTCTGTCACCAAAGCGAAATCAGATTTGTTTTGAGCGGTTGAAATGAGAAATCCTGTTTGTGTATATGTGTGCGTACAGCTCTCGCCATGAAGATTGATGAACACCCATTTATATCCATAAAAAACCGTTTTTTCATAGAATCATATCTTTGGCAAGACCAGATTCGGTGACATTACTATTGATATCAATGGCTCAATCGCTCACGAAAAATGACATTTTAATCTAATTGTATGACGATTTTCGTTATTTTTCGGCTTGTGTACATGATTTCTGGAATATTGACGCGTTGATTTAATTAATTTGTCGCTGTGTTTTCTATTTTCGCTTTCAGCACACTGAAAAACGTTAGATAAACATTAAACACGTTTGAAGCATCTCAACAGATGCTGATGAAAAACATTTTTTCGGGGGATTTTTTTTTAGTCGCTGCTTCAGTATCTTTGACTATTTTTTTGGAGCAGTTGTCTTAGCGTCTCGCTAATTATATCCGGAATGCAATGTATTTGATTTACTGAATAAAAAAAACAATCGTTTTTTTTTTAGTTTTTAAGCCAAAATGTAATCAAAACGTTTGAAATGCAAATTTAAACTAAAAAATGAGAATGAAATTACCGATTTTCCTAGGCTCAAGCGACTATGAACACATGCACCACTTTCCGTTACAAACTGGAAATGATAAGTACGTTCAAATCTAGTTCGATGCTGGGACCTTGACAGTCATTGCCGATATTATTATAACCAAGTATTAAAAACAACAAAGGCACGAACTAGGCGGAAAAATATGATGTAAAAAAGGCATAAATGTTACAATGTTGATACAGTCAACGGTAATTTTAGCGCCATAGTTTATGTACTCGTTTTTGAAAATTTATTACACATTATTCTCGAATGGAAAAAATGAAACTAGCTTTCCATCGAAATTGTCGAAATGGAAAAAAAAAACGTAACAGCTTTCGATTTTTTCTTTTTGGGTGTGTGAATGACGAACAGGAAAAAAACGCAGATTGTCGGTATTCAGATGTTCAAATGTGATCCTGTCACACGTTTTTTTTTTTGTATATGCACACTCCGGTATAAGAAAATGGAAACGGTGTTAAGGAAAAATGGTGAGGTAGGGAATGAATGAAGAATGAATCACGCAGAAATAATTATGTCGATCCAAATTCAGGATTCACATAGAAGAAAAAAAAATCAACCCCTCAAGTAAATGAGAAAAATCATGCCCTGATTCTCTGACACATTCAAAATTCAAACGAGAAAAAAACAACCAGATATGAGATTTATTCATTTAATAGATATACATTTTAATTAAAATTCGAATGCAACAAGAAGAAAAAAAAACGGAGATTTTTTTTGTTGATGAGATGAAAAAATGCATCTTCAGTGTGACGTGCATTCGGTGAAGCGCACACACACAAGAAATTAATATTTATGACTTTATACGGAAACGTTGGATTTTTTTCTGCAGTTCTTTGATGTTTTTTTTTCTATGCTGGGAGCATCTATGAAGAAGTTCGCGCACGATCGCACACTGACATGAAGGTAACACTACCTGGTAAAACACGTTGCAACAATAAAGGGTTGCACTTTCAATGCACCTCAACGAAACGTTATTTTATGACATCAAACGTTTTTTTTCCGAAGATTCTTTGTTATTTGTACTATAAATTAGATATTCAGTGAACTGTTTTTTTTTCGGGCAATCCACAATATTGTGGATGAGAACGAAAAAATAACCATGAGAGTTGATACACAAAACAATTTTCAATTGTTTTGGGTATTATTTTCGAGGTTTTTTGTTCACAATTCACTTATATTGTGTACTCAGCCATTGTTTGATTGGCACTTCTTTTAAGCAAAATCCCACTTTGGCGTGTCGATTGCTTCGCGGTTGATATGTTTTAAGATTACACAATAACAATGGCATGTCACATGTCAGCCAAAGAACATTGAAAATGCAATTATTGCAATCACTGAGCGCTTTGTTCGCGAACACTTGCTTCTTTTTCAATTTTCGGCGTGATATCATAATCTTGTCTCGGAAAACACCTATTGTGTGCTTCTTTACAACTGTTTCTTGTTTTTTTTTAATTAAGGAGATTTGTAGCTTAACAATGTGGAAGTGCTCTTGAATCCCATACATTTTGAGTTTTTTTTAAGTTTAAAATACTTGAAACGAACATTCAGAATGTATTTTCGTGTGAAGCCGATGAAAGCATCTGGATGCAAATCAACTACTGTCAAAAATCTGAAGACGAAGATCATTAATTTAAAAAAAAGATGTTAAAAATCAATTAATACATTTTCAAACTGGAAAATAACGAAACGATCCTCATGATCAATTTCAGAGAATGGCACACCAAATTGGCATCACGACAAATTCACTTCACACTTGCACGGAAGTTTGCTGTCCAAATCGAAACCGTTTCGTTTCAAATTATTTTTACTCAAATACATTTCAATCGTTTGCTACTGTATGTTGAATCGAGTTGTGGTTGGTGGCTTAGAATGATGTCACTATGGTGCATGCACATTTGATCGAATGATTGATTACTCTTGGACGGTCTCTCTGTCATTGACGGAAACTGCATTTCACTTTAATTAAAATGCACAAACGACTAGTTTTTACTGTAAAAACTGTCAATTTTTCATAAATGACTCGTTTAAATGTGACGAAAGATGAAAATCCAACATTTCATTTTTCATGTATTTTTCTCAAACGCATTTCTCATGCTAATGTTCCCACCATTGAAATTTCCTGCTCAAAATGACATAAAATTCAACGCAACGAAAATCATCAGTGCACATCAAAATTGTCATTTTTGAAATGTTTTCAATCGTAATTTTCTATATCATTTGTTTGAGAAAATTGCGTCGGAAAAGGTTTCTATTAATATTTATGTATATTGCAAATGTTGTAACGATCGAGTGAAGCCGATTGATTTCGCATGAATATGCAGGACCAAGACCATTTGCTGGGAATCGATGGAACCGAGAGAGAGAGAGAGAGAGCGAACAAAAATGACCGAGATTAGTAAATAAATTTAAGGAACCCCTCTGTAAAACCAAACTGTCTTTGGCTTTGTTTTTCCATCTCTAACGTGTCGATATTGATGGTGAAAACCTCTCTCAATTTCTTTAATGTGCAACAAATGCGGTGCATTGTGAACGGGCAACGGGGAAATTTATTCCATAGCTAACATCAGTAATTTGCAATAAACTTACCTGAAGATCTCTGAAAAAAAAGAGTCGCCTTCGATTTGCCAATTCATGACAGTACCCAAGACTCATCACATAGAAAGGGAGTTTATACATTGAAATGGCAAAAGAAATTCTCAGGCCCAAATATTAGAATAGAAAAGAATTTCAATCGAAATGGAAATACGGAACTCAAACATGAGAAAACTAACGGTTGCCAAACTCAAGTTCCGAATTGCAATTGATTTGCGATACGATAGAATTTGCACTATTTTCCGTTGGTATCGAATTTTTTTTTTTAGTTTAAGCCAAACAAAAGGGGTTGATTTTCTTTATGATATCATGTGTGCTCTACATTCGATTGTTGCATAAGATGTGCAGCAATAACCAAAAAAAAACATGCATTGCAATTCACCTTTGAATACTGTTGTTCATCGAATAATCCAATTTCAAAAACTTATTTATTGCTATTTCTACCTTCGGTTAGAGAAAGTCGTGCAAATAGTCAAAAGCAAATAAAGATTGCGAATGTAAATTGCATTTCTTTTTATTGGCAATGAATTGATTTAAAGGCGTTTGAATTGTACCAACAATACATCAAACCCTCAGCCAATGAATTTTACTGTCTTCATACCTATGGCATTTGGATTGTGTTGCAATTAATATGTAAACAGTAAAAAAAAGAGAAAAGATTTATAGTTTTTTTTTTCATTTCATTGAGGTTGTGTGAAACTCAACTCCTGTACTACAAAAGAAAAACCGTTAAATGTGCAACTGTTTTTTTGTATTCGATTGCTATTTACATGCATTTGAATCAATCAAATTACAAAAGCTCAAAAATTGTGTTTTCATCACATCACAATTCAATTGTCATTTGTGCGAAAAAAAACGATTTGCATATATTCAAACTTTGTTTGGAAGTCATTAAAATTAAGCCATTTCTTTACAGTTAATGCAAAATTTCAATTGAAATGATTTCCGTTGATGGCATTTGCATTGCTACATGATATTAAAATGTGAGTTAATTAAAAAAAGGCTGTGAGATGAAATGAACTAGTTCCCACGGCATTAATCCCAGCAAAAATTGTCATTTGCATTCAACGCAATAATCGTTATCGTGTAAAAAACCCTTTAAAACCGAATGCAACTGAAAAAATGCGCTTTTTATTTCAATTTTCCGCGCCCAAGAAACTAGAAATGGCACAACAATATGTCATCGTTGATGGACAAGGCTGAATGATATGTAGGGCTTAAGAGCACTTCTGGTTTCATGTATCGTTGCACAGAAAATGCAGAACACCAAAGACAGGTTGAGAGAGTGATGTGACTACAACTGCTTTTCAACCGTGTTTGTGTGTGTGTGTGTGTGTGCCATCGCTTCGATGACTGCATCTGACAGCCCGCGAAAAAGTTTTGCATTTCGCGCTCGTTCGCTCGGTGCTTGATGACCGCGCTGCGCTTTTCATCAATTGTTTCGTTTTTATTCAAGAAACGAAGAAAAAAAAATTATGTGCAAAAAAGGAAAGTGTACTATAGTAGCACGGTTGAATGTACAATGAATTGAACCCTCAAACCAGACAAACAGGACCACATATGAATCATATTGAATGGGATCTCTTGAACCGGAGAGAGAGAGAGAGAGAGGGGGAGAGAGAGAGAGAGAGAGAGTCATATCATGGTGTTTGCATATTTGCTATCGTTAACACCGAATGGTGCACAAACCGCGCCAGTGAAAATGTGAGTGGCCGATTGTGTTTCTGTTTTTCGTACTGTTGTTGAATTAATCCATTTGAATTGTATGCCTGGCACCCTTGAGGACCTGGTTTTTCGGAGCCCCGGCAATCGTTTCACCGTTTTTGTTTTTGTTTTTTTCATCCTTTACTCTTGCTGATGCGAGTAAAAGAGAAGCAAATACAAGAGGCTCGATTAAGTTGGAAACGAGAGAAAAAAAAATTGGCGCTCATCTGATTTTGCACATATGCCATAAGCGAAATGATTTGTTTAGGGTTGACAAAACTGCATTCAATGAACTCAATCTTGAAGAATGTTTGACGGAAAAAAAGCGCACACACCAAGACACAGCACAATACATAAGGTAAAAAGTATTCGCATCACAGTGGAGCGAACCATCAGTCCCAGTTCAGTATTATGTCTGAATGAATTTGGCAACCCTAATAATAGTTGTGTAGATTATTTCATTTGTTGAGATTTGTGCAATGCGATGTACGCGTATGCGTTTGTGCGTGTATTTGTTGTTGTTGTAGTTGTTGCTGCTTCTGTGTGCGTGTGTGTGTGTGTGTGTGTATGTTTAGCGCCGAATTGAAATGCATCTGTACCAGCAAAAATCGTTAAACAATAAACCGAAATGCAATACACCCGAAACAACAATGGGCCAAAATAACAACGACACAAATCAAAATCAAAATGTTTACGGTACGTACAGTACACAGTATACACATAGATGTATGTGCGAGAAGACTTCGACATGTTTCTCCTTTCCATTTCATATGGTTTTTTTGATAGCGCGCATTTCAATCGTATTATGCATTGCGAGTCATTCCAGCCAGCAGCATTTCTGTGCTTTGGATTTGCGGAGGTATAGGAGAGCGCGCACATTTTCTGGGTGACAACCGAGAAAGGCGAGAGAATGAGCGACCAAAGAATAGAGACGATTCGTATGAAAAAAAAAACTGTTTGAATAGAAACATATCAAAAGCATAGAAAAGAGCTACACGCACGTTCAATATTTGGGGTGAGATTGGCGCATAAATTTGTTCCTATTCCATTTGCAGTGTATACGTGTATTATTGGCACGTGTTCGAATCGTACACAACAACAACAACAACAACAACAACAATGCAATGATACATACAAGCACACAGACACACTCACATACACCACATACACATGGCAAATCTGTAGTTATCCAAAAGAATAATCTAATCGAACTCATCAGCTGGTGCATTGAGCAATTGCCACAAACCGACAATAGCACACATTATGGCACAATGCACACAATTCGTAATAATTGTATGATAATACCAATTTAAGCGGCTTTATGCAATCATATCGTATCAAAGGATACCTAACAACCCGTTAGATTGTCTCTTATCATGTCATCAACGGTTTAAAGTTGTGTGATCACACAAACCAATGTGTGAGTGTGTGTGTGTGTGTGTAATTTTTTCACAATTTCCGTTTAAGGTAATTATTCGAGTTTTGATAATCTTAATTGCTCATTGAAAGGAAGTTGATTTTAAATTAGTTTATATGTTGTTTTAGTGTTGACAACACTTTATTAATTGAATGATTTATTCGGCCATTGCCATTTCAAGCATGAACATTATAAACAATTCCCACGAATTCCAAAGATATTGATTTTTTTTTGTCTCTACCAAATAAATTATTTCATCCTTTTCACGCTTTTTTTCATACCAAAGCAGAAAAAAAAATTCAACATTATACATTAAAATTCGTCAATGGTTTCGAACAACAGTGATTGTATGAAGGAGAATTCCCTAATTAAAATCGAAAACTCTTCTTTCTTTCCGTAGGAAATGTCGTCGATATTTGTGCTACTAGAAAGAAAAAAAAAACGCTCATATTTGACGTAGTTACAGTGGATAATGTGCATTTAGCTGTTGAACATGAAGAGTATGTGAAAAGAGAACAGAAGCAATTTTAATAGGCCCGATAGGAAAGAAAAAAAAACAAATCCAACTTACTCTTACACATCATACATATTCACGGTGTCGTCAAACGACTTACATGGCATAGAAAAACCAAAAGAAATGAATAACAGCTGTTCTAACGCCAGTTACGACACATTTAATGTTTTGATTTGTTCGGTAAATTATTGAGCGATGTGCACACACATTACATGAGCTGTCCTATATAGCCATATTCGTCACAAGAGTGAATCGAAATTTTGTTCTTCTTTTTTTTTGTCAAATCCTGATCTTAAGACCAGAAAAATAGAGAAATCACTAAGAAATTGTGAAAGAAGAGGAACAAAAATGACACGGCACACGGTGCGATTGTTATGAAATTTAATTTTGCATCTGCCAATTTCTTGCCTCTCTCCAACTGGACAAACAGCACAAATCTTGCGATTTGACCGATTGTTGTACGAATCTAACGAAATCAAGAAAAATAAAACCCTATGAAGCGCGCAACAATGGTGAAGAGTTCGTTTCCAATCGATTGTATTGCTAATCAAACCCCCGAACAAACGATTTCTTCACTTTGAACGATGAAACACAATTGCTAATAAATGAAATCAGTTTCATTGATACAACAAAGATGTATTGTATATATTATCCGTTTAAAATTAAGAGAAATGATGTGTGTGTGTGTTTCTTATTCACTTAAAGACGGTTGGGCTTCTGAACGTTAATAGGTTGGCCACAATCAATTCAATATTTCATTTCATATCGATTGAGCTTCTGCTGATGAATGCAAAGAGTGTTGAGATGTGACAGCATCGGCTATCTCAACATTTAAAGACTTAGTTCGTTGAACTACATATTTCCATTTCTTTCCCATATCCGCATTTTTCCCACTGTTATCTCATCTTTGTATAAATATTCATTTAATGGCAGTGTGACAATTTTCCCAAGTTAAAAAAAATATAAACAATATGGATGCAAAAGCGGAGCGGTTTTTAAACATCAGGGATAATGTATGCGCCAAATCGAAGGTAGCAAAATAAAACCCAACCGAAAAGGTCGATATCGAACTGAACCTGAAAGAAGGATAATGTAAAGCATTAAATGGTATGGATATTTTTTCGGTGCTGTGACTTCCGTGTGGTGAGAAGGAGAGAGAGAAAGAGAGAGAGAGAGAGATAGTTGGTCGAATCATTTCCTTCTTTTGTTCGACAACGATCATCTTTGCCGAACAATATGCATTGTGATTATTTTGAGCATTTGAACATGAAATTACCGAGCCTAGGTTAATAGTAACACTGATTCTCTGTACATTTGAAGAGACAAGATTTTGGTGTTTTCCCCGTCCAATGCCGTTGAAAAGTAGACGGTTACAGTTTTGGGAAAACTATGTTAGCCACATCGACAACAAGCGATTCAGTTGAATTGGTAGCCGTTTTTTTTTCTCTCGTTCAAATTGATCGCGTTTCTTAGGTATGTGCCGCCGTCTCCCTTCAGTTTGTGGTGTTAAAAACTCAAGTTGAATCAAATCAAATTCATACGAATTTACCAAATATTCTTTAGTGGTAAATGTAAAAGTAACATAAGTCGATTCCTGTACAATATATTACAAATATGTTTGTGCTATTCGAAAACTTCCAACTTAGACGAATTGGTAGTCTGGTCTTTGGTTTGACGATCGGAAAATTCTCTACCAAAGAGAGTCAACAATATGAACCTGCATTTATTTCTCACAATTTGAACTGAATATTCGATAAATTTTTTATGCATTACTGAAAAACCAGCCAAAAACATTCACATATTCCAGGTAGAGAAAGAGATGTAGCGTGAGAGAGAAAGAGACAGATTTCATTTCTGGTAATTGATAATGATATTAGGGAGGGTTGGTGAAATTAGCGAATGGTTTGTTTATGCTTAAGGCATAGACGAGTTCGCCGAAGAAGGTAAAAAGTTGAACAATTTTGGCCAAAAAAACAAACAGTTGAGTTTAAATCGCAACTATGTTCCGTGTATATGTGTGCATTTGCACTAGAGAATAGTGCATGGAAACGTGTGTGTGTGTGTGTGTGTGTGTGTGCTGTGAGCAAGAGTTCGCTTGCCCTAAAAAGTCATCTATAAAACATGTTTTCATTGCATCGGAACGGTTTCTTCTTCGGGTGACGATATACCTGAATCAGTTGGGCCATCAAGCGGCAAGCACATCATAAATTTTGACATATGCACAGTGAAAATTTGATGGATCAGACGATGAATTGGCGAGAACTTGATTTATTTCTTTTCAAATATTCTCCGCGCTAGTTCGTTTTTTTTTCTTCATCTGTTCTTTTAAGTCCCGAAAATGACTTTTTCTTTTCAGAATGTGTTTGCTCAAAATTTGCATTCTTCTTCTCCGTATATTTCAATTTTTTTTTTATCTTGGAATCAAACAATCAACCAGATGCAAATTTTTAAAATGCACGCATACATTTTTGGCATATTGACAAAACCAAATATCGGAGACAACACTTCAAGACCAAGTCAAGAACAAAAAAAAAAAAAAAAAAAAAATAAGAAATGGAACGAAACTCGACACAACCAGAAATCTTGAAATTCATTTGGCTGTTTTTTTCCGGACTGCTCTCGGTGGATATTTTTAATATTCATTTGTTTGTGCAGCAATGTAATATTGCATTGCAATAAAAAAGACCGAATCATGTTTATCTGGTATTGTGATGGCGCAGCATACAGTTGACACAACTGTCGGATTTGGTGATGAGCGCGCGAGCGCAATTTTTCTGGTTGTTTGCCTTTTTGATTTGTAGTTTCCTCCTTCCGTGCGTGCAATTTTAGATAACACACCAACAAATGAACTTCCGATGGCTAACACATTGTAAACAAATCATGTGTCGTGTGTGATAAGAGAGCCAATTTCATTCATTATTTTCGATGTTGTATGCGTATATCGTTTTTTATTTATTCTAGTCGGCAAATACAGTTTTTTGTTTACATTGGACTCAGATTTGGCATGGATATAAATATATTAACTTTTGATTATTAACGTAAATGTTGTTCCGTATCGATTGACAATCGAGCGCACAGCGTCCAATACATTTCATTTGGTGGGCACACAACCAAAGAGTAATACACAAAATAAACATACCATTCAACTGATTCAAACTCATAAACTTTACATTGTAAGGCAATGCGAAGCGTTGACTACGATTTCCGGTTAATGATACAGTGCTCAATACATATTTCAGCTATAATTTGAATATTCGATGAAGAATCAAATGAAGAATCCATTTACGGTACATCGATTTTATTTGAATTACTGAATTTCAATCGACAGATTGACCTGACAAAATTAAGCGAAACTGTAACATGTCGCAATCCGCAATTTTGTTACGTGGACTACCAAACACTGAATGAACGAATGTTTAAAATAGAAAGTAAACATTTAAAACAAAACAAGCAGTTCCCATTCATGAATTATCTCAAATAAATAAACAGCTGATTACTTCTCATCGCATTGAGACAATCTTTGATTCGATTGCTTGTTTATATTCGGAGTACAATTTTATACCGAATTCGATGAACCATACAACAAAAAAAATTAGAGCAACAGTCGATTCAAAATTGAACAAATTTACATATATTTTAGCCCGAGATAAGATTTGACTCGGTTTGCCGTTAGAAATTTGATGTTCAGAATTTCAAATATATACGATACAACCTAATAATAGATCAAGCACAATACGATTTTGAATGAAATTCAATGAATTCGTCAACCAAACGTGGCTGGTGAAAACCATTTTCTTCGAAATGCATGCATTAAAACTAACTGAAAAAGGATCAGACGAATGGAGTTTAAAATAAATGGCTTAATAAATACTGAACAAAATACGAACAAATATGTTTTGTCGGTGGAATGTAAAGTGTTGTTGAAACGGGCTGTTTTCCCTCCAAAAAAAAAAAAAAACCAGTAACCAAAGCAGAGATCGCACAAAAAAACAACAGGTCCTGGGAAATGATAAGTATGAATTGCCTCTATCGATCGTGCACTTTTTCGATGTTCGCACGAAGGTGCATCATTTCCATTGATGTTGGCTCGATGGGGCAATGCGAGCCTCAATTTACTTCGATGTTGAGATTGAATAACAATAGAAAATAATTTATTTTTCTTGTTGTTGTTGTTGTTGTTGTTGTTTTATTTTTTGTTTCTGTTTGAACTCCAGCTAAGGGCAATTTCGGTAGAGATTCTCAGAAATTGGGTATGATTGGAATAACATGAACTCTTCACAGAGTGCGCAAAGAGAATGTGAAAATAAAAGAGCCAGCCAAAGCAAAGTGTATGGCAAAAATAGAAGAACACGAAAATGAACGTTCGAAAGAGCATGTAGAGAGAATGAAAAGGCAATAGCACAACAGAATATAGTCGAGATTTCAGATTTGGCTGTCTTATTTTAGGCTCATACCTTTAAAACAAGGCACGGCTCATTTTTGTGTGTGTTGTTTTCCATTGACTAAGTCCAATAAAAAAAATACACACACACACACACATATACAAAAATCGACAGAAAAAAAGAAGAAAAATGTAAATTTTAGACAATCATTTCCAGCAAAAATATAAACACACAGTTTGAACACTGACCGCCTAAGTGACCAAGTAATACTTGGCAAGTATGATGCTATTTGGTTTGTACATATGATTGTTGTTGTTGTTATTGTTGCTGCATTCTTAGCAGGTACTTCGATGTGTTTGCTGCCGTCATTGTTGTTGTTTCGCATGTCCAAAACAGTGATTACATCAATCGGTTCGTCTAAATTACGTTCGATACATCGATACGCATTTTCTCACATATGCACAACCTGTTGGACAAAGAAAGGTTCGAAATGAATCATAGTGCAAAAAGTTGCCGAACATTGCACAACGTTGAGCGATTAGTTTTGGGGGTGAAATCAGAGAGGAAAAAAAACTGCACAAAAGAAATTACATGAACCCAAATGATAAATTGCAGATAGACGTCGGGCACGACGACGATGACGACGACCAATAACAACAAGATATTGCAAAGTGTATAAAAAAAAGTCCAGCACAGCAAGTTTAACGATCGTGACGATGACAAGAAAGTTTTTCTTCACAACAAAGTAAGAAGGCGATCGATATCAGAGAATTGGACAGAAAGAGCAATAGAATGCAGCTATAAACTATTGCTGCATAGTTGTAGCAAAAAAAAAAATTCAAAAGAAACATAGAAGAGGTGCGAGAAAAATACAAACGACTCGGACATTTGATAGCTGTTGGGATTTTTACCGGCTTTTTTTTACCATTCTCCATCATTTTGGCACCAACAACCAAAAACTTAGAACATTGAACAAAAACTAAGTCAAAATGAAAAATATTGGCCTCAGTTGGTTTTGTTCATATTCACATAATTATACTTAAACAATAACAATTATACCGTTTATTGATAAATGACATTGTTTTGTGCTGTTGATGGTAAAACCTAGGGTAAAACGCTTCAATCGATATTATTTTCCAATTCTATTGAATTGTTGTTTTATTTTTTTTTACAACGAAAAATGCTCGTTTAGCAGCATTCTGCACCTATCATTACGATATTTTTGATATTAACGAGCATGAAATATCCATACAGGTACATTTGGATTGATCTGCTTGTTCTATTTGTAACCAATGTGAAAATCGATTCTTTAAATCCATCCAATTAATCATCTTTATCGAGTGAAAAGCATAAAATCCATAGAATTCGATGGTTCAGATCGCGTTCTATTGGTAAATCTTCAATAAACCGATTTCAAACCAGTACTAAAATTAATTGGAGAATGAATTTGGCTAAACGTAACCATACTTAATTAGTTCAAAATCCGGAAATATTTAAATAAAAAGTCTCAAATATTCAAGCTTAAATTGTACAAACATAAGATTTTTTATTGAAATCTCTCTAAAATGTCGGTATTATGATGTTTTTTTTTGTCGGGTAATTTTCCCGACGACTAATCATTGTCAACATTGGTCTGCATCTTTTGTGCGGGGATGCGAGGTAGCACCAAATGTATTTACATTTTTTTTGTTTTGGCATGTGTACGAGTTTCATTTTCGCAGAAACAATAATCCCTGATAACGAAACACTTAAATGAAGAGAAAACAAAAATTGCACCTCAAAGCAAATTGTGCACCCATTTGAATAGATAATCTGGATCATTTTTTCACATCTATCATTCTATACACTTCTTTGGGCATCTTTCTTTTTGGTTGAACAGTGTGGTCGTTTTTGTTTAAATTGTTTATTTTAAATAGTCATCAGAAGGATAAAACAATGCGGCATCAAATGTGCAGAGTCTTATCGCTTTGTGTTGTTAATGATAATGACCTATTCATTTTGTCACTTCAGTGAAATTGAGAACGGCATATTTTGTTTAGTACAAAACAGATTAGAACAAACAATGACAAAATGTTGATGATTGTGAAGTTTATAATGCATTTGCATACCATTCACATGAAAACAAAAGAACTTAACACAAGTTACTTTTGTGCAGTTTGAAGATTTTATTGCTAATGTGTCTTTTGTTGTTTTTTTTTTGGGTTTTTGTTTTAGAATTATATTTGTGTATAAGTGTATTTGTGAAAACAAACGTTTTTGTCGTATCTTTATGTCGTCAATAAAATATTGAAATTCCAAATCGAACATAAAATACGACTTTCAATCGTGTATGGTTCATGTGTGGAGGCCTACGAAATGACAGCATGGACGTACATATGAAAACTACCACTGTATTCGGGCATTTTTCGCCTTTTGGTACATTTGATCGGTTGCTGAGCAATCAGCTGATTCGCAAGGTCACGCTTGCCTGAGTTTCTTCTTCTCGCGTCTTGCTATGCGGCATCGTATGCATCGTCCTTTCCATTCGAATGAAGTAATCGCATCAAATGAGGTACCAAATCCGCTTTTGCAATCTTTCTCTCTTTCTCTTTCCTTCTTCGTGTCGTTTTTTTGTTGTTATTTTTTTTTGTCGTTGCGCATATACACCGAACCGAGACCCTATTGAATATTTGGCAGGCAATCCAAAAAAAAAAAATGGTCCATGAAAGCATTAAAGCCATAGTTTTTCGACTACATTCTCACATTCTCTTTCTTTCATATTCTTTGGCAATGGAATTCCTTTTTCGTACCGGGTTGATACGTTTGTATTGAAAGAGGCCGCATGGAATCTGTCTCTTTCTGGAGACAAACTAATATTTTTGGCGCACAATATTCGAGCCATCCAACACATACTACTTGTATACTGATTTCACATTGTTATACATGTAATCAAGCCGAATATATTCCATGTTGTCAACGAAATACCCATCAAAGTGGCCATAATTTGATTGCCGTTAGATATTTATGCGCGCATAAATTGTCATCACGTTGTCTATTCCGGCCAAAAATAGAGGGAAAATGTGCATGCTTTCGAAATAAATTCGGTGTTAGCCGCCAAGAGTTGCTTTGTAGTCTGTGTGTGTGTGTGTGACAGCGCGGAAAACTGTTACAGAGCTCATTTGCTATCTCTGCATGCGTTTCGTATATGTTTTTGTTGTTGTTGTTGTTGTTGTTGATGTTGTTGTTGTTTTTGTTTCTTGTGTAGTAGATAAAGTTCAATGCTAGCCAACTGTGTCACTTGGTATAGGTGATATTCGGTGTATTGGTTCATTTAGACGATCCTTGGCAATGGTGGTGTGCTGTGCGCACACTGGACCCCATACAAATAGCTTACGTTCTAACGAACGCACACATGTAATTCTGACTTGAGCCGACCGAGTGAGCTAAGTGTGTGAGCGTATGCCGCATGTTCACTCGATCTCTCGTTCTCTCTCTCTCTCTCTTTCTCGTTCTCAATCTTTATCTGTCCGCCTGTGTGTGAGTGTGCAAGTTCGAGCGGCAAACAAAGTTCATTTTCATATGTCCGTTTTGTGCTATGCACACGTACAACACAGTGTACACAAACATCGTATGTCTCGAGTTGCTTGAACCTTTCCGAATCGAAAACATACAACCCCGAGACAGTGTCGGTATATTGTATGCGTTCCTTGTATCGATAAACCGTATGAGAGCTGCACGAGTGGTGGGGAGGCACACCGAACACGCACTGAATCGATAAAAGTAGGAAGCGCAGGCCCAGTTAAGTCAGTTGAGTTTGGTTCCTCGTCGGTTGATGTTTACGATATTGACTTGCGCACACGCATAAAACACATATGAAATCAAACATCTACATTAGATTCAAACATCAGAAAAATAAATAAATTTACAAACGAAAAAAAAAACAAATAAATAAACCAAACACAAAATGAATCAGTTTTAATAGCGAAACCAGAGAAAAATACGACAGTTCATAGTTTAAAACATGAAAAAGAATTTGTGCATTCTCGTGTAAGGATTTGGCGTTAGAAAATTTTATTTTTTGTTTTGAATCAACGACAGTGAAATTCATTTCATCATCGAACTCTATAACATGGATGAGAAAAATAAGTGTTGAGAATAATCAAGACATTTTATTTTATGTGTGTGTTTAATTTTGTGAATTGAATTAGTTTATTCTAATTCGGATTGTGTACAATATTAATATTGATTGACGAACTTTGAGGGGGGGAAAAACTCATCGGTTCATATACGGACATTACTCAATTAAAAAAAAAATTCATTCAACATAGTTTGAAAACGAAGACATTCAACAAATCTATTCAAAATGTTGTGGGAAAATATAAGTGACGAAAGCTGTGCTGTATATGAATGCACCAGGTAATTATGAATGATTTTATATCATCATTTAGTTGTGGTTTAAAATTCATTCGATGGCACACAACATTTGTCGATGATGTCTCGATTGAAGAATGTTTGAAAAATGAAAACAACAAAAACCATCCTCAGTTTTTCTTGGAAAACATTCATTGACTATCAATCGAAGATGTCATCGAATGGGCAATTTCTCAACACAAAACTAGCTTTTCAATTTTGGTCAACTTGATTTTCACTCAATGTGATTTGCAGTCAATACTCCAATTGCGCCAAATCCATTTCAAAAACTTGCACGAGAATAAAATTGCACAACAAAAAAAGATGAAGAAATATGAATTGGTGTAGGTCATGTGTGTGTGTGTGTGCGATTTGTGTAGTTTCACTTCACTTTCTACATTTGCATTAATAATTAGCGGCCAAAATATGTATTCACGTTTCAAACATGAAGAACACTTAGAATATTTTCGTATCGCTGTCGTTGAACCACCATTTGGCGCATTTCGTTTGAGGCCAAGAACCAGCATTGCACACCAAATGAATGTGCCTCATGTTAATTGTGTAATTGGTTCACTTACAACTTAATCATGATTTCAAATGCGCGCGCGCGAAAAGCCCTTTGCCTTTCACAACACAATTCCATTTGTTTTTTCCATTTCATTGCATGATTAAGAGCAAGAGTAGCTCATTTTGTTTTTTTGGAGCATTGAAAGTGAAACGAAGTAATTCGTTCAGAATAGCCGACCATTTGGCTTCTTAACCATGAATTCCATATCACGTTTGTTGAACTGGTCATGTTTTCTTGCGATACATAATTTTGTTGTTGTCCGTGTATCTTTTGTATCACATAATTCGTTGGCGAATTGTGTCGGACTCTCGTGTTTTTTGTTGTTGTTTTTCTTCTTTTTTTTTGATTATATGCAAGCATAAAACACTAGACAACGGGTACATAAAACTAATCACACACATACATTCATCTAGTCGTGCATTATAATCAGAATCATTCAATCTCTTCACAACCGTATAAGTAAAAATGAAAACGAAAATATCGAAAACCCAGAGAGGTAAAAAGTGAAGAATACAATTCTTGTGTGAATTCTTTTATTTGTCTGTCTTGTGTGTGTTTTTTTTTGTTAATATCTTCTCCGGTATTCTTCATCAATTTATTTATGTTTGTGGGTTTGTCGTCATACACGCATTCAATTCGATGTGTGTCGATGTCTCTTTCTCGCTTCGACACTATTCATTTGCCTCTTATTTGTTCAACGCTTCGATTTCATCTTAAGCTCTCCTCATTTTCTTATTTCACGATGCTCATTCTCATCTCTTTCTCCCTCTCATTCAATATCTTTTGAATGCTGTAATTTTGTTATGGATGTTTTTTTATTGTTGGATTGAAAGCATCTTTTTTCTTCGATATTCTGAGCGTTCTGTGTGCGTGTGCGTATATGCAACGAAATCTTACTGGCACAACATAGCATTCGGTTCTTATTGTATGGAATCTATGAAAAGTGAGAAGAATAAAATGTAAGAATTTGATATGAAAACCGAAGAATCGAATACGACAACAATGTTGTTATTTGATGATAAGCACAACTTTGCAACGAATCATCGTTTGTTTGTGTCTTTTTTGCAATAAGCGGACGATTGTTTTTGCTGATGAAACGAATTTTATTTTGGATTGATCCTGACTGAACAAAGTGAAGCGCGCGCGAAAAAAAAACAAACAACAAAAACTGTATAATGGAATAATATTCTGAATCTCGTTGCATATCAACAGACAAATGATTGAATTCCATGCAAAGAGAAAAGTGTATGTTGCACCTTTGCGTGTAGCGAATACAAAGGCAGTTTACGGACATTCTGTCATTTGGCCATTTGCAGCCATATAGCCGGCACTCACAACGGAATATAAGAGGAACAAACAAACAACAACGAAACAATTACCGTCTTTCTATCGACAGATAGAAAGATAGTAATTCATTAATTAACATTTCTTCATCGTCTATGAACTGAACGGAGACACAGACACCATAAAACCAAAAAGCACTGAAATGAGAAGCATGAGAGTTCAAATATGATGTGTACATATGTCAATATGCGTTTTTCTGATCGTAGAGAATGTGTAAAAATAGAATGCGTCCCCTAAGTCAGTCGCTCTATGCTAGTAGATATAAAAGCAATATCAAAAAGTACAGATGTGGAATTCACATAATTTTTTTTCCTCTTCTCCTGATGTGAAATACGCAAGGGGTCTCACTACCGATCACCAACGTGTGTGTGTGTCTCTCTGTGTGTGTATGAGTGTGCGCATTTTGTTGTGTTTTGTGTGCATTTCTCGATTCGAAAAGCGTAGCACATGAAATGGTATGATGTGTACGCTGCAAGGAACCGTAGCATAGCCTCTTAGCCAAATACACAAACAAAACGCATAACACAACATGCTCTCGCTCCGTGTGTACACCAACACATGCATTCAACCCTCGACATAATTGTTCCGTGCGTAGCGATCATTTGGACAGACTAAACAATTTAATAGACACATACACGAACCGAAGAATGGCTGGCTGATGTGCTCGCATACGTACAGTTTTTCATGCAACATTTGTTACTGCACGTAACAGAGCGAAAGAGAGCGAAACACAACAACAACAACAACAACAACAACAATAATATACGAAGAATTATGTGTGTAGAAATAGCATTGAGTGAGGATTGCCATTGAAAATGTGTGAAACTGCATCATAAAGTATAAGAGCAGAATGACTTTACCATCGTACAATTATTCTTTCAGTTGTTTTTTTTTCTTTCTTTAAGTCCATGTTTGTTTCGGCCATTGTTTTTCGATGAATCTTATTCATGATTTTTATTTTGTTGTTGTTTCTTTTGAATTGCAGCCTTATTACAAATGCATTGACCATCAACTCAAATGATATGTCACCACGCGGCCTCCAGCGAAGACTGAACATTGCTCCATTGAATTTTGACGACACATCAAATTCACCCGTCAAAATGCCATCCGAAGAAATGTCCCTCTACTCGGGCAACACACCCCAAGGCAGCCCAAGACCATGTTCGATCGGTTCCTGTTTAGAAATGGGCATGTTGTCACCACTACGCGAAAGCGAAACAATTGAAGAACGACACGATCTCGATTTTAGTTCAATGGATTCTGGTTACAGTACGAATAGCCGGAAAATGTTCACATTTGTACAACCAAGTGCATTACCACCAAAACCATCACCACCAAAAACCGTGCGCACATCACCGAAATCGATAAGCTGCTTCCGATCATTCAATAGCCTATCATCGGACTCAATGGAATCAATGGATGATGATTGCATGGATTTACTTGATATGGAAACAATGGATGATAATGCACAGTTGCCCACATCGTTCAATTCAATTATTAGCGGTAACATTAAATCAACGGTCACATCGACAGCGACAACAACAACACCAGTGTTTCGACGATGCCTTAGTTTGACCGATGCCAATGTAAATCGTGGCTTGAGAACACCCGAATCATTGAAAACCATTCCGGAAACCGATTCACCATTCCAATCGAAATTCGATGGCATGATGAAAACATTCAAGCGACCCGAACCACCGACTATCGGCAGCCCAATTCAAAGCAAACGGTATAAGCAGTGTATCGAAGACAAAGAAAATTCAAATGAATTGCCAGTCGTTCGTCCAGTTCTCCGAAAATCAATGTCAATGAATGATGACATCATCATGAACGCTCTTTCACGATGTAAGTTTTCAATAGAATCATATAAATCAACAGCCGTGTAAAAACACAATATGCAAAACACATATCGAACAAGAAAACTAACTGTTATGTTTTGTTTCGTTCAATAGCATCATCCGAACCACATTTGATCGGTGACTTCAGTCGGCCGTTCTGTTTGCCATTGATGGAGGGACGTCACAGTGACTTGAAATCCATTTCCGTGCATACAATGGCCAAACTATTGCGAGGCGATTACAGTGAATCCGTAGCATCATTCAAAGTGGTTGATTGCCGGTATCCATACGAATTCGAAGGCGGACACATTCGTGGTGCACAGAATCTCTTCACGCAAGAGCAAATCTTGACCGAACTAGTGAACTCAAAGACTGATACACCCAAACTGGTTTCTGATGAGCCAAAACGCAACATTATCGTATTTCATTGTGAATTCTCATCGGAACGTGGCCCAAAATTGTAAGTATCTTCAAATCATGCATTTTTGGTGCTTCAATTTTCCATGATATGGAAACAATTAGATGTTTAATTGATTGTGAATCGAATACTAATCAAAATGTGTTTTGTTTGTTTTTTCCTCCAGATCTCGTTTCCTTCGCAATAACGACAGATCACGCAATGAACACGCCTATCCAGCATTGCATTATCCAGAGATCTATTTGTTGCACGGTGGCTACAAAGATTTCTATTTGTCATATCCAGAATTGTGCGATCCAAACAATTATCGTCAAATGTTGGATCCAGACTTCACAACTGCATATCGTCAATTCCGTGCTAAGTCAAAGAGCTGGAATGGTGATCAAAAAAATGCCGGCCGATCAACAAATCGATTGGTGAAAACTAAATCACGAAATTTAATTTATTAATTCATCGACGTCCATTTTCCATTGAAAGTGGCAAATGCGATAAACGGCTCTCGGACAGAACCCAGTTATTAAAATTAATCATTTTGAGGCGGGAAGCTGTTTTTTTTTATTCGATCGGGCTCCAAATAACACCAATTCAATGGCTTCTCAAAGATTATTTTTTTTTTATATTTTTATGTTAGAAAATGAACAAAAAAAAAGTTTTATTTAATTTAATCTGTGATTTAGTCCATAGATTCTTGCTCGTATAATTTTACTTAATGAAACAAACAGAAAACAAAGAAAAATCGATCAAATGGATTGAAACACTTTAACAAACAATTATCGAATGAATGAAAAAAAAAATGTATGTTTAAGCATCGAAAATCCTTAATTAGAGAGTTGCCTTGAAATCGATATGCCAGAGCACGAACGAACAAAAACAACTGTAAATAATCGATTGTAAATTGTTTATGAGAAAACAAAAAACAAACAACAACAACAAAAAACATGAAGAAAAAATCATTGAGAAAAGAAATCTATTCGTAGTCTTAATCAAATTTTTAATAGCAATGTCTAATGAAATGAAAACAAAAAATTAAATTAAATTATAAAAATTCATAAAATTAGTGCAAAACCAAGTTAATAATGAGTACTGCAAAAGGAGAAAGAGAAAAGACACTGAATACTAAATTAAAATGTAAAGAAACATGAAACAGAGTCAATGTACGAAATAAAATTCTGTCGATACAATGTTCAGATTTTTTAAAAACAAAAAAAAACGTTCATAAAATAATAGGGAATCTCGTCAAAAAAAAACGAAAAAAAAAATTTAATGGAAATTCAACAAAATAGATGTTAGCAATTTCGACGGTGCAAAAAATACAAACAAATAATAAATCAATAATTTTATTCTTATTTCTTTGTTCAAATATGAAATGAAATGATAGTTATTTTTTTATTGGGTCGAAACCACTAAACAAATCAACTCAAACCATTTTTAAATCAAATTCAATGAAAAGCGAATGATCAAAGACAACAAACAACAACAAAAACTTAACTTTTAATGAGCCAGAAACAAAAAAATTCGTCTGATGAGTGACAAAATTGATTCATTTGGCAGTGTTTGGAATTTTATAACCATAGGGAAATTTTAACTCAATATTTTCAATTTCTAAATCTAGTAGTCTGCTGAATAATTGCATTATTTGTGTTTTTTCTTTTTTATATCAATAATCTTTTTCGAGTGTGTTAGAAAAGTGTGTTCATTTTATAATCGCGTGATTTTGATTTGTATTTGAAGAATTTCATGATTTCATTTATTTTTTTTCGCCATATTGCATTTACTGCCTCATTAATAGCTAAAAAAAAAAAAAACATTTGATCGGCATTTAAATGTGGTGCAAAAAAATCATTTCGAAACCAAATTAACGAAAAAAAAATTGTCTTAAAGAGACTTTCAATTTTATATTTCGACTGACCTGCAAAACAGAAACGAAAAACCAAAATTATGCTAAATATAAAAAATGGCAAAATTTGAAAAACTATGGCTCCTATGGAGCTCAAAATTTATTCAGTTATTCTATTTCATGAAATGTGTGCAGTTTTTTTGTACACTTTAGCAAAAATCGAGAAACGTAAATTATGGTTTCAACACATTTTTGAAAGTGCATTAAATTAACGTATTCGTATTCAGTGTGTATCAAAAAAATATTGCAAAACAATTTCACTCCAATAGAATAACCAAAATCAGTAGAAATTGTCGAAAGAAAAAATCGATCTATCTAATATATACAATTAAAAATTAAAACATTTGAATGAAAAAAAAAAAAATGCGACGTTTTTTTTCTGTGGTATTTTTTCAGTATTTCTCTTTCAGCTTCATAGGAACATTTTGAAAACATGTAATGATGCTTCAAACTGAGAAATTTGCAGAATATCTGCATTGGATTTGCCTTTTTAACGCAGAGAGCCTAGACTAGTTCGAACCGAACAAAAATCGGTTAAAAATTAACGTATTATGTTTTATAAAATAAATGGTTTGACCTCCTTCACATTCAACCACATAACTTTTATTTTTAGAACATCCAACTGTATTTTCAATTTCCCTAACGTATTTTTTTTCGAGTGTTAATGAACTCAAACCGTTTGAATGAAACGGATTTGTTTGATCTTTTCTTATAAGAATGGTTCGGTTGAAATAAACGTTTTCCACAATTTCATCGTTGAACATGTGGAACCACTTCATACATACTTGAAAGCTTTGCATACTTAAGTAAGCTTTAAGTACTTAAATTTTTTTTTTATACAAATGGGTATCGTTGGTCTATTCATTTACATCAATTGTATGCTTATTCACTTGGTAACAACCAAATTATTTAAATTAAACTAATTGTTCATTAAATGAATATAATTTGCAATTCATTTGTTCATAGCGTGAACCAACTAATATTGTTTTATTGCGTACCCGTGTTCAGTGAGAAGACACATAAATACTCACCATGTGTATTTGTTTACAGCAACTGACAGTTGAACTGTCAAAAACGAAATGTGAATCAACACAGTGCATTCCAAGAATGCAGCCGGTATTAAATTCCATGCGATTTCTTTGTCAACGACTACTTGCAATTGACTATTCAAAATAGTGAACAGATTGTCACGCTGTGAATAATTTGATCGCTCTCGAATAAAATTGATAACAATCAAAACTCAAAATGAAATTTGATGAAGACAATGGTGATTGGGAGTGTGATTTCGAAAACACACGTCAGATTCAACGAAATCGAATAATTGTAAAAAATATTCCAAAAGATCTAACCGATGAAGGTCTGAGAAATATGTGTGAGCCATATGGCACTATAACAAATCTCCATTGGCCACCGGGCCATGATTTTGCGTTTGTTTCATTTGAAACTCCAGCGTAAGTATTAACAAGTGATAAAATATTGCTTTCATTCCAACAACAACAGCAATCAACTCTTTTTCGCAACAATTTATTGGTTTTATTAGCGATGCGGACAAAATGTTACGATGTTTCTGTATAGATTATCCATCAGAGAAGATGTTCGTTGAATATGCCAAAAACAGACAAATGCCACTGCCACAAATCGATTACACTTTTGATGATATTCCTGCGCTAATCAGCGATGATCAACCAATACGAAATGTTCTAGAATTGAATAAAAGGTGTGAACAAAATGTTTCAATTACAATTACGAAAACAACACTTAATTAATTTATCCATTAGAAAGATTCAAGGGCCATTTGCCAATCCAGTTGATGCTTACAAAGTCGATTCATTGCTTGGTACCTGTTATCGGAATTTGATGCTCATCTCGGTCGATCCCACGAAAGAGTTTCTATGGAATTCCAATGATGAAGCGCATTTCGAATGTGAATTCATGAATAATCACGTGATTGCTCACGGTCGCGCCATTTTGTAAGTCACATGGGTTAATGTTTCCAATCAATTATTTTACATTCATATCGAAGTTTCACAAAAGTATTTTTGAATTGATTTTGTAAATTTATGGTTTCTGTCATTAGCAAATCAAATTTAAAGACGAATGATGTTGATGTATCGAATGTGGGCAACTCAGGCCAGGTACTGAACATAATAATTATTATTAATTGATCTGCAACTCTAATCCAAAATCCGACTGAATTTAATTTTATGCACACAATATTTATCTCTATAGAAATTGATCAGTTTCAACGCCGAGTCAATTCCAAAGATTCAAGTATGTGCCAATTGTTCACGTCCAGCCGATAAATATTGCAAAACTTGTGAAAGTCCACAATGCACACTCGAATGTCATGCATTAAATTGTGCCCGTTCGATGGCGAATGATGAAAATGTGGATCCCAAGCGATCAAATAAGACTTTGATGTCATCGAAAATTCATGCCAAAAAAATCGACCAAATTGTAAAGATTACTGCGGTTATAAATCTTCGTTTGTTGTTTGTTCGTCCCGGTACGCGTGAAGATGATATCAAATGGGCTCGATTCATGTGCGACACGGTAACCAGTGCAAAAGATGCAGACACGCTAACAGCTTTGCCAAACGTTGGATCGCTAGTTTTTGCCAAATTCGATTATTATCAACGTGCTTTGGTGTTGAAGCACGTCAACGATACAGATGTTGTTGTTGCATTCATTGATTATGGTAACGTGGAGACACGTGCATTTAATGAATTAAAAATAATGCCCGATCATTTGAAGCAGAAAAAACGTTTCGCCACAAAAATTGAATTGAGCGGCATTGAACATGATATCATGAATAATAAGGCATTGAAGGTGTTGTACCGCTATATGGCGTATGGCACTGAGCTGAACATTAAACTGGGTTCGAAGAATGAAACAACGAATGTGGTTTCAGCTACTTTGAAAGCTTCAGACAAATGGGTCAATGATCTGGTGAATCAGATGAATGTCGACGCCATTGAACGACCATCAATAACCACCATCGCTGACCGGGTGAGCTAAAATCATTTTTAGAGCCTGTCAATTTCATAATAGAACTTTTAATTTAAATTTGATATTTACATGAATTTATTGAACAGACGTTTTACAAAGAGCTCACACCGAAATTCATTGACAGCAAACAAATGTCCGGCAAAGAAGTGATCATTTTGGATAATTCTCAAATTGCCTTGGGCGATCTAACATTTATTGATGCTGATGATTTTAAACTGTTTCGCGAAAATGATCGACGAATTCAGAATATTTGCAATTACTTGTTCTCAAAGCCCAAATGTCACACTCCAATGTAAGGGGAAAATGAACGATAATCATTTTTCAACGAAAATTGTAATTAAATAGATTTATTTATTGATCCGACAGGGAAGCAGAATGTTGTGTGGTAAAGTGTAAGGATCGCTGGTATCGCACTTACTGCGTTGAAATTTGCTTCGATGGATTCGCAACAATGCAATTCATTGACTATGGCAATGTACAACTTATTGAAGTCAATGACATACGCCCCATTCCAGAATCGTTGCTTTTCGAAGTAGTCACTATAACGGCCGACTGTTTCTCAGATGGTAAGTTATTTACGGACACATGTTTTTATTCACCGAGCTCTGTACATTATCAATTTTGATAAACAATTTCAACCGTACATTTATTACATTTTAATAAAGTGGACATTCTGGAAATGCCGACGGAGAAATTGGCTGAATTGAAGAAGCAACACGCCACAATGTCTCGACAGAAAATCGAACGAATAGAAGTTCACAAAGATGATAAAGTACAGTACTTCGTATGGTTGCAAAAGACATTATAATGTGCTATAATGTGACACCGAAAATTTCTTAAGAAATGAATTTGATACCAAACAACATGGATTAAATCAAATTATACATCAAAATATTTTCAATTAACATTAAGTTTCACAAGATCCTTTTTTCAACGAATATTCACTGTTATCTAATGAATCTCATCGGAAATGTTGGTTCTCTTCCAATTTGAGGAAAAAGAACAGTTTTCCGACAATTTAATGAATTTCATATAAGAAGAGGGCATCATATTGATGTATATCGTGTAGACAAGAGCTACGCAACAATTATTTGAATTGATAATTGATCCCCGTGAAAATCAAACAAAAAATCAAGGTGTATTCTATATACTAATGATGTCAACGAATAAAATTGGACTTTTACGAATATCGCTCTTGAGTCAAAAAATGATTATAGATATAAAATTTGTCACACTACTTCCTAGTATCGCAGAAAATGACAAGTTTGGTCGACATCTTTTGACCAAATGTGATTGGATATTGACGTTCGGCAAACGATCATGTTGGCCAAACGCTTTGCAACAGTTGTATGTTCACAGGAGTGAACAAGCATACTGTCTCACTTGTTTTGAAACTGATGCTAGCTTCATTCTAGGGGGATTCATCCTCGAAAATCGACTGCGAGTCCATGTGATTTTTGCAAGTACTTACGAATGCGTAGGGCTATTGTCCGAGTACTTCAAAAATATACAGTGCAAATGTGCGTGCACTCGCGAGTTCTTACGAGTCCAATATATTCTACCGAGTACTTATATTTCTTTCGCCATAGTGCGCATTCGTGTTTGACTCGCAAGTGCTTACGTGTGTTTGCTGTGTCTTTAGATACATGCACTCGTGGACTTAAATTAAAAATAAACTAGTAGATAAATTCCCCTAGGCTTCGTTGCCTGCGATCAATGCACGAATCTCATGTTTAGCAGCATATCGAAACAGAAGCAACGTTCATCGGCTGGAGTGCAACTCCATTTATGTATATCTATAATCATTTTTTGACTCCGGGGCGATGTTTTGTTCGTTGACATCACTAGTGTATTCTAAACACTTTATATCACCTTTTAATT
Source organism: Aphidoletes aphidimyza (assembly GCA_030463065.1). Taxonomy (NCBI): domain Eukaryota; kingdom Metazoa; phylum Arthropoda; class Insecta; order Diptera; family Cecidomyiidae; genus Aphidoletes; species Aphidoletes aphidimyza. The sequence continues at coordinate 26,737,367 of CM059998.1, read as the reverse complement.
AGGTTTCAATACAAAACAAAATTATATGAAAAATATATATTTACACTTTTTACAGTTAGACCTATTTTAAAAGAAAAAAAAAACCAAACAAACAAAACTGTAAGTGATCTGATAACAATAAACACTTTTGACTTTTCTTTATTATACAAAAACAAATGTGTCAAGGTACGTTGATTCTTTTATCTTTAATTTTAGTGCGCCTATACAGCTGGTTGACAAAAGGTTCTCAGAAAGAAGTTCATTAAAATCCAGTAGAATCTAGAAGAAAAAAAAAGAGAATATCTTTTCACTCGTGATTCAGTCGAAGAACTAATTTAATACGTTTTAAGTGATCTTAATCTTGCTGCGAAATAATACACAAACTTACCTTGAATTTACAAATTGATGAACATTGTACCATTGAATGATGTACCAAACAATGCGATCATATGCATTACTGATGTATTTATTGTCGTAACGTGTTTTTGCCGGAAATGTACAAGTATATATTAGGCTCTATCGTTTTGAAACAGTTTTTTTCAGAAATGCTGATGATTCATTTCTTTTGTTTGATTAAATGTTAGTCTACGAGTTTTATCAGCGTCCTCCCAAAAACAACGCATCTTGATTTTTATGCACATGTAGAATAAATACGTTGTACAAAAATATGCATAGTTTTGAGTGAAAAATCCACCAAACGTTGATTTCCAGCGACAATATTAACATGATAACGGAATAAAAGTTTACTTCAAAAGACAATTCCACCCACCCTATTGACTAGATTATTGTTTACATTTGCACACATGTCTCCAAACATTTGTTGTGTATCTTTTTTCTTTCTTTTTTGCCTTGACATCAGAATTTCGACTGTTCATTTGCATGTAATGATATTGTTCTCGCTTGCAAGTACAACTACAGCAGCCAACATTTAGGAAATTGGTTTTGCACTTACAAACTACATCAAGAGAGGCTCGAATTAGAAATCTAATTATTAGAACGCGATCGATTGGTTTTTTCTCCTCCCGTTTAAAACATGTCGTGTAAATCGATTATTTTGACCGAATTGTAGTTCAAAGCAGTTCAATCGCCAATCGCATAAAATAATTGTTGTTAATATGTTTTTCGAACGCATCACTATCGCATATGTGATGTTAATGGTTGTGTATCCGTTTTTTAATCCGTACAATTTGTTAACCAATGTTAATTGTTCACCAATTGCTGGCGGCGAACCAGTACCAGAAGATGGTCTGGATAAGTGATTAAATCCAATTTCGAGCGAAAATTTGTTGAATCATTCAATCTATTTCCAGATGTAACATTCAGTTTTGCCGTATCAATACAATTCCGTGAATTTAACCATACAACCAAATTGTACAATTACACACATTTCTGTGGCGGTGTTTTATTACAAGTATTCAATAGAACGGCATATATTTTAACAGCATCTCATTGCATGGGAAATATGTATGTTGATTGTGTGTTAGCTTGAATTTTTTTTTGGTGGAAATCGTTGATGAAACCAATTGTATTTTCAGAAAAGATGAAAACATTTCCGTGATATTTGGTGTGAAGAATTTAAAGAATTACAATGGTCAGAGGTATAATAATGTGTCTGTTCACAAGAAAAACTATGATCGGTAAACTGAAACGTCTTTTGTTTTTGTTTCTTCCACGGAATGAATCAATTGTTAAGTGTGTTTTTCTTACAGTTATACGATGGCTGGTGATATTTGTGTCGTAAAAGTCTATTTCAGTACCTGTGACAATCCAATCGTTAGCCCAATACGTGTAATTATCGATGAAACTACAGCTCTTAATGGTTTGTAATCGAATTTTGAACAAATAAAATATCATAAAATAAATGAAAATATCAATATTTTTGTAACACCGCAAACACAGATGCATGCTACATTTATGGTTACGGTTCGGAATCAATAACCGGTGAACCTACGCTGGATTTACGTTTGGCGCCTGTAAAAATTATATCGCATGAATCCTGTTTGAAAGAGCTCGGCCCATGGAATGCACCTGATCAAAATTCGGGAATGTTTTGTGCTGTTGGGGACAATCCGGGTGTTGATGCGTGTCCAGTGAGTTAAACTAATCAAATGACATATTGAAAATGGCAATTAAATGATCTGGTTGATTGGTTTTAGGGTGACAGTGGATCAGGCTTAGTATGCATACATCATGGTGTACTGACAATAGTTGGAGTTGCTTCGTATGGTTTAGACTGTGGTGTGGTTGGAATGCCTGGTGTTTACACAACCGTTGCATTCATATCGAATATCAATTTCATTAAAAGCGTCATATCTGACATGTCATAGTCAATTCTATGGCTCAACACATGTTTATTTCAATTTTTATTCATACAATTTGTATTTTGTTTATTTTTTACAGTTTCATTGTCGCAAAAGAAAAATTTGTTATTTTCTATCGATAATATATCGAATAACGTATTCATCAATCATATATCATTTGTCGTTGACTTTGTGTGTGTGTGTGTGTGTATGTGTGTATTTTTTTGTTTTGTTTTTTATTTTTAAATTCTCTTTTCTTGCTTGAGTTTTTTGTCTTTTTTAGCTGTTTTATCTATTTGCCGTTGTGATTGTTCTATCTAGGAATCATTTAATCAATTTATTTGCAATAAAATTACTAACTAGAAACAAAATATTCAATAATTTTCTTCTTTTGTTTTTAAATCACCAGAGTAGTTAAAATGGAAGCGCAAATTAAAATCGAAATTAATTTGAGGGGAAAGTTGTGTATGGTTGTAAATCATCATGCGCTGCATGGACATGTCGAATGGCATTGTGCATTAGACTTGATCTTTTAAATCTTTGGATCGTGTTTCTGGATGTGTTAAACACAAAACACCAGCAATTACAATAAATACGCCACAAATGGTTGTCGGAATAAACCAGGCAATTCTTCCCTGCAAATGGACAAATATAAGCAAAAATATTCAACGTTTAACGGCCGATATAATTGAAATGTGTGATGATTTGGTGAAATGGTGACGTACCAGAAAATCGACAACATATGGTGCCATAATAGACCCTACGTGGCTCGATGTGCTGCTGGTTCCCAGCGCTGAATTTCGTATATTCGTCGGAAACATTTCAGCCGTATGAACTAAAAAGAGCAAGAAAATAGAAAATAAAATATCACATCAAAATTCAATAATCCGTATCCATTCGGATATGGTCCAATGAAATCAATTAAATGGAGAGCTCACGCGTCACTATCGAGTAAACGGCCGTAATACCAAATCGGCCAGCCATCGCGAAAAATACAATCAAATGGGCATTATCTGTATGAGTGGGAAAATAAAGTATTAATAAAATTGGATTAGAATGATACACTCAGAAGCCAGTCTCCCCCCCGTGTGTATGTGTGTGTGTGTGTGTGTGTGTGTGTACCTCTCGGTATAATAATCAGTGAGAGTAAAAAGAATCCGGACAATGCAAACAATCCACATGATGATATCTTTCGTCCGAAGAAATTCAATAGCACCATCGATAAAATAAGACTAGTAAAATCGACAGCACCCGTTGCGGCAACATAAATGACACGGTTTGCGGCCAAATTGTCAGCATTCAACGCTGCATGATAAAAATGAGCCGTTAATATTTTAACAAAAATACAAGAGCAAACAAAATGTGGTTGACTTTTGACGCGGGTGGCATGAGAGATATTAAGAAAATTACCAGTGACATAGTAGGAAAGCGCTGTTACACACCATGTGTAGTGACAAATCAATGCCATTCGACGTAATCGTGGCGGTCCATACAATGCGTTCAATTCTTTGAATATTCGCTGTAATTTTGATTTATTTTGATCGGCATCCTTGGTCTATATTATTTTTTTCGAAACAATTTCATAAATTTAATAATTGTGTTCAATTCGGAATTAACTCAAACCCGAAGTAAGGAATGAATAAAACCGTTTGGAGTACCTCTTGTTCGGCTTCTTTTGCTTTGGATGCCACTTTTTCCGAAAATTCCATATCACATTTTTTATTAAAGACAATACGATAAGCTTCATCGTCGCGACCTTTGGTGATCAACCATCTGGGCGATTCGGTGAGGAAACTGTTTCGAGATTAACATTTCAGCAATTAATGTTTTGATGATCGAATTGAAGTTGAAAATGGTATTTTCATTCACTTACTAGCAGTAAAATACCAGTAAAAATGCAGGTACAGTTAGCGACAGCTGAAGATGTCTCCATGTATGAATGTAGTTGGCCGAAATAGCCAACAAAATCATACCAATTGGATATGACATACTAAACGCAATACTCATCCATGAGCGATGCTTTGAACCAATATTCTCTGTCACTAAAAGAGATAGTTGAAATAGATGAGTTAGAATATTGAGAACACCAAATTGAATGTGATTTAAACTTTTTTTTAAAGATCAAAATCATGATAAATTTACACAAAGAGAATGCTGGATAAAAGAGGCCAGACGATGAACTGCCCAAGAGAACTCTGCCAATCAGGAACAGCCAGTACCATGGTGAAAAGGTGGTTAGTACACTTCCAGTTATATAAAATATTGAACCAATAATAAAGCATGTTTTTCTACCGTATTTATCCGATAAAATACCGAATGTGGTTGCGCCCAGAAATTTGCCGACTGAAACAGCCGTTGCGACTGTGGTACGCCAAAAACTTTTTTCACAAATCAAGTCCCACTAGAGACACACAGTGAGAGAGAGAGAGAGAGAGAGAGAGAGAGAGAGAGACGAAAATCATGAAGACCAGTTAACAAATGTCGTGTTTAATGTTTCAACCAATTCATCTACATGTAACCGAATGAAAATAATAATGACCTACCTCGAGGACGATAGACGAACCGGGCTCTTGTTCGTAATGGTAAAAATGATTTGGATCATCGGAACATGAAACGGATTCTGGTCGTTGATGTGTTTGTGTGTATGAAATGGCATCTACATAGCTCATTGAACCTAAGTGTGTGTAGTTCCAATTTAATATTTTACATCCATCGCCAAGGCCACCATTTCTACAATAGAATGGAATGTGTCCGGTTTATTTTGCATTCTTATTTTGCACATATATATATTTACAAAAGAGACGCCGAAACCAATTGAATTGGTTGATAAATGGAATGGTAAAAGGAAAGAAAAGGAGAAAAATGGATATTTACGTGGCTGATAGTGTTCGCATTTGATTATCGCTCCAATTGGATTTGATTAATTCAGGAATGACACACCAATGATCTTTCGGTGGTTGACCCAGAAAAACATACGATGACACATGGAATCCATTCAAAATATTCGGTGTAACGCATAAGAAAAATAGCTTCCTAAATGTAAATGCGAAATGAAACAGAGAATAAATTTGATACAACCATCGAATCACAAAGATGTTTTTGTCAGAAACAAAACAAAAATGTATGCAATTTATATTTTTTTTTTATTCCATTTGTGTTGATTTGTTTTGTTTACTTATTCACATTCGAAATCATTCAAAAGCAGTTTTAACAGTCGCAAATGTGCGTTTAATATGTGAAGTTTTTAAACGGCTCAATTGAATAAGTGTCATGTGTAAATTGTATCTGACTGTAATGATCTTGTTCGTTTCCTTTAGCATTTGTGTTTGAAGACATTTTATGGAAATTTTGTATTAAAAAAAAAACAACAACTTCGCACTGAATGTGCGTACACAGACGCACATGGAATCCAAGGCACAATCGCCGATGATCAACAATCGCCGACGATCATTGGTTTGATAAAATTGCCGATTTTGTATTCACTGCCATCAAATTTTGTTGGCGTAATGTGCTGATGTGTTGCATATGATGCATTCTATCAATTCATGAAATCACAGCTCATTCAAATAAAAGAAAAACTGCACATTTAATTGCGATAATTTTCTGGTTCGATGCAATTATTTACATTCATGATATGCAAAGAGATTGATGAGTCGTGTCAAGCCTGCCGCTTAGTAAATTATATGTTTATGAACTAATGTAATTGACAGAGATGGCTAATTTCAGTGATAATCACATCAATTGTAGCTAGTGTTTACCATCAATTTTGTAATTCATCTACAGAATGCGTGAAACAAGTAAATAAAATCTCTCAATGAGTGATTTTGTCAATGTTTGTCTAAAAATAAAGCCTCATTAGCTTCTATTCACAGCATACATTAAATTTAGTTCAATTAAAGAACATGTAATTAGAATGTTATAGAATCAGCCACATTGTGCTCAAAGTGAAACGTCCACATTTCTTTTCCATAATACTGGCACCAAATGACCAAATACAGTTTTTTATGATATACACTGATTTTGACCAAAAATTGTTATGTTTTGGCGTTAAATTTTTTTGACGAAATTTCAGATGATTTGAATTTTAAGATCTATAACAACCGAAATGAAGGATTTTGTAGAATCTACTTCAATGGTGGCGTAACGAAGAGAATCTGTACATTGCTTCATTTATTTTTCATCACGATGAAACCATGACAAAAGACCGAATTCATAATAGAATCTGGAATCTTTTGAATTTCTAGGTACGTTGTCTAACATTTTTGTAAGAGCTTCAAGATTTAAAAAAATGGATTCTAGTTTTTCGAAAACATTTCACAATATTTACAAAAATCTCTCAAAGTAATAGAAACAGTGTTGAGAACTTGACTGTATTTTACACTGACACGGTATATACCATAGTAGTCCATTGACAATTTACAGCGTCAATCACATGCGCTGCAAGCTGAACGGAGTAAGCGGGATGCGACAAAGCTGTATATTAAATTGCCGCTGACGCCTGCGGTTGGCGCTGTACATTGACTGGTATATACAGTTCCGTGGTATATACAATGTCTATGGTATGCGTTGGTCAATCCAATCCCATCACTGAATAGAAAAAATGTCAAATTATTTGATTTTTGTTTCAAACAGTTTCATTCTTTCAATCTAGATTGAACAATTAAATAAAGTTTGGAAATTTTTGAAAATGCCTAAATACTTTAACTATTGACACATTTTACACTTAATTGAGTTACCACTCAGACAGTATACATTTCGAAAACAATGCTTCCATCATTCCTTAGGATAAGGTATTTTAACTCAATTAAGTGTAAAAATTGGTCAATAAAATTAAACAAAAACTATAATTCCAAATTACACGCAAGACTCTGGGAAAATTAATGAAAAATCCCAGAATTAACGATTAAATAGACAAATTCTATGTTTTCTATCTCGGACTTCTCAATCAACAACTTCTTTAATAAAATTGAAGTTGTATTCAATTTTCTCATAAAGAACTGTATCTCAAATGTTTAAAACATCATAAAAATGAAAGTTAGAGAACTTGAAATCTGCATAAATTCGTAGAAAGTGTGAGACGTTAATTTGAGATTGTGTGCAAACAAATGATTGAAATGCAAATATAAGTGCGGAAAAAAAATTAATTGATATGAATCTTCAACACTTCTACCGTGTTTGCATGAATGTAATGCACTGCATGACTTCCATCATTATAGCGATGAACAAAAAAAAAAATCACTTGAATTCTTCGTTACGAGATGCATGCTGGCATTAATTGTGGTATACCTTGCTATATTTTCCGTTGCAATAACCTGTTTGATGCATCCATAACAATTACTGCCGTGTTTATGCGTCTTGTGCACTTTCGAATCTGGAGCGCACGTTTTGATTTCAATGTTTATGCTTCATCTTTATTTCTATTTTTTTCTTCTTCTTCTTTTTCTTCTTGCATTCAGAACACCATTTTGGCATATTAATTGTGAATATGTGTATTTAGTTTGCAATATCTTTTGTTATTTCAGCTGTAAAAAATGTTGATATGTGTGTACAAGTTCAAGTTTATGCGATTTACCGGCACACTCCGGTATTGTGCACACTCAATTGTGTTGGCGTTCGTTTTTTTTTTTTGTTTCATTGAAAATCCGTTCAAAATCATTTTGCTTAATAGTCTTTTGTTTCTTAACCACACCTTTGTTCACTTTCCGCCGATGATGATACGATACGCAACGTTGCGGCCTCACAAAAATAAAACGATTTCAATGCTCATTATGTAATAACTGAATCGATCCAGATGCAATTATTGCATTACAATTTTTTTTTTGTACAATTTCAATAAATTGGAGTGCACTTTTTAATTTGGCTCAAAGTTTGGTGCCGAATTAAGCACAGCCCATTTTTCAAGGAAAATTAAATAAAAGTGCATATTAAAGGAACGGATTCGAAACAATAACACGCGACTTAAACGAAATGGAGAATTAACAAAATATGCTGCACCAAACTTAGCTCACACGTGATTATTAGTTTGTTTAATAAACAGTGAAACATTGATAGAGATGATAGCATGTTCGATCATCATTTGATCTTTATTCACAATTTGATTAGAATTTGATGGCGTGTTTTAATCATTTTTCCGGTAGTTTTGCGATTTTATTTATGATCCGTGTCCGCATAAAAATTAAGCCACATTCTGATCGTACGGCATGTGTCTCAAGCATTTTATTGGCCGCAAATGTTTAAATTCAATTACGTTGTCGACCGCAAAAATGCCCAATTACAAATTAAAATTCCTCACACAACAGTCAATAGACATAGCGTCAGAGGGACGGAATAATTTCGCGTAAGCGGTACTGTAACAACAACAAAAACAAAACACAATCAGTCTGACGTAGTGAATTGACCTTTCATTATATTTACCAGAGAAAAAACAAATCACGAATATGTTTTGTGTTGACAGCACAGTGAAAAAGCATACAATACCCGATGCTCGCCAATATTTGCCGCTAACTGATTGTTTTGGCAATCACCAACGAAAAAAAAACGCGAAACTACCCAAAAAAAAAACGAATTCCGAATCCGAAAAGTGAAAATTGTTATATTTATGAATTATAATTGGCGTCCAATAACTCAGAACCAATTTTATTTTCGTACGTGGTTCGATGCAATTAATTCAGTGTTAAACTGATAAAATGTGAACTGAAAATTGGCGAGTGAAAAAAAAAACAACAAAAAATTAATATTGAAAATGTTTCTAGAGAACAATATGAGTGAGTAGTTAAACGGTTGGATATTGCATCTTGTTGTTTCAATGTCCAATTTTTCGTTTTAATTTTCACACACCGTGAAACACCGTCACTGTTACTCGTCAATGAATTGCGTGAGAAATTGTTGTTTTTTTTGCCATTTTTATTTCTACTAAAAATGTAATCAGTGTAATGCATTTGATGAATGTAATTACAAATCGATTCGGACAATTACAATTCAAATTTGTTCAAATTCCGTTCGTTGATTTTGCATAAAAAACAAATTAAAAAAAAAAAACAAAACCAAAAGAAAAACTGCATGATTTACACCCATAGTCTAAACATGATCGAAGCAGACAAGAAATAATTGTATGTACACTCGGTATGTACACTGATTTGTTGTGCGGTGTATTTTATGGTTTAATCCAGTATTATTGACGTATTTTGCGCTCTTTAAACATGTCTGTCTCACTTTGCATGACGGCAGAGGGAAAAAGTTCAATGGCAATAATAGTAATCAGAAAATTTTTTGTTAAGTGAATTATGTAAGCGATACAAAATTCGACTCGATTTCCGTTTAATTATGTCGAGCGCGCCGTGAAGTGTATGTCAATCCAGTGAGCGTTGCACACAATGAATATTTACATTTTATTCTGTTTTTTTTATTTTTTATTTATTGCAACATTGATTTTATTGTTTAGATTTATATCTAAGTGAATTTTGTTTTGCTACTGTTCACCTTTTTTTGTGCGGTGCTGTGATTCGAGCGCACGCACACATAAACACACATACACACAAACTCATATTATTCAATGAAGTAATTCCGATTTCGATTTCAAAATCAATGACAATGGCCTTGGCATTCGTTTTTTTTTCGTCAATGGGATGGCGGGAAAATTACATTTGCATTTTGATAAGCTGACGACTACGTATTGAGTATGGCTGCGATGACGCGCCTTTACAATTTGAAGAACGAACAAGTAGAAAGTCGAGAGCTGTATGTAAGTCGAGCAGTAAATTATGATTAGTTGGAGTTTTGTGGAAGGGGAAAAGAGAGCATAACAGCAGAAACAGCACAACCAGAAAAAAACCAATCTAAAGGCGAACCTAATGCAACTGTTATCCGAATTATAGTGATTTAAATTACTAATCAGCAGTGTACAGACGAAGCTTTAAATGTGCACTGTCTGTCTCGTTGCTTGCTTGCTTATTTTTTTTTTTTTTGTCAACATGTCTACCGTTTACGTCTTCCATTCTTTCGATGCGAATCGTGCAAACTTGCATTGCTCCATGGGTGTGTGCACGATTTAAATGTGAATACCAACAACAAAAACAACAAATTGCGGAACGCATACTGTGTGCATGTGACACACAGAGTGCGGGTGTCATTCATTTTAATTGAGCATTGAAATTGTAGCAGAAAATGAAGAGCAAATGCAACATTTACTTGCGTCTAAATGGTGATGATACGTCAGTGACGAAATGCCAAAACAAAACAAATCATATGAAAATGCATGACGACAACAAATGAAATGCAGCCCAATAAAACTGTATACGAGTTTGTGCACCGATTTCAGGGGCATTTTTCATAATAATATAAGCGCTGCTGTTCATTGAACAGTAATTTTGCGTTGTGGCACCTGTTATTAGCCACTGCAAACAAACAAACGAAACAAAAAACAGCTTTTTATCAAAGGGTTTAACATTTTGACAACAAGATTTTGTTATCAACCTGATTTGTTTGTGACGGTTTTACAACCAAATTATTTTTTTTATTTCATTCGTTTTTGTCCAAACCGGAACACGGAACTGTCTTGCAGGTGTTTAAATATGTATATAATAATCTATTTTCGTTTCTCCAGTTGCATTTTCGCACCTCGGTATTAATGCAATTGATCATTCTGTTTGAATGTTTATTTTGATTATTTATCACACGTGGAACATAAATTGCGATTTCGCGTTTGTTGTTTGTTTCTTCATAAATTAATACGAAATTGATGATACGCAATCATGGGCAATGGGCGCAATTCATAAATTGTTTGATTGTGTAGAATCCATCAATTTATTAACTCAAAACACATGCGACAGTAAAGAAAACACACTGTTGATTCGTAATCAACGCATTGTCTGGATAAATTGATGTCACCACACTGTTATGGCTGTTTGTTCATCATTTTTACTCTTTTATTCAGGTGAAATTATTGAAATTATCCGTTGATTTTGTATTCATCTGGCAATTAATATTGGTAATTTTTCGGTGGTATGCGCTCGAGTGATTTTCCATTCGTCGCAATTACAGGTATTTTGTTCATTTGTTTGTTGGCCAATTCATATGATTTATTTTGGCATATAATTAAAATGTTGCTTCAGTAAACAGAGCCGGTAAATGTGTGAAAAATATACTAGAATAAATTCAATTGTTGGCACTGATGTAATGTTTAGACGGACAGCAACAGAGATAGAACGATGTGTTCGGCATACATTGAAGCCGAATGATTGACTATTTTTCACATCGTTGGCGATAGATCGTAAATAAATGTCGGTTTTAGTCTAACCCAGGCAACTGAATCTTGTTATTATCAATGCTTTTGTTTGAAAATTGCGTTTGTGGTAAAAACAAAAATTCACTTCCAATTGAAATCTGATGCATTTGATTTGATGAATTGTTTTTTTTTTTTAGATGGCATAATAACAAACAAAATTCGATAGACATTTTTCTATTATCTATCAAAATTGATTGATGTGCTGAAATCGTGTATTCTATCTATTGGGTATATTTATGCGTTGAATTTCCAAATCAATCGGAAATGAATCAATGCGAAATTAAATGGAATCTTTAAATACCGCGACAGTATCAAATAAATCAAGGTGAAAGCAAGAACGACTTAATTAATTTCGTAGAAATGCAAAACGTCTTTATTTTAAGTTACTCCAATGAACCAAATAACGACCAGTCTCAACAAAATAACATAGAATAGAAAGAAAAAAAAAACAATGTGGCATTAAAATTCGTCGGACTTGATTTAAAGAAAGTAATTTATCAATACAAATTTAACTGCAGCACGTCATTGTTTGAGTGCTTGATTTCGGATGCGACCTTTAATTGTGCACAAAACGTCAGCCACACAAAACACACAATAAAAACGGTAACCACCCGACCAACAAAAGGTTACACTGTGCGCTTGCAATCAATTTACATAATCTAATGCTCAAAAACCATCAAAAAAATAAAATGAACATTCGGGCATTTCAGTGCGAAATCCCATGAATATTCAAAAATGTTGATTTTGTCAACTTGCGCTCGACACAAAGGCGCAATTTAAAGAAAACAAATTCTTTAAAACTGAACATACCATTTCTTTTCTAAAACCAGCACATTCACGAGAACAACAACAACAACAAAAAATGCGAATGTTAATTTGACCGAAAAAAAATCAAGAGACACCAAATATTCACTGTGTAAACTATAGACTTTGTTGCAAATTTTGAATTATTGCACGCCATTTTTGAGAACGGCCAATTATGAAAGTCAAGTCACGTTTTTGTCGAAATTTTCTCTCATATTTTCGCTTACTTTCGAGTGGCGCTTCATTCTATTCCCGGTTGTTTTTCTCTCTCTTTTCATAACAATCGCTCACATCGCAAATAGATGAATGCGAACTGAAAACAATGGCACATAAACATATTTTAAAACAATAACCTAATTTTTCTCACAGATAATTCATGCTAGTTCACAATTTCAATAACAAAATCACATACATTCATTCGCTGCCGTTTTGATTGTTGATTTTTTTTTTCGTTTACGCTCGATCCATATGAATTGACTGTGTAAGTATCACTTAAAGATAGCATTTCGCTCTCCAATCCAATTGATTGAAACGATGGAAGCGATGACGATTTTTATCGATATCGTGCTATTTAGTGAATTTTTTTTTGCGCCGATTTTGATATTCTCTTCAATCTGTTGTCACTTTTCTGTTGTTAATTGCATTTAAATTAATTGCAATCAAATCAGTAATGAAGGCTGCAAAATTCTTTTGCAATAACGTTTTTTTTTTTTTGTTAAATTTGGTTTTTCTCATTTTGCAGCAATTTATGCGTCAATTTCGTATTTTCGAACAAAAAAAAGAGAAACGAACAGATAACGCAGTAAATGTAATGATCTACAAGTTTACCTACATTTTATTTTTATTGTTATATTTTATTGATTTTGGTAACCGATGAAATGGAAACGCCGATTGCCTGATTTGATTCGATTACAACTTTCAATTAAAGTTTTGTCATCAAACATATAAAAAAAAAATAAAATAAAAACAAAAACAAAATATGAATAACAACAAAAGTCCTCGTCACTTAACGTTAATATATGTATTTCTATATGTACTATTAAATAAGCCGAGGACATTTTCACCATAAAAAGAGACAACATGTAAACAACACAAGCCGGTTACATTTTACATTGTCTCATCGAACATCATTCATTTAATATTAAGTATTTCCTGTTACGTGCGCCGAACATAACGATATGTGCGATTGCTTACATCTTAACTCTAGTCTTAACTCTTAACTATACCAGCACACACAAAAAAACAAACAAACAAATAGTTTGCGGAAAATTGCGCGGATATTTCTCAGACATTTGTGATTTTATCACATATTACGTTTTGGTATTCGGTTAAGCGCTAAACACATGGATTATAAATTATCGTATAATAAATGGGGCAATCGTCAATTCCTGTGAAATTAAGAAGGATTTTTGCATTCCACCCAAACACACATTTATTGTGTTAGCTATGGTAAGCGCACAAGTATTCAGTAGAGCACGTTCGAAATGAGATATTACCATTTTACCATGGTACATCAGTAAAAACCGGACTCATTTAGAACAAATTAGATTAAAAACGGCCCGATCTTTTTCCGGTTCACTTTAATTCGTTCTATCTTTTTGTGCAATGTCAATGTCTAATAACGGCAAATAAACCATTTGAGAAAATGTACATGCATAATGAACCAATTGGATTTCGGGCACTTATTTTCGTTGTGCATTTTGGAATCGATTATGAAAATCGTCAATTTGTGTCTGTTTCATTTAAATGCGCTATATTGTCAGACATATGGAAGCCTGTAGTGTTGAGTATGGTTATACCGGTTACACAGCCACACACACACACACACACACTTACATTTTAAATGACATCGTTTGGTTCAATCAAATTAAAACCATTTGTGACCAAATGGTCGGTAACGATAACATACACACTGCGAATCGCGGTCTACGTTCAGAAAAACTTTAAAATACGCACATTGGTGCAGAATGAAAAGTGAAAAATATGCTTATGAGCCAATAGTCTAGTAGTAAAAGCATTTTCATTTAATTTATGTTAATTCAATTAGTGCGCTTGCTAATTCTTTTGTTCTCTTGCTCGCTCGCTCGTTTACTCTCTCTCTCACACTTTGTAACTTACATTGTACAATATTTTATCCATGTGATTGGAACCACATTCAATTGTATCGTTTGCAACACGTGCGACACCCAGTTAAGTTTAAATGAGATTTTATTTTTTCAGAGGAGGAACTGTCGATAAGCATGCTGATAGTGTGTTGCTTCAAAGTCAAAATCTAAGGTCAATCGATATTGATTGGTGTTATTGAATTTAGATGCAATTGTTACCAATACACTGTTGCAATGGCAGCAAGTAAACAAGTGCCAGAGAGCGCCAATTTTAACCAATGATGCAACGTATGACATTTCTCTCGTTTTCTTGTCTTTTCTTTCATTTTTTTTTTAATTCTTGCACACTCTGCTCAAAGCTCTTGAACTAAACATTCTGTTTTGTGTTAAATCGCAATTCAAAAATGTTGTCATCATACGGATATTCATGCAAAACATATGCACGCTTGCAGCGTAAACATCAATTGTTCGCAATGTTTATTTGGTTGTCTGTTGTGTGATGCCGGGCTTTCTCTCTTTCAATCGCCGTGTGTGTGTGTGTGTGTGTGTGTCATACATGTGTCTTCACATATTCGTGAAGTGAACAACAAACACCGATTCTCGTCTATATTTAGAATCGAACCAGAGCCAGAGAAGGAAGCAAAAAAGCATCTGAAATCTGTCTCAATCCAATTTCACATCTGTACGGCATGGTTTTTGCCAGCTCTGCGCAGACTCACGCATTCCAATTTTTGCAAACATCAATATGATGAAAGAGAGAGAGCAATAACATCACACTGGAATCATGTGCGACATACAAAAATATATTTCATATTATTACCCGAAAAATTTTGAAAGTTCCATCGAAATGATATATCTTGAAATCACGATTAGCCTCTATGAGACACTGACACACACACACATACATATGCCATACAATTATGCGCGTTATGACACCATGAAATCGGATAATATACGAATATTTGCAGACAAAAGGGGTCGAACCAACTAAAAAAAAAAAGAGTCAACACAAGACAAAACCTGTAGCAAGTTTATTGGATTGTACAGTACTCCAAAAATACATGTGCCTCTAGCAACGAATTTGTACGACCATGTGTTCCATATCTGTCGCTTGTATCGACCCGTTGTCACAACTAACTATTTTTTTTTTGCACAAATTTGTCAATTATGCCTTCAATCTCATCCGTATGCATGTATGATTTTTGCCTTAATTTTAACACACATGGCTAACAACAAATCACAAACAACATAATTCTATTGAAACACGACAATTTCATTCAAATCCTGAACACACACACACACACACACATTCACACATCCGCAAAACATACCAACACAATCGAAAGTAAAAGGATGAAAAGAAATTGGGTGAAATTGTGTATTACCAAACCCATGGACCGCCGTTGCCAATCTTCGTAAGTTCATCATCGACCGTTTTCTTCAGCGTTGAATCATTATTGGTTAATTTGGGTTTTGTCACCTGGTCATCACTTTGTTCGTTTTTACTCATTGTATCAAACAATTAACGATTTGTAAAATTTAATTGGTGGAAATCACAGCACCAGATAAAAATATATTGAAAAATTCGGTTGTCAATTGTCGATGTTCAATGCAAAAAAAAAAAAAAAAAAAATAACAATGAAACAGCCGTTTTTGAATTTCGCAAATGTTATCACAATGTATCAAAAGTTTGTTATCAAATGACAAGGAATGTCAGTTGGAAATTAGAACAAAACAAAAATATCAACAGTTTTTATGTTTTTTGGGTAAAAACAAAAACTTTGGTTGCTTTGAACCAAAAAAAAAAAAAAAAAAAAATCAGTAGCCTATTTCAATGGACTTTAACAATTTCAATCTGAGATAAGCTTCACGCTTCTTTTTATTTTCTAATTGTTGAACGTGAAAACTAGTTCAGAAATTGTTTTAAGTGAAATTTGGATAGTCGAAAGTTAATATGAAATTATTCGAGTCGAAAATTTCCGTTTGGTTTATACGACGTTTCAAACACGACTGATACCGCTTCACAGGCTACAAACCAATAACACTAAGTTGTGCTACCAAAGATTATGAAGCGTGTAGCAGGCAACACGTTTGAAGTATCACAGAAATATATATATATATAATTGTCGAGCGACTGTATAGCTATAGCGAACCTCGATACATGAACTTTTCGTACATTTCGAGCGAAGCAACGAAACAGCCAACATGACAAAGCGCACCACGATTCATCTGACAGAGGAGACAATGATGCAACGTATCAATACCTTCACATACACGCACAATTTTCCATACAAGCGCACAGCATAAATGTTTTGTTACAACTAGGAGGCCAATACACGAAAAAAAAAACGGAACCCCAAGTGACGGTTGAAATTTGCTGTTGGGGATCGCTCAACCGTATTGCATGCAAATTGATTTGCAAATTCAGTTTGTCTGCTTTTATTTTGATTGTTGATTTGGAATTTTAAATGCATTTTATTCGAAGCGGATCAAATCAAACTAGGAGCTAAGCACCTCAGCACATGAAACAACACCTATCGATCATATTTGCCAATTTTTGTTTCTGTCTTTTTCCGAAGTTGCCACCATATTTGGTTGGAAATTCCAAGTAAAATAGTTAATACCACTAGCAAAATTAACTAACTGCATTAACCAATTATTTATACTGATTTTTCACTGAGCACTTGAATAATTTAATTATAACATATTAGAAACGCCACAAAAAGCTGCTCAATAGAGTCGAGGTAGCTCCACTTGTGATAAAGTATCAATGTACTTTGGTACAAAAACTGTTGTGTTTTCGAAGCTTTCTGTTCATACTTTAAAATTTAAGCTTATTCAACAGTTGGAAATTCACCATTCGTGATGGACAACTTTTTGCTCCAATATTCCATTCAAAAATGCATTTGATTTAATGAAATTTACGGTTAGTTTTAAATGACAAACTTATAAATCCAATTTGAAAAACATTTCATAAATTATAGCTTTTCTCAAAGTGTTATGAAAAAAATGAAATGTGTTTTTGAAGTATCAATTCACACAATCGACACATTATCCAAACGAAGTCCTCCTGAAATCATTCGATTTCTCTACAATGTCAATTTCTCTTTGAATCAGTCGATTTCAAATAATTGGAATCATTTGTGTTTTGGTTGATGAATTTCTATCATTAAAAAAAAGAAGTGAATTGAATTCAAAACATATTATTCTACTAGTGAGAGAGAACGAATCGGAAGTGACAGCCATGAAAGTGAATAATTTCTTTTGCTTAGATTTAAGAACATGCGGAAAAATTATTGGATATGTTGATTTGGTGTCAGCTTTATTAACTGCTGTATTTTTTGGTATAATATTTTCATGTGAGTCTCACGTTATTGAAAGTTATCGAAAAAGCCTCTATTCAAATACCTAAACGTTTTTTCATATTTAAATTTTAGTCATTAGACTCATTGTTGCGATTTGTCTTCTTTACGGTATTTATACGGTAAATATACAGCTGATGTGAATCAAATAATTTTAAAATGTCAACTGTTGTTCCATATCCAACATCATTTTTTCAAATGTTTACAGAAAAGCCCGAAATTTTTGATTCCGTATTTGGTTGAACAGTGCTTTTCATTGATTGGAGCTATATTTACGTTTATAAGTTTGATTATCAAAGTGAGCGATGAAGATTCTGATGATCTTGTTGAATACACCACAGATATTTCGCGTAATGTAAATTCATTCGAAGGACATGAAGTGCTATACACCATTGTGGCCATCATAGTCACCATATTTAGTATTTACAATTGGATCGTAATATTCACACTATATAAACAATTTACGTATTTAGAGATGGCCAAACGAAGAGGTCCACTTAATGTTTTAGCTAACCATAGATATCCAAATGTGGCAACAGTCGAAAATGGGGCTGTATTTCCTCAAAATACAGGACCATTTGTTACAGTACGCTAAAATGTAAAACTATTCATTTATTAATCTTCAATTTTCTTCTTCTATAAAGTGGTTTATTGAATTGATTGAACAGACATGTATAAAATAAAAACTCCTGCACTACTCTGTGCTACAGGACAGGTTAATGAAAAATATGGAAAATGGTCAATACCAAGTCATCGTCACACACTTTCTATTGAAAATCGTGGAATATTTGAAACGTGTTTTGAAGGTAATCGATCAAAATCTCACAATGTGTCTTTCAATCGCTGTTGTCTCACTAATACTACTTTTGATGTTTAAATATTAGCTTAGGATTTGTGAGGTTTTAACATAGAAAATTCTATACATTTTTCTCATAACATATAAGTGTTTATTAGTTTTTCATAAGCGAAATATGGGAAAGAAATACTTCGATATGTTTCATTTTACATGGAAAAATATGAAATTTTCAAGTTATTATTCACCATTGTGGCACACGACACACATCTAGCAGCTAGTTTTTTTTTTAATTTGTTTTTAAATTATAATTCTTCGTTTGATTCATATTTTTCAATTGGTTATTTATGCAATTCTATATAAGTTTATTTATAAGTGCATTGTCATTTTTTAAAGAAAAATAAAAAAGGAATTAAAATAGAATTTTAAATTTTTAATACAAACAAAAATAGTTTAACAACTTTTTAATCGATAAAACGTTTTCAGAAAATAAAGTAGCGTAATGAAAGTTGAAAAGTATTTTTGTGTTGATTTAAGAAGTTGTGCACTGATCATTGCTGGAATTGAATTGGTGTCAGCAATTGTGCTATTTTTTACGGTTGGAATTTTGTATTCAGGTGAATTTCAAAGATCTTTGCAAAATATAAAATTTCGAACGATCGATTTTTGCACATATTCATTTTGACTGTGATTTCAGTGGGAAAACTTGCGATCACGGGCCTTCTTATTTATGGCATTCTAATGGTATGCATTCTAATAATTAATTTTAAATCTTGTTATTTATGCATACGTTTTGAAAAAAAAAAAAATTTGGTAAAACATTTGACCGAAAGCATTTGAAATCGAAAATCGATTGCTATCAGTCGAAACATCATAAATTTTCAAACACCATTGATTTGTTTCACATTTTTCGGAATTTGGAAGGAAGATTTCTGGAAGTTATAAAATAGCATGATTTTAAAATTCTTTTATTTATGGTTTACAGCGAAAACCACTATTTTTGATCCCGTTTTTAATTGCAAATTGTTTAATAATAATTGCGAGTATTGTCGGACTAGTTTTAATAATTGTGGGATCCAGTGGCGATGGCACTGATGTTGGCAGCGATAGTGCGGGTGATAACTTTTCAACACCGTTGCCCCCTGAAGATGATGCAATGATTGGTCGCAAAACAATGATCCTTTTTGCTATTATTTTTGTTGCAATAAATATTCATTCATGGATTGTAATTTTTGCACTGTACAAACAAGATTCTAGTTCAGATCACAAAGTAGTCGATGATGCTATCGCTATTGGAATTTCGAAGTATCCACCGATGCAGAATGTTGCCACAATTAATGACGATATTCGTTTTACATACAATTAAATCAATACACACACACAAAAAAGTTGTGCCCACTTTTATTGGATTGTAAAAGAGATTGTCGTTTGTTGTTTGAATAAATTGAAATTATCTTTCCACCCCCCCGAAACAAGTTGTTTTAATAACAGACAATCGAAAATTCATTCAATTTTCGTCGTATTTTTTAAGTAACAACCAAAATAGACTTGAAAACGCACGATATGGATTTGTGACCGCCTTGTTTACCAAATAATAAACAACATATGAACATTTCACATACACAGAGGTCAGTACCAAGAATTCGTCATCATTTTTGTGTGTGGAAATTATTCAAAATCGATAAAACCATTCATTATTTAACGTAGATAGAAAACCAATCGGATGGCTGTGCATTTGCATTTTTTATGAAGTTCATGTTCCGCTTAAATAGTGGGGCGTTAGACCA
Organism: Aphidoletes aphidimyza; assembly: GCA_030463065.1. Classification (NCBI taxonomy): domain Eukaryota; kingdom Metazoa; phylum Arthropoda; class Insecta; order Diptera; family Cecidomyiidae; genus Aphidoletes; species Aphidoletes aphidimyza. Next base: position 26,716,954 of record CM059998.1, on the reverse strand, counting down.
TTTATGCTCATTTGCCTGTTATTTGTCTATCAATGGTATCATCCATAGGCTACAAAAAAAAAATTCGATACACTTTTAATTGAAGAGGTAAACAGAAATATTCGATTTTTGTGAACTTCAAAAAAATAAACAAGAATTCCATTTTTCGTTTCATTTGATTTCGGTGTTAAGTCGAAATAACATCATGATGAAGCCAAATTTGTGCCGTGTAGATTGGAAAACGGGAGGCATTGTAATTGGATTTCTCAGTTTAATAGCATCATTTCCGGTAACAGCATCAGGAGATGTATCGGTTTCTTGTAAGTTTTTAAACGATATTCTTTTATTTATTAGAAAATTAATGCTATTTTCTATGTTGATGTTCAGTGCATTTCCTTATTGTTTCGGGATGCCTTTTATATGGAATCTTCAAGGTAAACTAGACTTTAGATCAAGTTCTTAATGCGTTTTTTTTATATTCCGCGATGATATCACGGTCTCGAAAAAATTTCATGGTGAAATCATCGCAGAATATTGATTTCATTTTAATTTCCATGGGAGGTGTAAGAAGCCCCAAACTGCTTAACTACACAAACGGTTTGTTTTTAATTTGATATATTTTCGGCGTGTTTAACAGGAAAAATCGGAATTTTTGCTACCCTATTTGGTGGAGCTCGTGATTATTTTAATCCAATGTTTGATATCGATTGTAAACTTCATTTTGGTAAAGCCATATGATGATAGCAGTTTGGAAGGTGAAATGGTCAATGACTTTTTCTATGAAAATCCCAAACGTTATACTCATGAGGAGAAACAGTTCATTTTGTGCGTCCTAGGAGTCACCTCAATAGGTATAGCCGATTACAAACATTTCTTATTTGTTTGTTTATTTCTTAAAATTTTGAATTTAATTTTTCATAGTGATTGTGTTCTTCTGGTGTGTGATACTCGCGTTATATCGTCGTATGCGATACAGTCCGAAAGGTGATACATGTATGGGAACCATTGAGAATGGAATTGAAACAAAAACATGTGCATAAATTAAACATTGTTTATTTAACACGTTATTTTCACACCCTATAATATATAGATTTTAGCTTGGTTGATTGTTGTTTTTCCTTTGAAAATGAATATAAATATAAAATTAATATAATAAATTATAAGGATAAGGCCAATGAGCTTCTCGGCCGCGGTCAATAGTAGAACATATATGTTCTATGGATATGAATGTTTTCAAACTTCTACCGATCTATTTTCAATTAATTATTTTTTTTTTGAATAAATGTTTGATAAAAGATCCCAACAGAAAATCGGTAAATATTAAATTATTTGTAAAATGGATTTTTAGTTCTCACACACAACACATATCACTTGTACGTAAAAATTGATTCTCAGAGAACTAAATATAGAAAAAATCTAATTGTTTTTGTCCTTTCATGGTATTGTGATATCGTGCAAAGGTTTTGTAATCTAAATTCAAATTCAAATAAAAAATACCCAGAAAATTGAGTGACTATTGTAATTAAATTGAATTTGAACTATTCTTAGACCGATAATTTTTTTTATTGAAAAAACTATATAAATACATAATCGAAAACTATTAAATAATAAATATGGGGAATTCATTAAATGATGTTATATGGGGAATTTCAAATAAATAAATATTATTATTGACTGTTTTTTCAAAAACAATTTCGGGTAAGAATTTCGGGTAATAAAGGCCTATTTATCTTTATCAAAGGCCTCCTGAATCATTTGATCCTGAACATAATTTCTCAAAAGGTATATAATTCAGAAAAAAATAAAATTTAATTTGATTTTTCATTAAATTTGGTGTAATATTTTTAGATTTGATTAAAAGTAGACTTGTGAATGTTTGAAAAGCGATTTTCATTCATTGTATCACCAGAGTTTTCATTAATGTTGTTTCCAAGTGTTCGGATTCAAGGTCCGGATTTAATTATTCCCGCTGTTTAATAATAAAATATTTTTTCTTTTCTACTAATGTGGACCAAGAATTGTAGGAAAATAATAAAACTTTGTAAAGACAGAACACAGTTTTTATCACTTTTCCTATGGAAATACCAAAAATATCATTAAATCCGGAATTTCAGTTAAATCTGAGCACTTGGAACCACAAGACATACGAAAATAAGTTTCACATACGAAAATCGGCGTTGTAAAATGAAGCTTTAAATTAACGCATTTTAGAACAGTGTTCAGTCGATGTTCAGTCAATGTTATTCTAACGAAAGTACTTACTATTCATTTAGAATTGCTATATTTACGCCATAGAATTGAACATTCATTATTTAATTTTTTTTTTTCAATCTCTTGTAGTTAAAGGATTCTTCTTTTATAATTTGAAAAGTTATTGATTGAAATAGAGACTTTATTTCATTCAAAAGTATGTAATTTATTGTATGAATATTTGCTAGAAGTGAAAAAAAAACATCAGATTTTCAGCGCCATCTGCTGTTCACTTTTGTTACGTTTGTGATCACAGATAAATTTGTTTGAAAAATTGTACTTTTATTGGTTTGTCACAATGTGGAAAAAAATGATCGCCAAATTATTTTTATGTTACTAAAATAATTGGTTTTTATTCATAAGAAAACAGTTGAATTGTATTATTTGTTGATCAACATCATGCTTTGGACTATCATGTAAATCCAAAGAGCACCACACCATTGACGATTGTCAGAAAGCAAGAGAACGTCATTGACGAACGATACAAATTGACAACCGATGTAATACATACAACTTAAACATTCTGGCGGAAAAGCATCAAGTATTACTGTAATAGAATTTATTTGTTAAAATCATGAGTAAAGTGGAAACTAGACGCTGTTTATTAAAAAGCGTCAATGAAACGCATCCAGATATCGAAATATCGCATATCGATACATTTGTTGGCCGAACGCGTGAAACACAAATTGCAGACACATTGGTATCAAAGAAACACTTAAAACTACGCGCTGATTTCGATAAGAGATGTGTTATCATAGAAATACTTGGTTTGAATTCGTCTTCACTGAATGGAGTGACTTTAGAAAAAAATGAACAGCACAAAGCATTCGACGATGATGTAATTGAAATCATACCATCGAAATATCCATACAAAGTTCACTTTGAAATTAATGAACCCGTAAAGCGAGTGTCTCGTGAATCAATCGAACGAAAACGAAAAAGAAGTACCGAAGATCCAACATCTGCACGTTTGCCACCGGTTAAAAGGATGAAATGGAAAATTGATATCAATTTGGATGTGAAAAATCATGTACCAAATGCTCCATGGAACAGCTACAACAATGGTCAATTACTGGTGTATACACCGGCCGATTGTAAACCATCAAACAAAATCGGTGCGTATGACATGGATGGAACATTGATCGCAACAAAATCAGGCAAAGTATTTCCAACCAGTGTTGATGATTGGAAATTGGCATTTGGTACAGTTGTTACGACACTAAAAGCAAAACATGCCGATGGCTTCAAAATTGTAATATTTACGAATCAAGCCGGTATCACATCTGGAAAAACTAAAATTCCCGACATCAAAAAGAAAATTGAAAATATAATTAACGCATTAAAAGTGCCAATACAGGCATTTGTAGCAACCGGTGACAATTCATTCCGAAAACCATTGATTGGAATGTGGCAAGCCTTATGTGATCATAATAACGATGATGTTTCGGTTGACATTAATCACAGTTATTTTGTTGGTGATGCGGCTGGTCGACCTGAAAACAAAGCAATGAAAAAGAAAAAAGACCATTCATCGGTGGATCGTCTCATGGCCTTGAATATTGGAATGGAATTTTTCACACCTGAAGAGCATTTTTTGAAAGCGCCACCTCAAAATTGGGTGAAGCCGGAATTCCATCCGAAGGATTATTTAAGCCGTCAAACTCAACTGATCAACAATCCAAATCAAAAGATTGTATCAAACGATTTAGAAATCATTCTTATGGTTGGAGGACCAGGTTCAGGTAAATCTTTTACTAAATCAAAGTATAATATTCCATGTTCTTTTTGTTGTTGTTGTTGAAAATGGTTGTCTCTTTTGGTAGGTAAAAGTCGCTTTTGTGCGGACCACATAGAGCCAAACAACTATGAAGTCGTTAGCCGTGATGTGATTGGCACTTGGCAGAAGTGTGTCGATCGGGTGAATGATTGCTTGAAAAACCGACGAAAAGTGGTCGTCGACAATACGAACGGTGACACAGAAAGCCGTTTGCGATACATTAATGCAGCAAAAAAGCATAAAGTTCCATGCCGATGCTTTGTGATGACAACTAGTTTCAAGCATGCTGAACATAATATCGCATTTCGTGAATTGATTGATACAAAGCGTTCAAAAATCAGTAAAATCGTTCTGAATAGCTACAAAAAGAACTTTCAAGAGCCATCACTGGATGAAGGATTCACGGAAATAGTTCGAGTGAATTTTGTTCCGAAATTTCAAAATGAACGTGAAAAAAGCCTTTATGAGATGTACTTGCTGTCATCGTAGCATATTTCCATTGTAATTGTTTAATGCATAAGTATTTATGGCGTATGTGTTTGAATAGAAGAGAAATAAAACCAAAAAAAATTTTTTTTGTTAGAAATGTTGGAATTTCTAGATGTTTTTTTATTCACATTTTTTATCCTTTTTTAAAAAGAAGAGACATTTTTTTATTGAATCATGTTTACTCCTTCTTAGCGGCAGCCTTCTTCGGTTTTGGTGCCCGTTGTGATCGCAACAAAGCGCTAGCACGGCGAACGGCAGCCTATGAAAAATTAAGCATAAAAAATGAATATTAAAATCCTTAAAAAACACAAATACGAACATTTCATTCGAGCAATTGTTTGCTTGTATCACATTGACAAAATCAGTTTGGTTGGATCATCAAAATTAGTACAGCGATCTTGGTATGTAGCAAATTTATTTAAAAGAGTCATCATAAAATGTGTCAGCAAACACTTGCAAAATTCGAATTTAAAATGAGACAACGGAAAATGGTTCATGGTAATTTACCTGTTTAAGATCGTTACGGTAGTGGTTGTGGACAAGGGTGTTTCGCAACTTCTTCAATGAACGGCGTGCACCTTGGTCGAATGTGACTTTGTAGGTGTTCTTTGCTGGTTTGTTCTACAAAAAAAATGAAGCAGCAAATTTTATGATCAATGTGTCGAATTTGGTGGATTGTGTGTGGATAAGTCTCAATGGATTTCGTCAATCAATCAGGTATCATGGGTGATGAATGTAGTCAATCATATTGGACTCAGTTAAAATAAACATCATTTTGTGACAAGACGAACAATGACATAAGGACACAAAAGTATTTCAATGTAACTTACATCGTTTTTCTTGGTCTTCAAAACAACTGTGAAACCTTTTTTGTCAGTGGCTGGAACAACACCGACGGCTTTCTTGTGCACCAAACCGCTGTAACGGAATGAGCTGACACTGGTAAGATTGTTTGCTTCCTGAAACATTAAATTCACATTAGTATCATTTTTCATCAGGCAAAATGAATTCAATTAACAATTGAAATGTAATGTGCCTCAGAGTAGCAAATAAAATTGTAATCACGAATTAATCAGAGATCTTGGTGATAAATAAATTCATCAGTATAAAAACACATTGCTGGTTTTTGTGTGTGTGTGTGTAATTTGACAAATTCACTCAATATGATGCTTACCGTGCTGAATGGCTTCTTGATGTTGCGTTTCTTCAACAAGTATGAGTTGTTGTTGCGGACGATGAGCCAGTTTAAATCAGGTGAAGCCATTTTTTATCCTGAAATCAATATGAATAAAAAAAGAATGTGTATTAATAAAACATGTAAAACAAAGTTCGTGTTGCATGGAACATAACCTCAATCAAAACGACAGTTTTTGTATGCAGTGTGTACACCAGTCATATGGATGATGAATGTAGTCAATCATAAACTCTCAGTTTATTCAAACTACATCGTTTAGACTGAATGCACTGACGAAAAAAACTGTATTTTTTACTGTTGAATTCCACACATTCACTTCAATGAACATTAAATTGTTACCGAAACGAAAAAAAAACTTGAACCATTCTTGAATCTTCTTGTTTGGCATCGTCATTCGATGCCGAAACACAACACGTGTAAACACACAAATTTTTTTTTCTCAATTTTATTTCATTTAATTTCTGGACACATTTGAATTTTCTCCATGAAATTAACATGCATTTTATTTCAATGCATTAAATAAATTACACTTTAAATGTGGTTCAATTGTTTATCGATAGAATTTAATAAAATCAAAAAAATTTGGGCCGGAGAAACTCACCTTTATGTGATAGTGGCAAATGTCGAAAAGAAAAAGGAAATAGTATGGCGGACTGAAGTCACATTTGACAGCTCAATCGAACGACAAAAATGGCGAAACCGAATCATGTTCGAAAAAATGTGAACGCATGCGATGACAGGCACCAATTGGTAAAACTTCGAAAATCAACCACACAACGCACCGATTTTGCTGTGGTAACACTTGTTTTCATTTTATTCGATTCAAAACTAACAAACAAACAAAATATAAAATAGCAACAGCTAAACGTTTGATTTTGAAGATAAAATTAAATTGCAATTGCTTTATTCAATGTTTTTTTTTTCTTTCATTTTTCATTGAAACAACACAAGGAACAAAAGATTTTAGAATAAATAACAATTTTTTGTTTATGTTTATCAGAAACATTGTCAAATTTTGCTCAAAAAAATTACATGTGAATGATCGATATTTGTTTATGTCAATGTGTTTAAAATTTCAATTAGCTGACAATGATCCAACCAAATCAAATAAAAATTGTAACGAATTTCATTTTAGATAATAATTTGAGTGTTGGGCTAGTTTTAATAAGTATGAAAATTATTCATATCATTTCAATTTCAATGTTTCTCTATTTGATTTATTTGTGTGTGTGTGTGTTTTTTTTATTTTTGTTTTGTTTTTTTTATTGGTTTTCTTGCTTTAAATAGATTTCGGCACGAGTTTCCACGATATTTTTGACTAACTTTTCCAGCGAATCCCGTGAATCGATCATTTGGCCCACTTCAGAGGCAATCTCATTTGCTAACCATGGCCGAAATTTGTCATCAACAATTAAAATATGTTTATTATTTATTTCAGCATCAACGGAATTCAGAACGTCTGGTAGCAATGTTTGCACATAGCTATGGAGCAATTTGGCAGCATTTATCTCGTCATCCGTTGGACTATTGAGATTGTATTTATTTGTTACATTCATGGTTTTTTCCGTATCCAGTCTTTTCAATTCGGAGTTTTGTAATTCCTTAAATGCGATATATCGATCGGTATCGCGTTCCAATTCAGCCATTTCTTCTTCTTGCATAAATTCATTGAGCGCTTGTTTCATTGTCATTTCAACGAGTGCATCCAAAATTGGTTGCATCTCATCATCAATATCGTACAATTCATCGGTATCGGTTTCGGTTGCAACATCCACACCGGCCTTCGTTGATACGTACGGTGCATTTGGAATTTCATATAAATATAAATCCGTTTGGCATTCCACACTGTAATCGGATGGTTTCACCAATAACTCTTCAAGATATCGTTCCGTTTGGATTGTTTCATGGCGTCGACCTTTAACTGGTGGCGGCGTTCCGATTACACTTCGTTTACTTCGATTCGAATAACGTTTACGTAGCAATTGACGCCGTTCTGCTTCCGATTCCTTTGATACCGTATCAATATCACCCTTTAATAGACGAATCAGATCATTAATTAAATTATATCATCAGTTTAAAACCATTTAATATTCAATCATTCTAAATTAGATGATCTTTTATCGAATAATTCAGTTAAATGGAGGTGTAACCAGTAACCATAGCTACAGACACAGACTTCACTAAAAAATAATATTAATGCATATGAAGTGAGAATTCATACAATAAACTGAAGACTACACCAATAAAACAATACAATATTACAATATTTGCAAAATAGACCAAGACTCACAATTAGCCAAAAAAATTAAAAAAAAAAAAATTAATAAAACAAAGAAAGATTTACCGAGATGATATTTTCTAATTCATAAAGATATACGTGGATTTTGTTCATGAAACATGTAATTGCCAATTGAATTAAACATATGCTAATTAAACATTCTCTTAATCAATAAGCTGCGGAATGATTTCATTTTTCCCAAAAACGAATATGCATGACGATTGGATCCATTTTAATTGGTACTTTTTGATGTGTGAATTCACATATGACTTTATGACCGATATATATGACTTTAAGTTGTTTCTTTTTGTATTTTTTTTTTAAATTATTATGACTCATGATAGTGACAACACAAATATTCATGTCAAGTCCATGAATTTGAAAAAGAAAATAATTTCCCATGAGCAAAATAAATTATTAGGAAAAACCAGATGATTAAACTTTAAAAAAAAAAATTAATATTTCAAAATATTGAGAAAAAAAATGCATTCGATTTTAATTCTAATTGAATTTTGTCGAAATGTGATTTTTGTCGTGCGAATCAACTGAAGTGGGATTTTTTTTTTGAAATTTGTTATTTGCAATTTTATGCATTTTTTAGCATTTCATTTTTTCACATTGTTTCAGTACAATTGGATGTTTTTTCAAATTATAACATCATTTGATTTATTGGCGAAAAAAAAAACTATTAATTTTATAAATCGGCCAAATTTTAAAACCAAAACAATACTGACGATAGAAATGACAGCAGAAGGTTGGTTACAAGGTTGGGGCATTTAACTCGCTGAAATTTGACGAACATAACACTTATCGCCATTATGTTGAATCAAACCGTAAATGGAATCCGATCTATTTATATGGTTCGATGAATAATGATTGTTTTTTGGTGTTGCTTACGTCAAATTCAACGAAGTTATTATTAGTTGGGTGGAATGAGCATCGATAGATTAAATGTAATTGATACGTGTTCAAAGTGTGGCGTGAATATAGAGTGCAATTTTGGGGTTGAGAAAGAAAGCTGAATAGAAAGCTGATAGACGATGAATAGTAGTGATATAGATAGACATGCAGAGATTAGAGTAAAGGACATCAACATGCTTGCTAAATATCTTGTATCAGGATGCTCATCTTTTTGGGGGACTATAGAAAAAAGTTGTCTTTTGTTTTTCATTTACTTGATAAGACCATTGAGTTTGCTACATAAAAACTCACCTTTCCTGATAGAAGACCAGCATAAGCAAAGTATGGATTCCACTAAGTATCCATAAGAGATTTTATGTTTATTTCAATGTGTTTTTTTTTGTTTATCGGAAAAAATGCAAGTAATAGAGAAAATAAATGATCCAGTAGAGTAAATTCCGATTAGAAAATGATATGATAAAACAATCAAAATAAATAAAGATGATTGGAAAATGAAATAAATTTGACCAAGTTAACAATGCTCATAATTGGGCATCAATATCAATACGATTTGCTAGATTTTAAAGAACAAAACAAAAATTTGACGTTAATTGGTTTTTATTTGTTTTTTTTTTTTTTTTAATCAATCTTTTAAATTTAAACGTCGAAGTACATTCGTTCCAGTTTTATATCGATAATTTTAGATTATTACATTCATTCGCATAATTTTGTATAAAACACGCACCATTCGACCCCAAAACATTGTTCAATTTGAATTGTCGATGTTGTTGGTCGAGTGTTGGTTGTGAAATGTGTCAAATTGAAAAGTTGTTATGAATATTCATTGGATAAATTTCCACTGCATAATGTGACAAATAGACCAGAGACTAGAAAATATTCACGGCACAGATGTGAAATGACTTTAGAAGTGACCCAATATATATATATATGTGGTTGATTTTTTTCCCCCTTTCGAAACGATAATAAACATACGTACATCACGAATAGGTCATATTTATGGATATCAGTTTAATTTTTATAATGAAACATGATGAAGGGAAAATTGACAGCATGTTCCAATGAATGGGACAGCGTCTATTAGACGATTGCGTCGAATTATGGTTGTGTGTTTGTGTGACCTTATTGGCTTTGGACCGATTCCACTCTCATCAACCGGTGATGTGAATAAAACTAAATATTATGATTGTATCAATTTCAGACACATGCTATTTCAATGGATGCAAGTACACAAGAGAATACAGTTCAATGCTTAAATAATTGCAATTTGAAAGAAAAAAAAACAACAAATTTGGTAAAAGAAAGGACGAGCGAGGCGATCAAAATCAACATATTATTCTCAGATAAAAAACTACTATGTCTATGGAAAACAATTTTTTATTTGGATTTAATGTTACGTTAAAAAATAATTTACAGCAATCGCTATACAATTTCCATTGGTAATATGGATTGTAATAAAATGCCTACATTCAGAACCAGTGTATGTCAAAGAATTAATAACAAAAGAAGTATTATATGACGGTGATGGGTTAAACGTAAAATAGCACGAGCTGAAATTTAGATTTTAGCTCAATCAATTTGTTTGAAATATCTGTACTTACCGCTTGCATATGCATGTGACTATAGTTGCTCCCACGCACCACACGCTTGTCATACATAATATTTTGTGGCTGTGTTTGCGACTCTCTACACGCATATCCGTTTTAAAGGGGTCGATACACCGCGAACGCCCACACGCCCACACACCAAAGAAAAATGTAAAAATGTTATTAGTTGTATTCGATTGATGAATGAATAGAGACAGAACTGAAAAATCATTGATTAAATTGGAGTGCATGAGCCGAATTGCACGAAATGGAATGAGATTGTTGGGGGAAGGTTGCTGTTTTGCATCAGAGCCTTGATTTGCTTTGATTTTACGGGTTTTGGCGATCGTATTTTATTTCTAGCGAGAACCAATAAACCATCATTGCCTTCAGAACAGGAACTGCAGAAAAGCACATTCACCTACTTGCGGCTATCATCTATGAGTCAATTCCAACTTTTAAAAATTGCTAATTCATCCTTGTTCCGATTCTTTTCTCTTTTCATTTTTTTTTTTTTCAAAAAAATAGCTTAATGACTTCATTTCACCAAAGTGGGTGATTTCCTCACGGCAAAACATGTTCATTAGTCAAAATATCTATTAACTCAGCTATGGCCATATTCTAATGCATGGTAGCATTACTTGCGAATCGCATTGCATTACCTCAGTAAATCATTTGACCATTGAGAAAATGGAGTTGAATTTGAGCCGAATGACTATACTTAAAATTCTTTTTACATCAATAACTCGAAAAAGGTACATGAACGGTACATGAATTAATTGAATGAAAAGACCTCGTGCTATTTTAACATTGGAATAATTTTAGTGGTTTTGTTTGCAGAAAAAAAAGACACACACACAACAAACATTGAACTGAAAAAAGTATTTGAAGAATAAAAAAAAAGAACCACAACAACTGTTCACTTCCGATACATTTTGCACACGGAAACGTATACGAGGTACGCAGACTAAAAAAAACGACATTTAGCCGGCAAATATTTTTCAATCGATTGCATTTAATGGAATTGAGCGGCACATGGAAAATGCCATTAAAATACATATTACTTTTGCATTGTCCGAATCTGTGTTATAGGTTGTGTGTGTGTGTGCAAGACATGCATTTGGCCAGAACAATTTCACATACTTTCTATAGCTCAGACTAGTCTGTAATAGTCTTATCGTAAACAATGGCTCGATGTAACATCACTGTAAATATTGCGACATGCAGAAAACGAAAATTGTGGAATGCACGCACAAGCACATGTTGTGAGAATGGCCAAAGCAAAAATTATTAAAAACATAATACATGGCGTAGAGAGTATATATATGGTGAAAAAGCAGCCGAAAATAGCAAGAGGAATGGTTATTAATTTAAACGACAGGAAAATATTTCATTAAAATTAGTTTATGCGGCGGTAATTGTGTTGATTCTGTTGCTGTACACCACTCGGCTCTTGAATGTATTATTGTGGCACATATTTATCGAAGAAATCATTTTTCAGTCGAAATTCCTAGTAAAGGATTTCACTGAAAATGAACATCTGCATTAACATTCAGCGCAAAAATTTATGATTTTTCAACGGTATATTATTCAGTGTACAACAAAACCTTGTACTGAACCTTAATTAATTGTTAACCAGAAGTTTTTTATTCAAAAGTTCAAATAAAATGTAAGGGAAAATAATCTCCGTTTCACCTTCAATCACGAAAATTGGATTTGATAATCTGATACGGTTAGTATGGATTTAATGTTTTAACACTTTTCCGTATTCCGTATTCCATTGCAATTGCCTACAAAGCTTGCCAAAAACATTGCGAGTTCAAATTTTCAAATTGTTCATAATTACTCATTAAATGTTACGTGTCATTAAGTGAGTTCAAAAATGAACACAATTTTAAAATGTGCCACTTATCCCAAAATGTTATGGAATTTTAGCGAAATGAATGTAATATAATTGAAAAATGTCATATCAGATTAGCAAAATCGTTTTAAAACGATTGCAATGGACTTCAATACAAGAAAAAAAAAATCCGAATGGGATTCAGTGTAATTTGACGTCCATAAAATGAAATGGCATGTATTTGGCCACCCAAACAAAAATGATGTGCATGAAAGCCATGAATCAAAACATAAGCACCACCGTAAGAAACAAAGCTAAACCGTATTTTGTAATCGAAATTCGAGTGCATGTCACGCAAGTGTCGCCCGAAACGTATACAATTCGTTCGAATTTCGTTCACTTTTGGTGGTATGGAATATAGAAAATGGTTTATTCGGCAGATGCATTGCTATGCGGTGGTCAGACCAGCAACAGTAGGAAAGCTATTTTCACGAGTTGTAACTCAAAGCCGTTAAATATAGTACACCAACAATAAAATGGTGTCCTTGACAAGTACTTTTTTTTGGGATGGGGGAGAAAAGAAGCAAAAATTTAGCTTAAAACCATGGGGGTGTATTCGATTCGTATTCAACTGATTTAGTATATCTGATGAATAATTTTAGTTTTCTTTTCTAATCACCTAACATTGTCGCCAAGAATTTTGACTGATTGAAATCAGGTTGGCTTACGTAGCACAGCAAACGATTTCAAAATCATCATTTCGGGCCAATTGAAATGGAATGCAAATTGTATTGACTCTTTTTGTTTTGTCTGTTGGTATTTGTTCTGTCTGGGGTAGTTTTTGTGTATGTAACAATAAATGTGTTGTTGGGCATCTACATTTCGGGCACACATTCATTGAATGCGCGACTGCGGCTGAATGCTCTGTCTCTCTTTTTTTTCGCCGTTTATTTGTAATTTTAATTAAATATTGAAGCACGAATATCATTTGCATGCATTTTGTATTGTATGGCAATAATTTAACGTGTAAACACGAATAATGTGTGATTTGTGTTTTGTTTGTTGGTTTTCGCAAAATAATGAATAAATGACGTGCCAAATTAGAATGAAGTGCGACCAAAACGAAAAAAATCCGTTTATTTTCAAATTTTTCATCAAATCAGAATGGACAACAGCGGATGATAACGATAACGATGACACGATATAACGTATGAGATTACGATGTGAACTATTCTAGTCTAGCATGTTTGTATATATATTTGTTGTGCTAATGCTGTTGAGCAATTGAAAACACATACCTTAATTTGTTCAATTTATCATAAGTAGACATTGTTTTTATGGCATGTATCTGTGTGATTGGGCTCACTTTGTTTCCTTTATTGATATTTTGAGCAAATATTTTTGGAATGCTGAAGTAGGCATAGGTGCGTGGTTGACGCACCTTCGGTGCAGGAGGCAATTCTTTGGCTGGTGGTAAATAAACACCGCTTGGTACGGTCGTAAAAAAACGCGGACGATTTGCAATTGAATCAATTGATCTGTTATTTGCCTGTTATCGAGATTTCAGAATATGATATGAACGAAAATAAAGGAAGAAAACATTACATTCATTCACTGCTCATTGGAATGTAAGACACTCCACAAAAACAAAAACAAGGATAGCAAAAGAATAATGAAAAAAAACAGAACACGTAAAAGAATGGTCAACAGCGATCAAATTCGGTTTGATTTGGTTTTGGTTCGGATCGGGTTTGTATGTTGACTGCTATGTGGTATGTGAAATTCCAACTCATCAGTTTTATTCCATTTTGTAAACGTATTTCGGTGAATATTATGGACTTAATAACCTAGCAGTAGTAATAAGCATTCAACAACGTGTCATAAATCACATCGAATGTTTATTTTTCTTCATTTTTTTTGTTATGTTTGGAAGGCGAGACAAACTAACGACGCAATTTTATTCACATTTTGTTTGTTGTGTATTTTTTTCTCTTGGTTAACATTTTGGCAGTTGGGGTGTGAATTTGAAACAAATGAAATAGCATGAATAGCAAAATGAATGGTTTAGAAATTAGGCAAAATGCTCATACATTTAAATATATCGAAAATATATTATTGTAAATGAAGGTTTCGTTCATTTATCAAAGGGCATACATCCATCGAATTCGAAATGTTCCATGCCAGCTTTTCCCATTTTTATAATGACAAGGCCAAGGTAACACGATAGAATCACATAATATAATCTAAATTCGGATCTATTCATGAGATTATTGGAATGGTCACAAATGCTACACAACATTACATTTATTTAGCAAAAAAAAAAGATTCCTCATCGGCAATCGTCGCACATTTTAGCATTTTTTTTTTTCAATGGTATGTTCATCGAATGAATCGAAAGTGAGCAAAGGAAATTTCTTAATTGTGTAGCATTTGTTTTACTTTCAACGGTGTGGGGAAAATAATGTGAAACATTGTCGATAATAACATTCTCACGTGTCAATACTTATTAGTAATATGACATTGTAATGTGGAACTGTCCAGCGTTAACGCTTGAATTCAAGTCAATGTGTCCTTTACATGATTTGTATTATTCCCGGGTATCGAAATGCCGTTTTTTTGTTGTTGTGTTATGGTGTGCAAGCTTTGAAGCTTTTCTCGACGGACGGTTTGCGTGCCGTGCAGCGAAAGTCATTTAATACATTACTTGCACTCGCACACACCACGTCCCTTTAATACAATCGAACTCAAGTTTCTCAAAGTGAGAAAAAAAAACACACAGAGAAAAATCACACCATGCATTTCATGCGCCATGTGATGATGAATCAGAGTACAACGTGGAACATTGTATATACATGAAATATTTTGTTTATGATGGGAAACAAAATACTAATGAACATTCAATCGATTCAAAACAGAAAATTTGACAGTTTTGACACATTACCGGGTTTCATTATTATTGAATCAATTAAAATGTGAAATTTCATGATTCATCAATGCACTATACATTTCACACACTATCGTCAACAACGTGGACCGATGTAATTGATTCCAAACGAACAACATTCAATTGAAAACGCGCCGTGCGGCATCAAAAATAATCGATACGCCAACCATTTCCAACCGAAACAATAGGAAAATCGATGTTTGAATATTAAACGGGTATGAGCTGTGAGTACACGGGCAGTGAACGTATTAATGTCTAATGTTCACTTCCATTCTCACACGCAGATCTTCACAATATACATGCATACACACACACAACACCCGATCCCACCAAAATCGAACCAAACAAGCACAAATTGTTTTATTTTTATTTATTTTTATCAAGTGTTATTCTAAGTTAATTTTGAAATTTTTACATTTCCCGTAGGAGTTTTCTTATCCTTTTGTAAGTGTTTGAGTTTATTTTCCAATTCCTTGGTGAATGTATCGATTTCTTGGTTCTTATTTTTTGCAGGAACATTAACCTTTGGCGTTGATTGATTTGAAGCCGGTACATTGGCTCCGTTTGCCTGTGGCAGTGTCATTTCATTTGGTTCATATCGTCGAACTGGTCTTACAATAGCGTTTGGCTTTCCGTATGGCCCGTAATTATCCGTGTTGATTGGTACAACGGCAAAAATGGCATCAGAACTATATAGTTTTGATGCTGGTGCTGGTGCGACTGGAGGAGATGTGGTTGGGAATCGGCCTGCTTTCGCTTCAACTGCTTTCGATTCGATGATTGTTGGTTTTGATGGTAATACATCCGATGACAAAAATGACATTTTATTATTTATTTTGAGGGGGGTTTTGCGATTTTTATTTTCGGTTTTTTAAATATTCAAAAATATCGGCGTTGCTTATTTTGTTTTCGTTAAATTATTACTGAGCACGTTTTCTCTCCATGCTGGCAAGTTTTGCATTTCAAATGTTCAAAATAAAAAGAGAGAAATCAACCAAAAATTGAAATTATAAAATGTAAAAAAAAAAAAATTCAAAAGTTCTTTCGAGCTAAAAAGATTTGTTCGTTTTCACTCCATTTTTGACCGTTTGGAATAGCAAAATATTAACTAACAAACCATTCACATGACACATCATTCAAACAAAAAGTGAACACTAAAACATATAGCGGAAAAATAAACACGGCATTTTTCTTTTGTGGAAACCCGTCTCGTTGGTTTCGAATCTTTTTTTTTCCTTGTTTTTTTTTTATTATTTCACTGTTCGTTTTTTGGTACGGTAGAATTGTTACCGGTGTTGGGTTATTGTCAATTTTTGTGTGTTTTTTTGTGTTTTCTTCAGCCAAAGACAATACTGAACTGTTCGTGTAAGTGTCCTGTGGTCGAATGACCAGACATTTGAGGCAAACATAGCTGCCAGTTGCGGTCAGCTGGAAAAGACACACAGAAAACAAAAATGCTCAAAAATATTCCATGATTTTTCACAGTATTTTCAGGCCATTAAACGTACATGGACAACAACAACAATCACAAGAACACCATTAAGAAATGTGGTGTGTGCGTGTGTGTGTGTGTGTGTGAATGTATTTTCACCACCCGGTGGAAATATTTGTAGTTTCCACGCTAAACGCTAGCAATACCAATGGCAAACGATGGAAAATCGAAATGCATGGAAAACAGCTGCTGTCCATTGTGAAAGGCACACAAAACAAATCAAAATAAAAACGTCATTGAGGCAAAAATGTGTTCGAACTAAATTCGTTTTTTTTTGTTGTTGTATTCAGCAAAACGAAAATTGTGAACACCGTTCGATTGTTCTCACATTATGAAACAAAAAAATTGTCATTGACATATTGAAGAAATCACAATTCATGAAACTAATTAACGGATTCATTTGATTGAAAATTTAATGTATTATGAAAGTTTTGCACTTCATCGAATTGACCACATTGATGCAAATAGGACATTCATAGAATAGTGAGAAAAATTGATTAAAATAAGTAGTTAAACATAAAAGTTGCTATCTACTCATGCATATGTATACATTCTATTTTACTGATGTGAATTCGAAGTGAAAAACGGCAATTGAAATGCAACTTCCGCTTTGAAATTGTATTGGCATTGAAGATGGGTTTCAGATCATTTGTTACAGTTGCGTGTGCAAAGTGAAGCAGTTAGTTGAATAAAAGTTTGTTTATAGCCAAAATGGCTGGTTGATGATTGTAGGAAATTGCAAAGAAAGTATCGAAGGTTTACGACAGTGATCGATGTCTTATTCTTTGTAATATGATTTATTTGACCTCGGTCTATGTATGACGGTCTCTCTCTCTCTCGCTCTCTCTTTCTTTCTCTCTCTAACAACACTTTTATGATGTTGTGTGCTTTTACTGTGATTAATTTAACGTCTCAAGGTTATTGGGAAAGGTATTTTATCGCTTGGACATTTCATTCCCTTTTCAAATCAAATGTTTCTCACTCTCGCGCCACTCATTGGATTAATTTTAATTCATGCTTTTGTGATTATTACGTAGCTGCTGGCTCGCATGCCAAAATAAAACCGTTTGTGCGAGTCGCAATATACGCCTGTGAATTAGCTTGATTGCGTAGTAACATGCTAGATTCAGGCTTTCATTTGCTCATGTCTTTCAACTTGAAAACGACTATAAAAAAAACAATTGTGCTCGGCAAAGAACACGTTTCATTTTTCTTTGTCATAATTTCAATCGAACGATTTTCTCGATTTGATTCAGCGATACGAATTTAAGATTAATATCGATTGCTCAAGCAAATGATTTGTTTAGTTTATTGTCAAACTACGTATGATCTTTATCAATAAACTAAAATCCATTTGTTTGATAGAACATTTATTACGTATTTTAAACGACAACCGAAATAATTCCCAATTCATAGCAATTCTTCGTCGAAATCAAATATTTATATTATTAGAAGTGTGTATAATCTAGATTTCCGTCTGTTTTTCATTTGAAGTGTTTTTTAAAATTTTCGTGAGATTTTCCAATAACATTGAAACTTTTGTTGGAAACCGGATTACGGCCGATTTGCGTGAGTCAGTTTCGCAACGAAATATTTATTTTATTCATGTTGAATTCATTTTTGTCAACGGAATAGAAACTAAATGCTGGCGTATAATTTAATTTTGATTTATTTACGATTTCCTTATCAATAAATGAAATGACATGATTTTCAAGCATTTTTTTCGGACGTTACACGGAAATAAACGTTTTGTCAGCTGAGCCTCATTTCAGGAATCATCAAATTATGGTATTCTCCTGTAATTTACTTGTTTTTTTTGTACTCCCTTCATAAATACAAACTTATTGTAAGCTTGCAAGCTTGTATGCCTAGTCTTATAATGTTCGCACAATTACATTGTGCATTTGTTATGTGGCATAATAAAACGAAACTCTATTATCTTGTTTCAATTTCTCATGTATTTTGTTTAAATTGTTTTCAGACTATCTTCTCAAGTGTTATTTTAATCAATTGGGCCCTGAATGCTTCAAAATGAAGTTAATGGAACTTTAAAAATATACAATAGATATTCTACGAATTTCGACACGTTACCATACGATTTTCGCCTTTACCATTTGCCTATTTTGACCAGCAGCTATACACTGCTTGACCAAAATGCAAGTTCAACAACGGTCATTCAATATATATATATATATATATATACGGTTCAACTATTGAACTAAAAAATGCTCAAATACAAGCAAAAACAATCGGGCAAAGCATGCAACGTTATGAAGGAGCTTCATTTGATAAGAAAACTCCATCAAACCGAATACACATCGGACTAGAAAATAGATGTGTAAAAGAGAAGGAATAAACAAGCAACAAAAAAAAATGAGTGTAAACGCTAAAGGCAATGGTTTGGTTTGGACATGCAAACACAATCGATACTATCGCAATTTGGTGAGTCCATAAAATTGTAAGGATATTGTGTAAATAACGTTGAATAAGACAAGAAAAACGCATTCCTCCGCATAAGCAGAACGAACATGATTACTTGATTGATACAGCTAATTAGCATATCAGGCAGGCAAGCAGCCAGCCAATCAATAATCATCATACCAAAATCACACAATACATGCGTCAACATTCAACGATCGTCGACTTTCTTTTTCTATGGTTTTGCAAAATGCACTGAAAATTTTGCCCTGCTGTTCTCTTTTGAATGTAAAATTGCCATCTATTACGTTTAGCCACAGAAATTTCCATTTCAAAGTTGTTATTTTTTTTCTCTTTTCGTTCTGTCGATTTGATTCGGCTCTGATTTATTCCAGTCTAATTTAACCAACCAATTAATTGGAATACTTACGAATGATGTGGTGTGGGTGTTATAACGGCTACATTGTTCATTTTACGTTGATTATAAATGGCTTTGGGTGAACTGAGCCACGTATAAAAACCTTTGTACGATTGTGATGTATTGGGAATTTCTTTGTTATTGGTTGGCGGTACATTTCGCGCGTTTGTATATTGCTTTGGCGGTTGCTCTTCACCATTTGATGATTCCATTCCGGCAAAATAGGCACGTGATTTCACTGTCACACCCGGGTGTGGCATTAAAATATTTGGAAACATTTCATCACAAGTTTTCATTTTGTTCACGTTTCAATGAATTTTCAATCAAAAAAAAAACAAACAAACAATTGATTTTGAAACACAAAAATGTTTTTTTTTTGTTGTTGACTTTCAATCGTTAAATCGACGTCATTTGGAAAGGCGCGACTCTCAGTTTTGCGTGCAAACAAACACACGGTTATTCTATGAAACGGTTGAGAAACCAAAATTGATATTTTTTTTTTTAATTTGCCAATGAAAATGATAAATGGTTTTTAGCACGTTTGATTTAGCGAAGAGTTTGATAATCCTTTCGACGATAAACGTCTTTTTGATATTGATAATATTTGTTTATAAACCCGACCGAATCGATAAAATCGAAGTTGTTTTTTTTTTGGGAAAACTAGAAGCCGTTGTCATGGCATATTACTTTTTGCGTGCATTGAAATTTGTTTACTGGATTCAACAATTTAAACGCAAAAAAACGAACATTGTTGTTAGTGCGCACTGATGGTAAAGCTCATCGAGTATTTACGATAGGTGGCGTTGATGTGTTTGTTTCAATTAAGCGACCTCTGATCAATTGGTTGTGATGTTGAATATGTGCAATGGATAAAAATGTTGAAGCCATCTATTGAGTGAAGCAATGCAACAAATAATTGCAATTGAAACTAATGATAAAGCAAAACTTTCACACAATTGAATTACGAGAAGAAAACAAAAATTGAAAGAAAAACTGAAAATCATATGAAAGGTTTCAATTTGTGTGAACATCGCTATCACTTTTCGTTAATGTTGAATTTCATTTAAATTGTCCATCTGAAATCGAACTGGTCGATATTATGCATTCGAAGTGGTTTCGCTTCGAAGGCGCGTGACTTATTGATTTTTGTTTGAATTTCAATTATCTTGTGGACACGCGACAAATGATTCTATTGACGGTGATGCAAATCAAATTTACATCTTTTATTTCAAATTACAATATTCAGTTACCAATGTCGCAAACACGTGTTCAATCCACATCGCGATTCGATGGCAGTTCAGAAATGTTAGATCGATAGAGCAATGATACGAACCTCTTGATAAATACACCGGAAATCCAAGTCAATTCTACTGTGCACTCCAAATCAAAAGCCGATACAGTGCATGGAAATGACCGATCTGAAATTTTGCCCGTGTAATTTCTTTTTTTCAAAACATCCATCAGAATTTCGATTTTGGATTCGTGTTTTCTTTTTAATTCCATCATCTGCTTCTTGTTGCACGGGTATAAATATTTAATTTGATGTTGCTTGTCAATTTGTGAATCGATTTAATACTCACATTGTCTTGAGTGTGCGAGCTACTGGCACGGCTCGTTGATTTGTTGTTGTTGTTGTTACATTCATAGTTCGATTCGATAATGTAGTTTTAGATGAATTTTCCGTTGAAATAAGCAGAGATAAACATCGTGAATTGATCAATAATTAATGCGACAAAATGCCGGCCAAATCAACAACATCGCATTGAATTTACACCAAATTTTTTTTATTTAAATATACACACCGAGGTCTCATACCGTTTTGCGTTATCACATTTTCATTCTCTTTCCCTGTCTCTCCCCCCCCCCCCTCACTTCGATAAAAGCCTACTTAACTGCTCACTTTAAAATTCTTATTTGATTTATATTGTTTCATAGATGTTCGATTATTGATCGGGGCTCGTGTATAAATTGTTTGTCTCTCATCTGATAATTTATTTATTAAAATCAGAGCTTGGCGCGTACTCTTTTCTTTGTTCGTTATTCCATTCGTCTTGCTCCCGATATCCAATGAATAATTCAGTGTGAATTTGTAAAGCAACTGGGAATCTGTTTAATTCTTGATATTTACTACCCGAAAACAACAACAACAACAACAACAAAATATCAAATAAACAAATAAACACATACGCATACAAGATGATGAGATCGATCGGTGAAGTGAAAAGCGAAAAGCCCAACCCAGCCCGAAAAATTGAAAGAAACGGGAGCAAAAACACGGCTACAATAAGGGAAAAACAAATTCATTTGATATGCATTCATTCACAGCCACATTAATAATTTCCACCGAATTTCAAATAATCCAATCAACATTTGGATCGTACATCTTGTTGTTTTCTTGGCATTCGAAATCATTATTTTGTGATATGTTCGTTTCCACGTGTGCGTCGCCCATTTTACGCCTTGATATTCTTTGGAAAAATCACAGCCCGTTATCGATTGCGTTTTTTATTGATTGATTGTGATTTTGTAAACAATTTAGGTGTGTTTTTTGTTTTTATTCCACACCATCTTCAATATAATAATGAAACCAACACAATTTACAACAGAACAAAAAAAAAATAAAAACAAACCAAAAACGTTCTTAAGTTTTCGATCATTAACTTGGTCATTTGCTACTTCATGGTATCATACAGCGAGGAATTCGGGCTATTTGAACGAATGATGTGATGGCACAATATGTGAATATATTCTTGAATGCCAAATAGTCTGTGGCAATGAATGAAGAGCACAAAAAATGCCAAAAATTCTTTCCAAATTTTACCCTGAAATAAACGCACAATTTCATGTGTGTGTGTTCGATGTTGTGTTGCCTGTACGATGATGACATGGTAAAATGAGGCGAATTTCTTCGTAATTTGTAGAATGAACAGTGAACACCATCAACATTATTGATCAAATCAACAAACATTTTACGCCTATTTCCAAATTTACAGCGAAAACGTACGATCAACAGATCAAACAGAACGATGTAGAACATAACCATGGCCTTTCTTGAGGCGGGTGTCAAATAGGTAATAAAAAATAATCGATTTGAAAAACGATAATTTTACAACGAAGCAATGGTAACAAGCAAAAACAAAAAACAAAACAAAAAAACAATCCGAAACACAACGTTGAAACGAACTGCGTATTTTCAAGTGAAATGCAGTTCCTTGGTTTCGTGCATCGTCAGTGTCGTTGATTGATGGTTTACAGGCAATAATGACATTTTTAACTTATTACTTCACACACTTTGACAATAAACCAACTAGGTGCTTGAAATGAGAATTTCACAGGATTTTGATGAGTTGATAAGAAAATGAATTGCGGACTGAAAATGAGCCTGGAAATAGGACTGCCCAGGTAAAATTCTTCACAGTAGATCCTTTTTGTTTTGAAACAATAAATCAATTTACCATTGTTAGTTTCGTTGCGCAATCGAAGACTCGAAGATCGTCTTTTTTTCGATTGAATTTAATCATCTTCATAAAAAGAGAAACTAGCCAATTTTTGTGGTACGGAAATTTAACATGGTTATTCAGAAAAGTATAGAAGACATTATTTTGGGCGATTCAATCAATGGAAAACCCATTCACATTTTTTTTTGGCTTAGTTCAGCGCTGAGTATTATGTTTATTTGTCCGAATTTCTGTATTATTTCCGTGCAATTTTAGTTCGACTTCCAAATGTGTGACACTTGAATTGAGTTTTAGAATATTCCTAGGGGCGAAACACCAATTAGAATCGTGTAAAATTAGAAGAGAACCTTAGGTTTATTGCAGTTAATTGCAGTTAATTGCAGCAAAATCCAATTTTGGGTAACAAATAAAGCCTTGAGCTTCGATTTTATCCATGCATAGCTAGCATGAGTCACTGAAATGACAATGGTTATGCAAATGATTTTTGTTATTTTTGTGAAGACATGTTTCAACGATGTGGCTTGTGTCATGTTGATATTTTTCATGAGTCATAATTAATTTAATTTTTATTCTACTTCAAATTTGATTTAATATTATTTTTCAATTAAAAAAAAAGATGCAAGATCCATAACGCTAAATGCACTCATTCTAATGCTAGCGATACTTGATTTTATCCGGGAAAATACTGAAAACCGTGTGAGCCCCCTAGGGACATTCTCAGGCGCTTTCATACTTGAATAGCCCAACGACCAACGATCGAATGCACAAATAACTGTGCACTCGCGTTCACCTAACCTTTTCTTGATTTTTAATTTTTAATTATTCTTTTTTTTTCGTTCGATGGTGCGCTGTTGTGTGTATGTCAATTTTTTTTCGTTTATTTGTTTGTTTTCGTTGATTTTTTTTTCTTTTTTTTTGAACGGTTGAGTGTGACATTGCTGGAATTCGACATTTTATATGAGTAAATGGCTACTGGTACGCGCAATGTCGCTTTTGTAAACTGATAGTCATAGACACACAAAGCTCCAATATATATATATATATATATATATTGAGACGTGTTGCTTCATATTTTTGTCGATGGCAATTTTTATTTTGTCGTTTCAACTGGTTGCTTTGTCGTTTGCTGTTGTTGTTTGGGCCGCTTTTTTCCAAAACGTTTTTTTTTTACCAGCCATTGTATTTTGTATCGTTAATTCATCGGCGCACGGTGCACATATATCAAGAACACCTTTTAAAAAAAAAAAGAAGAAGCAAACCAAATAAAAGCCAAGTAAATAGTGAAAATGAATGCAAAAATTAAAAAAAAAAAAGAAATAAAGTAAATGAGTTCAATGGGGGCATTTAATTCTAATAACGCGACGATGACGACGACGACGGGAACAGCCGTAACCGATTACAAAAGTATTGATTTCATTTTGCGCGCACACACAATGTGTGTTCTATTTACGAAATTTGAATCGAATTCACACACACATACACACAGCACTTGAGACAACACATTAAAGTTGATAGAAAAATAGTTGTTTGTGTAAATTTTGTTTTTTTTTGTGTGTCATTAATTCCCGATTCCGGAGGCCTAAAGAATCAGGCATTTGGCCTAGCACATGCTGATTTTTAATATTGTGAGTGTGCAATCGAAAGACAATGGCAAAAGAGGTAATTTTTATTTTGTTTTTGTTTTTTTTTTAAGGAATAAAAGAAAAAACACGCAGGGAAAAATAAAATTAAAAGAAAAAAAAACCAACAACACACGCACACATATTACAAAAGAAGACAGAAAGAAATGAAAAGTCAAACGACGACCGGCCTCAAACACACGTTTGTGCGAAAATGTTTGTGTGCCCGCGATCGATAGTCTATTGTTTTAAAATAAAAGTCAAAAGGTATTTTAACCTTAAACTATTTGTTTGTTTGTTTATATTCGGCATTATTTGTTTTCTTTCTTTTTTTTATTATTATTTTCACGATTCGACGTTTATTTCTTTCATCGCTGTTGTTGTTGTTGTCGTTGTTTATTGTACACTTTCACGTTTCGTGGAGGTTTCTCCTTTTGTTGTCAGCAACAACGATGACTATGGAGTGAATCAAAAAAAGGGTAAAGCAAATATTGAAAATATTGATGATATTGCCGAAGTGAAGTGAAAGCCGAAAATAAAGTGCTGTGTACACTGTACAGTGTACACCCAATGACTATTTGTGTGTGATTGTCATTGATTTGAAAAAAAAAATCCGAGGGTTGTTAATTGAGACAATATTGTGAATTTGAAATTCATTCATCAAATTACACTCACGGTTCAAATTACATTTCAAATCGTACATTTCGAAATCAAAACGAAAATCATGATGTGTACTGCAGCACAAGAAGTCACATCAACGGATGTTCCCAAAATGAGGACGAAAAAAAAATGAAAGTTCGACATTTCATACAGTTCTCTTGATAAACATACTCAGAACAACGTCAGAAGCTAAATGCAAAAGCGTGTACTTTTTTTTCTTCCAATGCATTCGGATATGATTCGGTTGCTTTGTTTTTAATCGGTGTCAATGGATTTCAATCACGGAAAGTTATAAATAGGTAGAAGGTCACCTGAAAAACCCGCCCAGCCGAGTCATTTTGAGTATTATATGCATTTCCATTTCCGTTTTCCTGTGCCTTATCACAGCCCAACACGAGTTCATCGAAGTGACCACTTTTCGATCGAAGAATATAGTGAATTTCCTCAACAAGAACAACAAAAAAATGAGAACAATACATTTTTAACCATTTTTATTATTTGATTGACAAATGCTCAAGCCACACAGATCCTTCTACCAATCATTCATTCAATCAAATCACAGCCACAGATTTCTTAGTAAATAGAATTGTTTTCATTCATTTCCCCCACATTTCTATTGAACATTTCGGTGACATTTCTCAATTTTCGAAAAGAACAAAAAAAAAACTAAAAAGAAAAATTTGATTGTATCAGAAGACGTGCCCAGCAACAAAACAATAAATTGTCGATATTTGAACAATTGTTGGAACAAAAGCACACGACCGACCAAAAGAGAAAGAAACATTCAAATCATGAGAACATTAAGCGTGCTGTTGTATGTTGGCTGCCCAAAAAAGGGAACAAGGGAGAGAATGTGGACATAAATGGAAATATGTTTTGTGTGATGTGTGTGTGTGTGTGTGTGAGTGTAGGAAATTGGTGAACAAGAGAACTCAGCGGGTCAACTGAACAACTTCAACGTTTTGTTTTCCACATCGTTCTCATATTATTCTTGTTCGGTGATTTATATTTCAATTGTGCAACGTGTGCTAACGCTTATCGGTCGCAACATCCAAAGAGATCGAGAGAAAGAAAGAAAAAGTGCTGATAAAAATAAATATGGCCAGGCCAACAGTGTATCAAGGCAAAAAAAACAACAAATAAACAAAACAGAAAAAATAGAGCCAGAGCAAAACATTAAATCATAGGTAGCTGAAGTTTTGAATGCTGCGTAAAATGTACCTTCAACACTTTTTTATCGGTCAAACATGTAATTCGTAATTTTCGCAAACATCGTCCATTAAGCTACTGGCGAAAATAGCCAAATGAATCATATATGCGGAACGGCGCTCACTGACATCAACACGATACAATAAACACACACACACACACAAAAGGGATGAAGAAAGATAGAAGTCATCGAATGTTATCGTTTGTAAATGAATAAATTCGTTTATCACTTAGCAAAACATGTTCGCCTCAATTTGGCAACAGTAGCACAGTTTATATATATATATATTTTAAATGCACACAGATATATAAATCTGGGCATCAAAGTTGCGCCAAAAAACAAAGATCGTACAGCGCACACGACGAAAACAGCAATTGTTAGCACTTCATTCAAAAAAAAAAAAAAAAAAAATGGAAACAAAGACACAAAAAAACGAACTTCGAAAGAAACACTGCAAAGGTAAAAGTAAAACACAACACACACACAACAAAAAATCGACGCACAACATTCATATGTTTGGCTGGCGTGGCTTTGGTGTTGCTGGTAGCTTGCTGGCTTCGTATAGCCAAACGATGTCGGCACATTATTGCTCAGTTCACAACTTGCATACGATTTGTATTATGCAAATAAAGTTGGCTCGAATTTTTCAATGCTGCCCGCTGTTGCCTGTATTCAAGTCAGCGCTAAAGCGCTAGCCCAAGCCGCATCAAAGTAAAAATAAAATGCGCAAAATGAGCATAAATCGCCCGATAAAATCACATTTGTACAAAATGTGAATTTATTGAAAGATTGGATGGGCTCAAGCACCACTGAGGAAATGTACAGCACACCAGAGTAACGCAAAGAGAGAGAAAGAGAAAAAGAGAGAATGAGAGAGAGCCAGATCGGTAGGCTATGCAAGGGACTTGAAGCAAAACAATATAAACGTGTGAGAGCATTTTTGCAATGACGACAATGGCAGCGACGGTGGCGGCGGCCGTATTGTTTCCCTTTTAACTGGTGATTTTTTTTTGTCCATTCTCGGTGAAGAAATAATTTGGCAAATTAGTAAGACAAAGATTTGTTCATTGTTTACACTTAGTTTTCCCGGTTGAATTGTAACATTGATCGGATCGCATCTTAAATTTCAATATTGCAATCAAATTAGTCGTTATAAAATGGGATGAGACAGGATCAGATTGAACAAAAATATATTGGCGAAGCGGTTGACGGTTGGTTTGATTGAATGTTGATCATTGAAGAGGTGCAGTTCATTGATTCGGCCACCAAGCGAAAAATCGACTGATAAAAACTAAATGAGATGATTTTATGATGTTGTGGCGGCATAAGAGAAGCGAACTCAAAATGTTGAATCCATTGAAAAATCGTTTTTTTTAACGAACGCAATCGGATCCACGTGAAGAGTTTTTATTTCGGCCGATCAAACTTCATTCGATCTTCGAACCGTATTGTTCGACATTCGTGCTTTACTTTTTGGAATCATGATTTTTTTTTGCTTTGTGTTTTTTTTACCCAATGAGCTCTGGTTTTTTTTGTTCATCGAATTCTTTATTGTCTTTTGGCGCGCGTGTTTTGCTCGCGTCCGGTTCACCAGTAGCAAAAAAAAACCACCAACATTTTCCTAAGTCCCATAGAAAACGCATATTGTTTGTTATCTTTGGTTATCTTGTTATGTTTATTTGCGTTAACATTTAACATATCGTTCGATTCTTTGAGCTCGTCGTTTATGCTCGTTCACTATTTTGTTGCATCTTTTTCGATGTATTTAAGAATGCATATATTTACAATCCAACCAGGAGAAGAGCGAGGGCGAGAAAATCACTTTTATGCATTCAGCACGGTCCAAACCATTCAATGATCGTCTCATTGTTTCATTTTGCTATAAGTTATACGAACAAAAAAAAAAAAAAAATTTCATTTTTCATTTTGTTCATGTCATTTTTGCCATTCACAGTGTGTATGTTATCGGGTTTTGGCTGGGAAATACGTATTGATTTTACCCACGACTTGTTTCCATTTATGGCATTTCATATGGCTTTTGTTACACATTCATACATTAAATATTGCAAATGAATATTTTGCTGCTCCATAAAAACGCTGCTGATTGAGCGCACACCAAAATCGTTAAAGGTGATTTTGATTTCGGTTCTGTTGCGATGATTCAATCCATAAAGTGAAAATATCGAAACCGAATGAGCAACAGCAACGATGCGCCTGCCGCATAAATGCCCTTGCAGAAACGGTGATCTATCTATTATGCTAGCTAAAACGAATACGGAGTGCTATGATCTTGTTCGATTTTTTACACTTATTCATTCGAACAAAATCCAACACATTCTATCTTTGACAGCGATAAATCTTCAACGCATTTATTTTTTTAATACATTGTCACCAAAACTTTTGAAATGTAGAGTTTAAAAACAAGTTAATTTGAAATAGTTGACGGTCAGAAATGTTAACTGAAGTAATCAAATATTGAAGTTTGATATCGAGATGACACTTGCTGTATATACAGAGCTGCCGATTGAGTTTGCGCATCTACCACGGCTGGAAATTATTACTTGTTGAACAAAATTCATAGCGATTTGAACAAGCTAATTCCGTATGTAACCATAACTGCAAAAGGATACGCGCTATCTAAAACAGTTTTCTGGTAAATCAACATTTTTGGGTGTCAATTTTTCTGAGCGTTTATTTTACATACAAATGTATAAGTCATTGTCAATGGCACATTCATTGTTATAAACATTGATGCTATTGACTTTAATCAGATCATGGGTAATTTCTTTCATATTTGTTGGAAAACTAATTAAAATCGCCCAGGAAATGATATGGACGGTCTTTTAATCGACTGAACTTCAAACACACACACACACACACACACACACACATACAAATTCGTATGCAATTCCAAAATTAATTAAATTCAAAACAAATGTGTTTTGAGAGCCACAAACAATTGTGTACCCAAAGATGTGGGAAATTGAGAAAGTGTCGATGACACACGTGACCTGTGATCGTGTGTTCTGTCGAAAGGCGTACACACCATTGTCTTTCGGACAAAAAATGAAAGCAAAATCGAAAACGATCACAATTACGCCTTCAGAACAATGCTCAGGAAACCTTGCGATTTTCGATACTCAAAAAAAAAAACGTCATGCGTGTGGTACAATTCAATAAAAAGCAATTTGTTTAATAGAATTTAAAATCACACACAAATAATAATAAAAAAAACGTTTTCCATCAATTCGAAACAAAAAATAACAAATTATCATTTTGGAAATGAGTTTGATTAATGATTGCAGCAAAGATGAAGGACCTCACACCGAATCCCTGTCTCAAGTTCTGCTCAGTACACAATACATATATCTCACTATCTCAACTACAATCAATGCAATCGATTGAGAATAAAAGGATTGGGAACGGTAGTTTTTAGAAATTGGAAAATTTAATCACATAAAGGATGCATTTTAGTTTTCAAGTCGACAATTTCAATATCGAATAGTTCACCATTTCAAATTGAACACCATAAAAAAACATAGAAATAATGCTTGCACATGGAGCCACATCACAGGTCACAGCTTACTCCTTGTCAAGATGAATTGTGCATTGAAAGTTTAGTAAAACAAAACCAAAAAAACGATTGATATTCGTGAATGACTCCACAGTTTTGATCTTTGATTGTCATTGTTTTGTTTTGTTTTGTTTAGAAAACCCATTCGATACGCGTTAAATGTATTGTTATGCCCAATCATTATTCATTTGTCTTCAATTTGATGTATACGTTTGTTATGTCTTGGTTAGAGTACATTTATAGTTGTAGATCATTTTTCGACGTTTGGCGTGTGGTTTTTTTCGATTCCTTTTTCAATTTATTTTCATTTTGTTCGATTTCAATAAATGTTTCAATGAACAATACTATACTCGTGAGTAACATTAGCGCACCAGTTGAATTTCGAGTAATTGTACCAATGAATTCAATTGCTTTAGTGGGTGTTAGACATTGGATTTATATTTGCTTGTTAGCGCTCTTGTTCTAGTTTGTCATCTCACAACGCACAAAAGAAAAAACATTGTTGTACTTCAATTCAGTTTCAATAAAATGACATGATGATCGCACTTCACAATGACAGCACATTTTGTAGCTCGTACACATACATCGATCGACACACACACACATACACGCTTAGTGAGCTAATGAACACTGTGGATAAAAACACACTTGAAATTTTTAATTGAATTAAAATTCAATAAACACGAGCTGGCTTTGTGTAAAGTTTCATTAAATCAGACAATTTACTAATTTTCTTCGAATCCATTCGGAATCACCAAGATCCTGTCTTTTTTTTATCTATTTTCGTTCTGATAATCCTTTGGTGTGTTTGTGTATGTGTGTGTGTGTGTGTGTGTGTGTGTGTGCAATTTTTGTGTATATTTTGATGAGAAAAAGCAGCAAATACAAACACTGCCGTATAAAAACATGTACATTTTAAACCAGTTCGTTGAGTTGTTACATCATTCGGTTTGCATTCGAGCGAGATGGAACGAGACTATGGGGAGGGCTTTTTTTACGACTTAATAAGTTTTAATTAGAGTTTACAACATAAATTAGTGCCGGTGTCCAATCGGTTTACGATCACTTGGCTTAAATGATCTCATTTTCGATGCAATTTGTGTTGTGCGAATGTGCATTCCATTCGTCGAGAATGACTCCGTCTGCAACATGTCGCGCATGTAATCAATGTGTGTACTGCGCCGGCGCATTCATCATCATCACAACACAACACGACATCAACCGCAAACCGATAAATGTTGAACGACGACGACGACGGCGGCGATGACGACGATCGTCTTGGTCATTCAATCATATTGCCACATTAAAAATCATGTTTAGCATTGAATTTTATTTATTAGATAAAATTAACTCGTAAATCACAGGATAAATGCATCGAACCAGCCAGTCAACCAGCATAATGAATTGACAATGCAGTGAAAAACACACATATACACGAGCACAACTTCACTAGGAGGATTGTACAGTAGTCGAACGAAAAAAAAAGAAAAAAAACAAGTCATAAGTCACATTATCATCACAGATCGACATCGGTGGTAATTAAATTTCAGTTTCCGTGATTAAGTCGTTGTCACACTCATACACACACACACACAAACAAACACACACACATACTCTATTTGAGTATACATACCGCGATGCATAGGCCCGGCCCCATTGCATGGCCATTCGACAACACGATTGCAATACCAACGACAACAATGCAGTTTAATCTCGTGTGTTGTACGGTGTTGTGTTGATTCATTTCATTTTCATCTCTGTCCCTCTCCATCTGATCGTACTGCCACAAAACATCTCAAGCGAATGCAGCACCAGAATTGCAACTGAATTAGTAAACAGGCGAGAGTCAATCGATTGCAAAAACCACAAATACCACATAAAAATTGCATATGCATTGTATTGGACGGTGTATTTTTTTTTCTCTCGTGAAATACACGATGTAAGGCGCACAGTTTGAAATGAAATCAAAAACTCAACTCCATAATAATAATAATAACATAAGGAGACAACAACAACAACAAAAAACTAATTCCATTGCAACTAAATGAAATGTTTTCGTTTTTATGATAAGAATTTTATGAAGTTAAAACATCGACAGTGGCCGCCCATCAAAATACATATAGCCTCGGTGTTGATGTGGCATTTTATTTGTGCTGTAGAAGTATCTCGCCACTGAAAAACAAGCAAAATGAAGGGAGCAGAAGAAGAGGACGAAAATGAAAAAAAAAACACACACAAAATGCTAAAAACAACAACATCAGATTGCATTGACTAAATGGGAAATTGTGCACAAAGCATAAGTAATAAGAAGTGAACTGTGTGTACGTTTTGCTCCACACATGGTTTATCAATAGCAGATAAGCAGCCAAAGCATCGTCAACATCAGCATCAACGACATAACAACAGCATTGCCAACACATCTGTTGTGTTCGTTGTCGTAGTCAATAATCATGTGAAAGAGTCGCGACAGATACATATTTATCCAATCACAAATTCAATTCGATGCGATTGGATGACAACGAGTGCTTACCAACGATGCTATATAGAAAGAGAGAGGGAGAGAGACAGAGAGATACAGAGAAAACATGAAGAATCAAGAAACTAGAGCTCAACTGCGTCATGTTTGCAAAATGCCGTCGTGATGCTTGTACTTAAGGTTCGATACAAATAAAATCAAATATGCGCTATAGTCTATCTATATAGGAATATGTATACTTAGAATCATCGTCAAAACAATGTCAACAAAAAATATTTGGAGCTACAAAGTGTTCGGACTTGAATGCAGAAGAGCTCGTGACCACTGACCAAATACACTTTTTGTTTCGTATCAAATTCGAAAATTATCGCTTTGGGCAACAACAAAAATTCAATATAAATGTTGCAAAATGCAAACAACAACATGTTAAATATGAGTTTTGTCAATGGGTTTGCTCATTTTCAAGTGTCAAACTGCCAAAATCACAAATATGATGAATTCTGATGATTGTTGCTGTTGTTTTTTTTTGTTTTTGTTAACTTTTGTGACAATTTGATGGATTTGAAGAAATTTTCGATAAAGACAAAAACACACAACAAGTGAAAAAGATCAATTCGTGAATGGGGTTTTAGAATGTTATTTGTGAATTCAGCGCTTGTCTTTGGCCATGCACATGGGTTTGTATGTTGATCACGTTTGATGAAGTGCTTGATGTGAAAATACATGCACATCGATATACACTTGAGCCATCTAGCCCATTTCAACAACAACAACAACAAAGAACTAGATGAATAGAGTCGGTGTTTGGTTCGCGCACTTTATGAGCATTTGACGATCTATGAATACCATATTACTTGCATATTCAAGTGAAAATCAAACGATACGAATGTTGATTCCAAAACACCACACCAGATTGAAGGAAGCGATTTTGATGATGTGATCGTTAGCTACCTGTACTCTCTGTACACGGACCGATATGCCGTCACGTAAATTTAATTCATTTTTAGATGTTTACTCCTTCCTTTCGGGCTTCATTTTATTGCGTTCCCGTGTCTATCTCATTCACTCACATGCACCGTGTGTCGCGCCACCGTTTCATATTATTTCTCTTTCTTTGCACGATCATCGGCAAAAGTGTGTGAACGCAACATAATTGAATTACACACTGCATACGTCTGATGTGATAAAAAAAAACCAAACCAAAAAAAATGTGCGTGCATTTTAAATTCAGTTGAAGAACGCCAAACTGAAAACCGAAGATGAAAATGTCATATTTTTTTGTGTGTGTACAGTCATTGGACAACGGAGGATATGCGCTTGATTATTTTCTATGGCCGTTCGTCTCATTTTTTTTTTTTTTTGATCTTGCTTAGTTACACCAACGTGTATGGGCGTTAATAGTGCCGCTGAAGCTGTGCAATAAAATGAAACGAATTAAACGCAAACCAAATTATCGTAATTATTATGTACGCTTAATATTTTAAGTAGGTATTACAGCATTTCATTTCATTACAATTTTCTTTTGTGGTTCTGTTTATTTTATTCAATTTTTATTCATTTCATTCATTATTTTAGTATTTTGTTATTGTTGGTGTTTATCTTAAATGGCGTTTTCTCATTCTTCGGTCCTTCTTTCATTGCGCGTACGTACACAAAATCGCGACGCAAACAAGACTGATTGAAAATTCAAATGCGTAACTCAACAGTGAAGTGCCTTTCGAGTGCAGAGAATGAACCGCCACTGCCTGTTGCCGCCTATGTGCTGTGCAGAGAAAGAGATTGATTATGATTATGATTATTATACACATGTGTTTACAATATAATTTAAAAACAACAGCAACAAAAAAAAAATAAAAGAAGAAAAAAAAACTCTGTATTTTAATTCAGCTAGTATAGCACGACAATGAAGGCGCACCGAGTTACAACAGTAACAACCAACAAATCAGTAATGAAACGAAAGAAACAAATAAAAGCTGGTAATACCTACAAATAATAATATTATTACATGTGCATGATATACATTTACGCGCAGATTTGTTACCATGATTAGAATGTGTGTAAAATAATTTTATACGATAAACAGACCGAACGACTCAATGGAAACATATCGTTAAATTAATGATAATGAAAATAATAAACGAAATACTAAAATTAAAAAAAAGCACACACACACACACAACCACAGCCACACCAATGGGGGCAGAAAAACACCAACAATAACAAAACACATCACATCCAACCGGTACTACGGAACAGTAAATAGTAAGCAATGGTATAAAGATGAATGAATGAATGAAATCGACTAACTTTGCTTCATTGACTATAAAATGATGTAATAATTTATGGAAGTTCAACCGTTTTTCATTTGGATGCGATGACACGATCTGCAAAACGAAAGGGCAACACACCAATTAAAATGGCTGGTTCAACCATACAATTTTTTTTGTTTTTGTTTTTTTTTTTCGTTGTGCGAATCTGTCATCAGTTTTTGCTACTGGAACTTTGTGCCGGTCGGATGGTCTTGACATCGGTGGTGCTGTGTCGAATGGGACACACTGTTCAGATTGGTGCTCATCATTGAATGTGATTCACTAAACGCCCCATTCACAAATAGGATTAGCGCCATAAATCTGCAATTATTTCATTACATGCGATCATTTAATTGAATTTGATACGGCATATACTGACAAACATCAACGATGATGATGCACCACATATGATAAAACTTGGCTCATCAAATGTTTTACGAAGGTGCACGTTAAAATCAGCAATAAATACCATCGTATAAAATTAATGTCTAATTTAAACAATAAATTTAATAAACGGCCTTTTCCTCTGTCTGCCTGCCACCGTTAAATTCCTGTATCGCGTCGTGTGTCTTGCATCGAAAGTAAAACAAAACGAACAGAAATATTCGACACCAAACCAATAAAAAAAAACTAGTAACTGTGGTAAAACATTTGCGTTTTGATTAGGCCTTTAAATTTCAATCAATTGAAATGAAATTGTCGTTATCCGTAGTTAGCGTTTGTTAAATACAATACAAAACAACTAGTCAGCGCATACTTAGGCGCCATATTTGGCCCACAAATACGCGACTATTTTAACCTTTTGCTGTGTCTTTTTTTCAATTTGATTCCGGTGCCTCGAAATGTTTTCTAATTTCGGCATTCATTCATTTTCAGTTGCGATTGCATTTCGAATTCTGGCAATCGAACGCCGACCGATTTTATTCTCCTTTCGATTGTAAACGAACGGTGAAATAATGGTGAATGCGCTATGCTTAATGTCATCAGGTAACAAAAACAATCAAATTTACAATAGAGAGCCGAGAGAGAGAGAGAGAGAGAGTGAGGGAGAGAAGAGACGAAATACATCAACATTCAAATACACAAAAGAAAAACTAAACTCTCGGAATGAGAATGAAATAATCGAAAATTGAAAAGAAACAACAGTTACACACTTTAAAATCCAACATTGAAATTTCCAAATGGAAATTACTCGTAAGCAAAATGAGTAAACAATTGGCTTGTTATTTTCCTATTTATTTCCTCATTCGGCCGCTCTCTTCCATTGTGGATTCTTGAGCTCAGAGTTCTGAGTGTGCATATCATTAACTTCTGGTTGATTCAGTGTGTGTGCATTTTAACTGTTTGACGCTGTCATTGTCATTATGTCGATTCCATGGCATGCCGGCCCGACAAAACAACGAAAACGGCATGGAACAACAACTACCAAAAATAAAATAAAAATTAAATACAACGGAATTATGATTGCAAGAGAAAGACGGAATGAAATGAAGAAAAAAAAAGAGAAAAAACACATCGTGTCGTCTTTTTTCGCTTTCTCTCACCACGGCCAAAAGTGCACGGCACAACAGCTATCTGGTGTTGCCGAAAGGAAAAACGCATATTAAACATGTATGAAGTTATTTTGTTTAGAACTCACACACAGGCGACCGGCACATTATTGCCGCTCATACCCACCGGCTAATGCGTGCATGGCTTTTCACTTTTTGAAACAAAGTCGCAGCGCGCACCGGAAATAAAAGCAATAACTTCTTTTTTTTTCGTTTCTCTCTTTTTCTTTCTCTCGTCATTCACATTTGGACTTTTTGTGTTATTTTTTTCCATTTAGCGATCGTACGCGTTTGGTTTTACTTCAATCGAATATTCTATGAAATACGATGAAATTTCCAGTACAACCAGCAATACCCGGCCCATCAAATACACAAGTATTCAAATGAAATTGTAACAAAAGTCACATCTAATTTGAGAATTATTCAAATGAAATTGTCATCTTTTGCAACTGTTTACATGTTTTTCTGGGCGATTCGATATTCAAGTATGAAAATATAAAAAGCAAAACATTCCCACAGCAAATGTGCCAAGGTTCTTTTGACAATAGCAAAATCATGTGACACTCTAGACAGACTGTTAATTAATTGAGAAATTGAATGATTAAACCCATTCCATAGCAATGGTCCAAGTGCCATTTATCAATGGTCAAAGTTTTGCATCTGGATATTTTTTCAGGAAGTGAATGAAAACATTCGGTTTTTTTTAACCAAAAAATATATTTGAGATTGAGAGGATGCCAGTTGAATGTAAAACTGTGAAAATGAAACTAAGAATGTGAAAATTTCAAATGCAACATTGTGCCGATTTGTTGTTGTTGTTGTTGTTCGCTCGATTTAAATGTTTGTGCCTAAACTTGCATATTCATGATGGAAACTTATATGTCAACTCTAACTGAACCATGAAGCGACAAATCCATGATGTTCGCCAACAAAGCATACATTGCACCAAATCCATTGCCGTACGAGAAACGAATTTTTTTACATGTTGAAAGAATAATGCTGAAAGATTTCGAATTAAAGATGAATTTCCTGCATTT
Organism: Aphidoletes aphidimyza; assembly: GCA_030463065.1. NCBI lineage: Eukaryota > Metazoa > Arthropoda > Insecta > Diptera > Cecidomyiidae > Aphidoletes > Aphidoletes aphidimyza. Next base: position 26,679,477 of record CM059998.1, on the reverse strand, counting down.
CGTAACTGAAAGATAACAACTGTGTGTCGTATCAGCCACTTCGATATATTGTGGTAACCGTTTATATTTGTTGGGATGCTTTCATGGAAAACGGTTTTCGTTTACCACATTATTTGAATGGTAAAATCAGTGATCTTCTGTCAAGATAAACATTTTAAAAGTTGTCTTCAGTGACGCATCCATCCTCTTCGACTTGCAAATCTAGAAAAGAGTCGATTTTGGAATTTTATTTCAATGAAACATTCGTAAGTAATTTATGCAAAATCCACACAATTCATGTAATTTACTATCGAAAAATTGGGATTTCTTTTATTCGACAAATTCACAGTGAACACTTAATTTTTTTTTTTTAATTAAGTCATTTTGTGAACTTCAATCTGAAACAATTCGCAAATAAACTGGAATTCTGTGTCTCCAATGTGCAAGGTTAACAAAATATCCGCAAGCAATTGTATTCGAATAAATCTTGAACACGTGGTGCAATTAAATTGTTTGTTAGTATCCAAAAATTGATTGTTAATAAATCTTATTATTTCTGCAAAGAATATGAACGCCATTGAAATCGGTCATATTTATTTTTATATGTTCATAAATTTTAAGTACATTCATGCCAAAGCCATAGCATCCAATGGCAATTCCAGAACATGTGCCAAAGACTGCAATAGCTTGAATGCGAGTTTTGAGTTGTCGATGCACGATCGATTTTAATAAACACATTACAAATTATAGAGATGTTATGCAATGGAAGAAGAAACCAAAAAAAAAAAAAAAAACAAAAGAGACATCAAAGGCTTCAAAGGTTAAGAAGTGCATGGACGAAAGGTACATGGGCGCATGAAGTGTATCTATGTGGATTTGTGTATGGCGTCAAATGTAAAAATCGATTGGAATGGATCGACAAAAGAATTGTGGATAATTATCGGCTGAACAAATTAAGCGTGGGCTCAGATCAGATCATTATTTTGCCAAATCGAATTATTCGATTTGCGATTAAATGCAACTCTCAATATCTCTGTACAATCAGCACACAAATTGTTTGGCTTGGAATCGTGTAGTTTTTTACATAAGCCCCGATAAGAAAAAAAAAACCAACAACAACAATTCACATGCTTTGTATTGAATTGAGCCGGAGTGAATCAAACCAAAACAATAAATAATATATCAATTGAAAAGAAAAGGCTGTTGCAATGCAAAAATCCTCGCAGACACATCGATGAAACATCGATAATTCAATAAATAAACGTTTATAATTTAATTACATGGTCAAAAAGTGAACAGGATACACCCTCACAACGATGCAACGTTATACTTCATTCACACACACAACTACACGGACACCAAATGCTTTGTCTCCGTTGCGGTGGATCTTGTATCTTGGTGCATTGTTGAATTATATATGCATACTGCAAAATCAAAACCAAAAAAAAAAAACAACCAACCAACCGATCAGCAAGCCGATCGATATGTTCACCAACCAATTTAACTATCGCTGGAAACATTTCATTCGATAGAGTTGACCACTGTTTGCTATACGATTTTAGTCCATGATTTTCAGTCAATGCCATGGAAAGGGGGCAATTTCGCCCGCAGGACATTTACTGAATTTATTTGTCCAGCACTGGTCTTCCTTTCTCCCTTCATCAGCCTTATTCGATTTGCTGGATCGAAGAGTTATCGTACTCGAATATTTCTCAGAGCGTGAAAAGAACAATGCAACGATGTGATTTTTGCGATTCAGAAATATTCGTACGATGATTTTGTACTCAGGTGTCCATTTATTCAACTGTTCATTTGTTCATTCCTGTGTTGTTGCTGCAGCAATCAATAAAGACCACGCACACACGCAACCGGATCGCATTCGTGGGTCTCATTTGGTTGAAGTCACAGTCAACGCATGAGCAGATGAGCATTCTTCGCTACATTAAAATATAATTTATGTGCACCTAAAAGGCTCTTAAGCATACACAAAATTGAATGACCACTGTTCAATTTGATAAAGCCATGCAAAAATGATTGTTCGATTCGATAAATCGATTTTCAGTGGCTGCCCGAAGCAGATGTAGGCCAGCAAGCCAGATCGTATGTACCTGGAATAGCCAAAGGCTTTTAAATATCATTCAATATTATTTATTGTATGGACGTTTCGCGTATACACACATTTCTTTTTTTTTCATTACCCGTTTATTTCGACAGAGTATTTATTTATAGAATTGTTGGACTATGGCATCGACAGTAATTATGGCGACAATCGCCCAGTTGTTTATACCGATTGAATCTGAATACAAGCAACTAACTGAATGCAACAGATTCATATACAGGTCTCCCAGTAAATTATTGAATAAATGAAATTCCTAATAAATTGGAGCAAAAATAGTTGAGATTTCGTTAAAAACACACACACACACACACAAAAAACAAACAACAAATCAATGATTTCTTTAACATTTTTCATTTTGAATTTTTTGTTTGGTTGCATTCAACAACAACAAACAACAAAATGCATATGAAATATTTCGGAGCAACTTGAATTTAGCAAACCACATGGAAAAAAAATAAAAACAAGTAATGAATGCCTCCGTTTATAGGTATGAAAGGGGCTGGCGAACGCTAATAAATTTAAAGCGCATTTTTTTATGTGCTCCTTTTCCACGTTCGATCGAAATTCTTGATGGCGTCTCAAGTAATCCGGCATAGCTGCCGTTTGGCAAGTTTTGTGCATACTTTTTTTTTTATACGAGTTTAACTCAATAAAATGGTACAATTGTTCCGTGTAACCCAAAGACAATTTGTATTTGTCATTTTTGTTCGTGTTTTCATTTCTTTCTCTCGTTTCGATGGTTTGATCGAGATACTTTCGGTAATTGCTCGAAGCAACTCCATTTATTAGTATTTACTCTTTCTGTTGGTTTGTTTCCAAACAGTAAGGATTGAGTGCCACCAACGTGAAAATCGAAACCAATTGCATGCAGCAAAGTTATGTGTGTGTATGAAAGGAACTTTGGATGCTTGAAATAACATTACAGACGTGACATTGTTGGCAATGCACAGGCACATTGCCATCGAATGAAATCCGCGTAATTTGCAGAGGTGCTGAAAACCATTTGTTTTAGAAATGCAATTCGATACCACCTTTTTTTTATTTGTTATGGTTATTCCATTCATACATTTATTAATTTAAAAAAAATTAATAGAGAAATGCAGCAGCAGAAGCAACAGCACCAACCACCACCAAAAACCGCACATTTGCCAGAATGCACAAAATGACCGATGTCATGAATATTTAAGCAAATGCCCAGGTCGCCACCAATATAAATCTCGGCCGTGAATAAAGTGTAGACGAGAAAGCGAACAACAACAAAAAAAAAAATGGAAATACCGGTAAGCAAATCATAACGTTGATAACAACAACATACACTTGGCAATCATAAATAATACGTAGATGATATACGTTTTGGATTCCACTATATTTATTCAGAAGCCAAATAAACCGGCATGAATATTATTTCGAAAAAATTGTGTAACAATAGCAATGAGACAACAAAATGCTGCGGCCAACAAACAACGCCACCAAGAAAACAAAATATTAAACGTGGTGAACAAGAATGAAAGCAATGTTCAAACAGAAGTCGACAAAGAGACAGGAACAGAGCAAGAGATAGATCGAGGGAGAGACGGAGAGAGAGAGAAAGAGAGAGATGGAAAATACCACGTCAAAAAACAATTAGGATCTTTTAGCGTGTAACTCGCCAGAGTATCTGTCGTCCACATAACAACAAAGTGCATTTGAAACCGCGCACCACGAAGAAGTGTTTTGTCGATTTCAGTTTCAGCGACGGCGCGCGGGATGAAAATTGAAGTGCAACACACACACACACACACATGATACAATGGTATCTACATGTAATATTGCTTATATTCACATTCTTATCTGAAGCATAAAATATTTTTCGCTCTTGGCGACGTCATTTTGTCAGTTTTATGTGAGCAAAATGGAAATTACAATGGTTTGGGAGCGCGTGAGCGCGCGATTTCCAGAGTGCTGCTGCATAGCATGCATTGCGAACGGTGTTTGTGCACATTACTCGCATTATAGCTTCCCTTTCTTTTTCTCTCAGTCTCTTTCTCTCTGTGTGCATCGTGTGCTCTTTTTGGTGCGTATGCTCCAGCTAATCGGACTTCATCATTTGGACTTTTCGGCCCAAATAGGCGAAAACAACCAAATTTATAATAAAATTGATATCGAAGTGCATTTTTACGTGTTTTTTTTCACTGTTACGTTATCCCGCTGATATGTTTTTTGTTTTGTTTTTTCGGTTGCTTGTGATTGTCTTCCTTCGCCATTAAAATGCCGTATCAAGATATTATTTATTACACTACCGTATGATTAGCGGTGTAGTTAGTTTGGATGATAAGTCTTTTTTTTGTTGTTGTTCTTCTTCTGTATTTTGGGTAAATTAAATTGCTTGCTCTTTAAACGATGGCAAACAGTGTTTTCCCTAATATTTTTCGGTTGCGGTCGTTTCGTAGAATGTTGATACACAAATATACACACTGTAAAGATGCGTGATGCTCTGAGCATTTCATACCCACCATTAACTTGATGCCGATAACGATGATGGACAAAATATCTAGAAAAAAAAAATCACACAAATTGTGCACAAAACACCGAATTTTTGTTATCGGTGCAATAAAATGTGCGCAAATTCAAAGTGAGCATGTGTTTTCATGGTCTCATTGTATTATTCTCAAAATAACAATTCATTTCTATTAAGAAAAATCGAATCATATGCCACTTTTTTGTTTATAATTTAATTTAATTCAGTTTTAGAATTTATCTTCAAAATATTCAAATAAAATGTAGCAACGAAAATGTGTTAGTCAACACGAACAAATGGTATATTAAGAATGCGCTGGCTTTTGGATCAGATGAGGTGAAAAATATTCCACTTATTCGTAAAAAAAAAGAATGTTCTCCTTTCGATTTCAATGAGATGAAATGCGATAAATGCATGGCTTGGTGTTATATTTCATAAATGGATGATGAACAATCAGAGTTAACGACTGAGTATAATGATGATTAAGCCCTGAGCACAGTAGCCAAAATCCTTTTATCTTACTCACTTGCCACACACACCAAAAAAAAAAAACCAAAAACAAAAAACCAAACGAAGACAGCAGACTTGCAAAAAACAAAAGCATATTATTTGGCCATAAACATTACATTGTGGTGGCAAGCATAAATTTAGTCAGCAACCGAATGTTGCAACTGAGTATGAACGAAGGTTATCATCATTAAATTGTGTGCATGTTGAATCACAATACTATGCGTTGCACCAGAAGCAATACACAGCAGCAGAAACAAAAAAAAACAACAGCAATACAGTCATAAATAAGGAAATTTGGCTAACCATAACGGTGACAAGACCCCATATGAACAGTACCGTGTGCCAATAAATGTGTTTCGCACAAGTGCTCTTTGGTTTTCTTGTGTTTTTCGTTTTTGAGAGTGAAAACAAAAAGTGCCCAGACAAATTTAAGCCACAAAGAAAATGTAACGAACTCTTATGCGATACTTTGAAGCAGACGCACGCATAACTTGCAAAAATAATACCATAATTGATGGCAAATACCCTGTCATTAAAACAATGAAATCGATATTGATGCAACAAATTGATAAGATGGCGCAAATTTTCTGAGGCAATCGCTGTTTGATTCGCTGTTGTATGCGAACAACGGGCGACAGACGATCTCTAACGACGCAATTTTCATGGAAAAATTTCAATATTTCAAACTCAACTTAAATCAGAAACAAATGCGAATTGGTCTAACTTTTTCGATAGAATGAAGGAGAGCGAGCGAGAGAGAGACAACGAATGGGAGAGATGAAGTTAGAAACAATTGTGTACGTATGTCAATGTATTTAAAATGCATTTATTCATTTGATCATGAAGTTGATCAATAAAACATCAATTGATTTGATTTAAAACTGTTCGGAGGCGTGTTTTTCTTTTTACTTCTCTCTGTATGATTTTGCATTTTATTCGGTTTCATTGAAAATACAATTTGTTTAATGCCCAAAGAATGACGATTACTCTTAAATACTCTTGTGAAGTTAAAGAAAAAAAAAGAATCTCAATCAAATGAGATGTTTACATTAAATGAGCCTTCGCTGTACACATTACATGGCATGTACCGTTTATAAATCAATTCGATTTTATACAGCACGAATAAAAATTACATCGATTTTACCTAAAAGATGGTCGCTCGATTTTTTTTATTTCTGGTGGTTTTGTTGTTGTTTCATTTGATTTTCATGTTCGATACATTAATATGAACTCAAGAGGAACAACAACAACAAAAACAAAAACAAATTTGACTGACAATGAACAAGAGCATTTTTTGTGTGTCTCGAATGATGTGTGTAAATCGAATTCAATGTGACACGACTGTTGTCCTACGACGATTATGACTGTGATCACGTACAGTACTCATTGAATGGCATTCTATCTAAAGGTGAAATATTTAAATCGCAGTGAAAATCCAAAAAAACCCAGAACAAACAAAAAAATAAAACTATTCCGTCGTTTCACACTCTCAAGAATGGAGTTCGTAGCTTATCAAACGAGATCGCAGTTAAACAAAATTTCACTTTTTCACAATTTTATACGGATTAAGATGCAAACACCGAACCGAAAATTCGTCGCACCACACCACAATATTCTGATACAGTTTTAATGATAGGTAACAAAAACTGTATACATCAATATTTCATTTTGATGGTTTTTGATTTTATAAAAAGGCTATAATTCGGTTCAAAAATTCCGACAGTCTAATCTTCTACTTAGAATGTATCCCACGAATATCCCGTGCAAACGAATGCAACCAACTCTTGTAATCGGGTGAGGGAACAAAATGGTGTGAGAGACGTGGCAAAATGTTGAGATTCCGATCAAAAGGTTCAACGTCACTCACACAAACCGAAGGAATGACGATTTCTTTCGTGTTGATATTCCATCGACCTGCAACCATAACAATAGCGTAATTGTTATATTTTCATCGCTGTTAAATGCCAAAATGATACTGAGGCACGCTCAAATCAAATTGATCGGCCGCCGATCGTGATAGCACACAAGTTACGCGATAGAAAAGAAACACGATAGAAACACGAGCGAGAGCACTGTGCCGAGAGCGAGATAGCGAATAAGATGATTCAGACTAATGGCTGTTAATGTGAAATCACTAGTTAAAGCGAAACCAATCATTTTTCGTTGCTGCTGGTGCGTGTGTTTCGTTTCATTTTAATTATTATTTAGAGAGTTTAATAATTTTCTGTTGATCTGGTGCGTTTCATATTAGGGCGACTAGGAATTACAAACATTTCGAATGAAACGCAAAGTTGGATGCCCGATCACAATCCAACGAAATTCGAAGCGGCAATAAAAAAAAAGCAACACAAATCTTTGAAATGCACACAAACAAAAACCGAGATTTTTAGCCATATATATGTGTATCTATGCATGAAGTGCCTAGAGGACAAATGTAATCATTTTTTTCGCTTCTTATTCCAATCGACAAGACATTGTGTGTGCTGCACACACGAAAAAAAAAGAAATTAAAAAAAGGGCGGCGGGCGCGCGCTCGCGCGATTTCGACGTCGTCATCATCGTTGTCGTGCGTGCGCGACGCGAATTATATACACTTATTGAAAGATGGAACCAAAATCCGAATGCATTTCGACAACATCGTGGCAAAAGAAAAAAAGGAACCCCGACTGAAACATGGAGCGCACCACACTACATGTAAAAAGTATGAACAGAAGAAAAAAAATATGCATCAACAAATCTGCGATTGGATTTCTTTTTTGCACGAACGATCAGATAGCCGCCAAAGTTGACGGTGTGTATTTCGAACTCTGCAAATTGTTTGCCCATCATTTTTGTGTTTTTCATTGTTGTTGTTTTTGTTCCAATTCCTTCTGCAGTTGCGTTCCTTGCAACGCGTAATTTTTTTTCTCTTTCATTTTGATTCGCAGCAAAGTCTCAATATCAAAACGAAATAGACCTTGCACACGATTTGATCGCTGGACATGGCAACAAAACATAGAAAAAAAAACCACAACCAAGAGAAGATAGAAGAAAATCTCGAACAACTGAAATGAACAAGAAAAAAAAATGAAATCGCGGCGAATATTCTAACGAAGTGTACAGAAAAAAAAGAATATTTTGAATCAAACCTATATTTATTGGCGCATTGCCAGAAGCTCTAACAAAAACGATTTAAACTTTTGTGTGTAATTTATTTTGTGATTTTTTTTTCGTCTCTCTCTCTCTCTCTCTCTCTCTCTCTCTCTCTCTCTTTTGCTTTCATCCACATTTTCTGCGATCGATTTTTTTCCCTTATTCTTTCACTTATGTTTGAATGATTGTGGATTTTGCGTGTTGTCGCCGTGCGATCGGCTCATGTTCACATTGTGAATGCGTCGCACATTTCAAACGCGATTCGTCGCACGTTGATTTGTTCACAAATGTTTTTAGCCGATTTATTCGCGTTTTTTTTTACCTCTCTCTCTCTCTCTTTCTCTTCATTTCATGCTTTTAATCCATCGAAGAATCTATAGAATGCATTTTATAAACTTCAACATCAAAATGCATAACATTTTCTAAATTGGAAAATGGTTTTGATCGTTTTTTTTCGGCTTCAAACATGCTTTTTTTCATCTTTCTGTTTGTATTGTTTTACTGTTGTGATTATTGATCGTGCGCCTATTTTACAGTAAACTGTTCGCTGAAATTCAACATCATGAAAAATACAGAAATGATATGGCCATTGTGTCGTCGGTTGAATTGATAGTAACCGACACACAGAACAACAACAACAAAAAAAGGAATAACGCCAGCGAAATATATCAAAGCATTCAAAATATTTTTGGTTTGTCAAATTCGCAGAATTCGATCTGTGTCTTTCTACTCATTTGAATGAATTGCAGAGAGAGAGAGAGAGAGAGAGAGAGAGAGAGAGAGAGAGAGAGAGAGAGAGAGAAAAGCACAAGCGCTGTTGAACACGTGCACATCTTCATTATTTATACACAATTTGAGTGAAAAAAAAAGAATTGAGCTGATGAAAAGACTTGAGCTGACAACACGTCAAACGGTTACATTTCCAAATGCATTTTATTTGGTTGCTAACCGAATGGTTGGTTGTTTATCGGATTATATCGATAATGAGGGGTAATTTTCTTCTGATTTGTTAACAGCGCCCTAGCGGCAATTCCATTTTATCGGTTCAAGTCTGTGCTACGCTCTTGGGGTAGTGCACAATGAGTTTTTTTCACTTCATCCAACTAGAATTCGAACCTACAATTCTGGCCAATTTCAAAAGGGGTAGAAATCTATACTTAGTCAACTGTTTGAACGTTTATAGCAAAACAGCGGCAACAAATCGCATGTAATGCGCTCATTTCAATCGTTACATTCAATCAAATGGGACGATCCAAAGCGATTGTGGCGTCAGATCGTGTTCCTATATCGAAACATTGTTTGATGCACTACAAATTAATGAAGTCTCCTCTTTCAATACGCATTGCCAATTTGTAATTAATTCATTTACTCACCAACTATATACATTTTTTTTTTATGTTATGGAATTCAATTTTTTTTTCTCTATCTGATACGATTAAGGCGAATAAATATCACATTAAGAGAGGGACTTGAACGTTCAATTCATTTAGCTCAGGAAAATCATTTCATTTAAACATTCAATAGCATACACACACACACACACACACACAGTCACATAAACGCCGTAATGCAATGCGAAATGAAAACATACGTGATGGAGAGTAGTTGAGAGAAAAAAAAAGTGTTTGCTGTTAATAAATCTATGCGGATTGTTCGGTATGTTACTTCACTTGGCAGCATATGTATCAAATATTAGTGCGAGAGTACACAGTGTGAGTCTTGGCGATCAAATTGATTGAAGTAAAGCAAAAAAAAACCACAAGCACAACCGAGAGAAGAAAAATGTTGGAGAGAGAAAAAAAAAGAGTCATGTTGGTGAGATTTAGTTAAATTGAAATAGAAATTTTTTCTGTTGTTTCTCATCAGTGAAAATGTTGTTTTGCACAGGCAAACACATCTCCGTCAAACTGGTGGACGTGTGCATTGTAATGGAAAGCCCAATGTGCTGGTTAAACAAGCCAACACACAATATCGTTACACTGTTTCCAAACGCAATTCTCAATCATTTATCGTTTTGTATACGTTTTTTATTTCCATTTCTTGATTTCATACCATTTCAATTATTATTACTAACGAAAAAAACCCATAAATGGATTGTTGTCCTAGATATTTTTCGCGTTTTAAACGATATTTAGTCGACACACAACAGTTAATAGTGTTGTTTTTTTTTTGTTTTTTTGTTGAGATACGAATGTGAACAACTTTGATTCGATCAAATCAACGAATGAATGAGTAAGGAAAATTGTATGGAATCTTTTTTTGCAAGGCGATCGATGATGCTCGCGCGAACGCGTGCACATGAGCGCGCTCACGCATGTCGCTACTATGTGGTTTTTTTTCATGTGTTGCCTGTCCCTCTCTCATCGATGCTCTCGCATATCCATGGAAAAATTGCAAACATCGATCTGAATGTGGGTTACATTTTCGGTCAAATCCAAAGTATAGCAATTAGCTAAACCAGACAATCAAGCGGCTGTTCAATTGTCATTTCATCGAATGAAAGAAAGTTAACGGTCACATTCGAAATTATAACGAACTATCGACGTAAATGAGACACATTGAATGAGACATGATACATGAATGGTGATGATGTTATTGATATGCGGACATTTCGCACAGATTCACGTTCTCATCGCATCATTATCGTTGCCATCGTTGTGCCACCGCATCCAAATCAAGACACACCAAACGATTGTGCGCTATGGGAAGCAATTAATGCTTAACCATTCAAGTTATCCCAGCAATCAAGACATAAAGTGCATTGATGGAATTGCCATTTGCCCGAGTCGCATTTAATTATGATTTTCATCATTTTTATGCGTACACATTTGATTTCATTTTAATTATTTTCAACAAGTATGCACTAATTAATTTATCAACGATCGCTGTCGTTATTTGTAATTTGCTCACTTTTTTGTTGTTGTTGTTGTTGCTGATGTTGTTCCAAAGTCGTTATTAAGCTAATTCGCTGCGTATTTCTGCTCAAAAATGGCAACATAATAAATGGAGCTGAACATTTAACTAAAAATGAAAAAAGAGCGAAAGAGAGAGAGAGAGAGAGAAAGAGAGAAATAGATTTTTTTTTTGAAATGTCAAAGCAAAAGTATGAGAATCTCAAAATATAGTGCGATTTTAAGTGAGTGATTTGATTAGTTCAGATTCTTTACCACATCGGAAGAATGAACATTTAATCGTTTTAGATTCATTCAAATTAGTGTAATAATAATGGCTTAATTTGTCAGTTTATGTGTCAAAATCACAAATCACTATCATCACTGAAAACAAGGTTCAAATAAATGGTTAAAAAAAAAACAGTGATTGGGATTGTGGCAACGCACCGATGCACATGTGAAGACATCTATTCAACAATAAGTGAATCCATAATGTGAGTGATGATTTTTTATGCAGATTCCTATTTGCCGTGTGTCAAACATCCATTGAAAACAACAGCAACATACACCACCCAAAATTAATCCGATCTCCAGCCGTTTTATACCAGTTTTCAATCAAATGCACACCAATTCATTGCTCTTCTCGCCTTTTATTTTATGCTGCTTCGTTTGCCGATTAATCGGATGCATTTTTTGTTGTTGTTGATGTTAATTCAAATACGGAAATATTTATAAATCCCAAATGAGAGTTGAATATGGCAAATTATGTAAATTAATAAAAAAAAGGGATGAGTTGATCGTAAATGCTCAAGAGTCAATGATGATGTCAAAACATCGGAGGACTTTTTTTATACTGTTTGATATTGACTATTGTTTTCCCTTCTTTTTCACAATTTGTTATCAAATTTATAAGAAAGTCACAGCACGTATCCGTATGCTTATACCTATGAGTTGCACTTCCTTGCACATTCAAATTTGTTCTGTTCGTTTAATTCTACGGGTTGTTTGACTGTTCCGTGCACAAAATTTTCACTTTCAATCGCATACAATTTAAGCAAAGCACACAACTCACACCGCTATGCACATGGAATCAATCCATAATAAATATTCATTCGAAGTCTGCAGATGAAGAATGCACGAAGATCAACAACAAGCGCTAACCAAATAATCAGTGGAAATTATTTTAATGAGTCGATGCTCGGCCACACTCTCTCTCTCTCTCTCTCTCTCTCTCTCTCTCTCTCTCTCTCTCTCTCTCTCTCTCTCTCTCTCTCTCTTACTTGCTCGGTGTGTGAATGTTTTGTGTTTTGGATTCATTTTTTTTTGTCTTTTTCATTCACAAAACATTTCCCCCGGTTTTTCGCTTGATTCGTTCCAAACCCAAAATATTATCGTTTGTATTCGCACATATTTTGGTTTTAGTGAAAGAGAGAGAGAGAGAAGGAAGCGAGTAAATGCAGTTGATGGTCTTGTACAATGTAATCGTGATTTGCATATACGGCGCATGCCAATCTGAATAATTTTCGATTTTTTTTTTTATATTATCGTTCAAATCATAAACACACGCCAAATTTCAACCTGTTGCAATGCTTAACATGTGGCCACATCCGTTACGCATTTGGCAACTTATTTAAAAATATACAAAATAACAACATTTCGTTCCATTCGAAATTGTGGTAATTTTTATTGGTAAAATTCAAGTGACAAACAATTCATATGACAAACAAAATCAAATTTAACGCATTGAAATGTGTCTATTGGATAACGTTGAAGCGGTCCTGAATTTGAATTTTTTTTAGCGCTGAATTAGCAGCTGAATTTGATAATTTCGATGAAATTGTACGGGAAAATTCCGTAACACTCAGTTTTCTCCAGTCAAATGTCTTGATTTCAAGAAAAAAAAAACCTTCCGAAAAAGCAAGGACCGTAGAAACCTATGGATTTGTATTTAATTTTAATATTTCAATATAAAGTAGTTACAATTTGAACAAGCTTAACATAAAAGTGCAGATTTGGCAATGAAATGAATTCTCAAGCCAAAAATGTTCTCTTACTTTTAACGATTTTCTTATTGGGATTCGGTGTTAGTGTTTGGTTTGCGTGCATTTTACACATTATTCAGTGTCTCTGGCTTAGAATATCGTTTAAATTGAATGTTTAAGCATTAGAATGACTAGAAATATTTTTCAAAGAAATGAAAGTATATTTCAAATGGGCAGCGAATCATAGTTTCGATAGCACCGCAATTTCATCACTTTATTGTAAAAATCGTCGTCAAATTTGCGCGGCAATACCGAATGTACCGAATTCAGCAGAGCGAAAACAGAGAAAATGAAAAAGAAATTTTGTTCGTTTGGTTTTGGTCGTCATGCGCATACGTTCGAATTGAGAACATTGTTCACACTGATAGAAGCATCAAAATGTATCAGCAGCATTTCAGTGAGTTCGTTTTTTATTTTCTTCATTCTGCTCGCACAATGCACAACCACAATCGCAGAGCATTTCGTGGTGATTCAATCGCATTTCGTGTACGTATATGAATTGAGGGCGGGGCCAGTACGCATCGTCGATACACGATGGGTGTTTACAAAAAAACCAGATGTGACGTCACCAGACACTCTATACGCCAGCACGTTAAATGTCTATCATGAGCCCAATCATTTGGCTGTTTGCATGAAACGGCTGATAGGTACAACACACACTGCACAACAGACGACATCCGTAAGTGGGGTATATCGAGTGTGTTGCACACTCTGTTTGACTCTGTTCAATGTTGACAACCGCTTACAATGTACAATACACCGAAACCATCGATGTTGTACACTCGATTCATCGTCAAATTGAATTCGTATGTGTGAAACGTGCACACAACATTTGCCGTTTCATGTGTGTTGTTGTTGTTGTTGTTTTTTTTTCTTTCCCATTCGTTCTGTTCTCCTCACTGTTACGTTCTTCGTTTGTTTACTGGCAATGCATAGTCGCACCAACACTTGCGCAAAACACACACGCACACATGATTATTGGTGTATTTGGCTGAATTGTACTGTTTTTGTGGCAGTACAACAAGAGACAAAATCACACGAACCATGCATTAAAACGAGACCTAGCGATATGATGTGATGTGTGTTCACATCAGCGAATGTAAAGCAGCGAAGGAACTGACAAAACACACATATTGCGCTGCGGTGAGATGAGGCTTATACGTTTCGGAATGGGAAAAAAAGAAGAGGAAAGAAGAAGAAAAAAAGCAGCAGCAGCAACAGCAGCAGCAGCAGCAGCACACGCAACGACAGTAAGCAGTGCTGTTGTAAAGAAGTGTTAGTAATGTTTGTAGTAGAAGAAAATATAGAATATTGAGTAGACGGCACACAGCGAGTAGTTCATTATTGTCAGTTGACTTCGATACCTCGTTGAGTCTGCACGTGAACACGTTTTAGTGCGTCGCCCAATATAGAAAAATATTTCCTCATTTTTATACATATATGTACACATGTAACATCACACGAACAGATTCAGAGAATTTATTTTCGATTCGATGACATAGAAGTTTCGCTACAAAGTTAAAGAATTTTAAATTCTAGTTTGAACGTACACACGATCACAAGACAGCGACAGAATAAACAAAGTTTTAATTCAATAATCAATTCATTCGGTTCTCATTTTTATTGTGGTCTGTTTTAAAATATTTGTGAACGATCGATCGCAAATCAACGAATTTGTTGAAGTAAAACAGAAAAGAAACAAACAAACAACACAAATTTGAGAAAGAACATAAAAAACCATACCGAAACAGTTTATCGAAGACTTTACAAATTCATTAATGATTTCGACGGCAACATCTGACACATTGCAACATTGTGCAAGTGAACGTAACGACAAAAGCTAATCGACATTAATTCAGGTGCTGAGAGTGACAATCAGTGTAAAAGAGCAAACATTTTTTTTCCAAGTGACATCAACCAATTTCAAAACATTTTTTACCAAAAAAAAAAAAAAAATAATAAAAAAATAGAAAATAATTGTGCGAATATTAAAGGACAACGAACAACATTGAGTCTTAAATTCCAGCACAATAACAGCACAACGGTGGCCGAGTACCTGAATGATAGCTAGCGAATTATAACGAGAAAAAAAATAAGTTATAACTCACAAAAACAAAGCAACACATCAACGCAAGAACAAGATTATAAAATCAGCTTGATCATTCGCTATCAAACAAACACCACCGCCATAAAACACACACAAAAAATTTGCTCAATTTTATGTGACCTTTGAATCGAAACTAAACGATTTGAATAATTTTTATGTTGAATTAAAGAAAGAAAAAACGAAACGTTCGACAGAATTAGAAACTGCTCAACTCAAAGTGATTCCTCGAGCATCAGTAAAAGTGACAGAACATAGTGTATTTATGTGTTTGTGTTTACCTGCTCGAATGGATTATTATCTCAAGTTAAATTGATACAACGTTTAACGAAATCGAAAAATAGAAGAAACAAAAAAAAACGACAACACCCCAAAACCAATGTAATTTTCAAAAGGATTGCGTGAAAAACTGTGACACACAAAAGAAAAGACAAACAAATCAATAATCGAACAGAGATTTTCCTCGAATTGTTTTTTTTTATTTGGTTGATAAATTTCATGCGACGACTATTTTATTTATTTGACTGCAAGAAGAAAGAAAACGTATTGTGTTTGACACAGCCTATAAATTAAGAATCGAACAATAGAAACAACACTCTTGAATGAACGACAAATACTCTCGACGGCCACAACACATCAACCGAGAAAAGCAACCATCAATTCCTACGAAGAGCATGCAGTTGGTTCAATTGGCGTATTGAACTGGTTGCAACGATAATTTCAAATTAAACGGTTGTACAAGTTTTATCTTTTTTTTTTATTTCGAGTGTGCTTTCGCTTCAGTTACTGTTCGAAACAAAGCAAATAAAATCTAAACGAAACGAAAAAAGAATAACACATAAAGTCAAAGTGTGAATTAGAGAATACGGAATAGAGGTCACAAAAGGGGAAACAAACATCAAGCGGAAGAAAAGAAGACACACACACACACACATACAGAGATAGAGAGAGAGAGAGAGAGAGTGAAGAGAGTGAAAAGGAAGAGGAACCGCAATTCGTACTGAATTCGAATTGAAGTTGTGATATGTGTAAAAGTTTTCGTCTGTAAAACCCTGGAAAATTTTGGAGACTTCTCTCCAAAAATGGCCACAACATATATGACTTCTTCTGGGGAATTGGATATGGCTCTGGGTGCTGCATATCACACACCATCGCCTCGAAGCGGCACCGATGCAGGCGAAATGAAATACTTGCATCACCATCACCCCAATCACACCGCACATCATCATCATGTTCCATCGAGCCCAAGTCCAAATACTGGCGGCGGTGCACTGACCAGCAGCTTAAGTACAAACCCATGGTCAGCGTTACATCCAAACGATCCATGGGGCCTGCAATCGCACCATGGCCATCATCATCCCGCTGATGTGAAACCAGAAATGTCACATTTGGCACAACAAAGTAGAGTACAACAGGGAATGGCATCGCCACATGGTTGGCATGCACCAGTACATGCCGCCTCGCATTATGCACCAACCGGTGGCTCACCACTGCAATACCATCCGGCTATGAATGGTATGCTACATCACACTGGACATCCGCATCATCAGAGCGTCGCTCCTCTGCACCATGCGCTACGAGAATCACCACAATTACATTTGCATCCACATCATTTGCAGAGCGATCGTGATGTGAGCGCCGGTGAAGAGGACACCCCAACGTCCGACGATTTAGAAGCATTCGCAAAACAATTCAAACAGCGACGAATTAAATTAGGTTTTACACAGGCCGACGTCGGTTTGGCGCTAGGTACACTTTATGGAAATGTCTTTTCACAAACAACGATATGCCGTTTCGAGGCTCTACAGTTAAGTTTTAAAAATATGTGCAAATTGAAGCCATTGCTGCAAAAATGGCTGGAAGAGGCTGATTCAACGACGGGCTCACCAACTAGCATCGATAAAATTGCCGCACAGGGGCGAAAGCGTAAAAAGCGCACCAGCATCGAAGTATCGGTGAAAGGTGCATTAGAACAGCATTTCCATAAACAACCAAAACCGTCGGCACAAGAAATTTCATCGCTGGCCGATTCACTGCAATTGGAAAAAGAAGTGGTGCGCGTATGGTTCTGCAATCGACGGCAAAAAGAAAAACGAATGACACCACCGAATACAATAGGCAGTGATATGATGGACGGTATGCCACCGTCGCATATGCACGCACACGGTAGCTACCATCATCATGACATTCACGGAAGTCCAATGGGAACACACAGCCATTCACATAGCCCCCCAATGCTTAGTCCACAAAATATGCAAAATCCAAATGCCCATCAGCTGACGGCTCACTAGCAATCAGAGATCCAGGAGTCCATGTCGTCTGCCCAATTTGCTAGCGGATCGAGCCCATCCAAAATGTTACCAACATCACAAATGGCCATGTACATCGATCATCGCTATCAACAGCACCATCAGCAGCAGCAACAACTTCATGCCCGAAGATTGTTTCAAGAGTGGACCCTGCAATTCGGCAATTAGAAATTTATATCGTGTCAATTCTGTTTGATTTGCCTCCCCCCAAATCCCCACGGCTGAAATGCGCATCACCGGATTTGTCGACACAACCATCCTGAATGTGATCCGCGAATTTCTCTGAATTTATTCGTATTTCAGCCACTTACAACACATTCATTTTGTTTTTTTTTTTTGTTTTTTTTTATTATTTTAATTTTTGCATCTTCGGCTGTTCTCGACTCTTTTAACTTCGACGTAGATGCGTTGTTTGTGCAACACATATAACATCGAACGCAAAAGGGCAACCAAAACGAAGCAAATTAATTATACGAATCGTAATAAATACATTAAACATAAAACAACAACAACAAATAAACACACAAGTGATGTTTCAAAACAAAACAAAACAAAAATTAACCAGATGCATAATAATAAAATTAAAGTAAAAAAAGATTGAGCAAAAGAAGATGAAAAACAGAAGTAACAAAATATATGTATGTCCTAAGAATATGTATATACAAAGTCCTAAGATTTAGACAAATATATAATGATCTTCGTCTATAATTTTTCCATAGGCGATTTTAAATTAAAATGTAACATGAAATCAACAACAACAAAAATGAAAATAACACAAATGCAAAGTTCTAGTGAAAAAAAAAACAAACAAACACACGACTAAAAAAAAGCCGACTCAAAAGAATGAAAACAAAATAAGAATACTGTTTTTCCCTTCGTTTGAAAATCCGGCCCGTTCCTCACGCGACAACAAATGTTCAACTACCAAAATGCTGAAAATATGGCGCAAAATTTCAAATGGAATAGATGCGATAAAAATTATACGAAACAAAACAAAAATCATGTGAGATAATAAGAAAAAAAAAACATGCAAAAATCTTAATCATAATAAATTTGAACCTCTCATCTGAATCGTATTCAGTTGAGGCACAAACAAAAAAACCACACAAAACACACAAGAGAGACAAAAATATTTATCGAAAATGTTCAAACAAGTACGAAATAACGTCATTTTTTGTATTTTATGTAAGTAATTTTTAAAACTTTTATTACACATCTTACTTACACATAAAATAATATATATTATTATCTAGTAATATGTTAATGTGGCTTAAATTTAAAATGACACACATACAAAATTGAAACCAACTTAAAATGAAACAAACAAAAAAACCAACCAGATAAAGAGCACAGAAAAAAACGTAACGTTTATTTTGTAAGAACCAGTTAAAGGCTAAAATCATAATGAAACCCACAATCAATCAAATTAATGAGAAAAAAAAGTGCGACAAAAAATATGTAAAGAAGAAAATTGAATAATTTTTTTTTTTTCATTTAGTTTCAATACAATCAATTTTTTTTTTGGGGAAAATTAGTTTTGAATTGGATAAAATTTATTGTTTTGGTGTTTTGACGCATAGTTAAATTTAGCCAAGGAAGAAAAACAAAACAAAAAGTAATGCAAATTGATTTTTTTTTCCTCGCTCTCATTTTGGATGCAATCGATTTTTTGCACAAAATGTTACACTTTAATTGCAGTCCACATACAAATCCACTCTTTCGTTTGCAGTTGTTTTTTTTTTCATTCTTCTTTCGAATCTATTGGATTATAATATCGTGTTTAGTTTGATCGTTTTGTTTCACATTTTTCCCATGTAGTGCTTTATTTTATACTTTTACCTTTGCTTTTTTCCCCGTTGAGTTCTCCGTAAAATGGCACATTTCAAAAACCGAATAATAATGTAAAAGCCCGAAAGTTCCATGGGAATTTTTCGCCAATAACCGGGTGGGCATATGAAATGAAGCCAATTATTGGACATTGAAACAATTGCTTGTAAATATGACCATCTCTTTAGATACATACCTTGAACATGTTGATTGAAAAAAAAGTAAACACTATCTCACACACAAACACACATACATTCATTCGATTTTCGAAATATGTTCTGAATATGGAAAATTCTATTTTGTTGACAAGGACAATTGGATGTAGAAGAATTGCAAACGAAAAGAAAACAAATTAACATAAAGTACAGTAAATCAATTTGAGAGAAAATAAAATCAATTGCATTCTTTTTGACATTTTACGTTTAAACAAGAAAAAAAAAAACAAACAAACAAAACAAAACAAATAACAACCACATTTGGATCGTTGTAAAAACCAAATCACACTAGGCCACACGATCCGATTGTAAGCTATGGTTTTATCTAATTTGTAAGAGAACAGTTAAATAAATGCAATCGCGATGTGCAAAAGAAATTAAAAAAAAAACAAAATAAACACAGCAAACTGCATAGATTTCTTTTCTTTTTTTTATATACACTTGATTTTGTTAACGTGAAACTCTTTGTTCAGTGGAAGAAAACTAAAAAAAAAAAAGAATCAAACTGAAAAAAAATAAATAATAATAAAAAAAAATAAACGTTTTAGAAAGCCCACGGTGGACTGATATAATTGCTAGTTGTTATAATTTCTTTTCTCTTTTTCCTCGGTACTCTCTGATGATGACTTTGAAAAGTGAACATATTTTTCCATTTGTTTCGTTCACGTATCTGTGTCAAAAATGAAGAAGAAGAAGAAGAAAAAAAAACTAAATAAATAAATAAATAATAAAGAAGAATGAAGAACTGTAGAAGGTGTTCAATATATATATAAATATTTTTTTTTTGTTTTTTAGTCGTCAGTGTACGAGTACAAGTTAAATATTTGCTCAAAGAAACCAATTTTTTTTTCTTCCTTCTCTCTCACTCTCGATAATTTGTAGTAATGAAGGAGAACGAGTGTCACGATTCCAAAAATTGTCATATATATATTTATGCTCAGAGCGTTTCATTTGAGAACGAAGGACACACATGCAATGGATCGCATCTATTATATATATAACAACCTAAAACAAGGTAGCCCCCATTACTCACTCTGCATCTCTCCAGAAACAAATTTTACCAAATGAATATATCCGCAAAATGATTGCAATTCACACAACAAATTTTCAACAACACAGAGTGAAAAATACACACACAGAAACCGAGCAAAACAGGAAAAAAACAAACCAAATAACAAAAAAACAAAAAAATTCCACACTAAGAAAACTAAGAAATAAGACGAGAGTTACGCACAGATACCATAAAACGGGAATTTCTCTTTCGTTTGCTTCATGCACGTTTCGGTTGCATTTTTTTTTCGTCATCATTGTTCCTTCCAGTCAGTGTTAAATGAAATCAATGTGCATTGTGTGTTTCGCCGATTTAAACGCATGCGATAAAAGAGGAGCGAAGAAGAGACAAGGAAAGAGAAAAAAGAAGCTGGTAGCTATAAAAATAGGGATGTTGGAATAAACAAACGAACGAATGAACGAGAGAAAAAAAAAGAGATCATTGGGTTTAACCGAGAGATGCATAGGCTGAAGAAAAAAAAAACACACACACACGAAAAAAAACCGAGTCAAATCCATGCAATAAATTACATTGACACAAAAAGTAATAATCCAATAGTTTGTCACTTTGGTTTTTTTTTCACTCTGTCTGCTTTTGTTTTCTTTCTCGTGTCACATACACACGCACACAAAAACAAATGCACGATCGACAGGCGCGCAAAAAGTCATATTTTTCTGTCGTTCGATAATCAACGTTCAAATTAAATGCGCATTAAATGGATACAATTGCAATAAACATGATTGTAAATGGTTCATACATACAAAATCAATTGCTAGAACGTTTGAGCATATCTATTTTTCTTTTTTTTTGTTGTTTTGTTTTTGAATTGCAGTTGGTTTAACATTTTTCGTAAATATTGGTCTTTTGTCATTTGATCGAACTATTAAAATTGAATCCAAAGATATTTGCAACAATTTTTCCTTCTTCCCTCCAACCAACCAAGCAACCAAAAAAAAAAGATAAATGAAAACCCAGACACATACTGCACAATAGAAGTATTTTAGAATCCTTTCGTATATATTTCAATCGAACACTGTCATATTTTAACACGTGCAACAAACACCACATTTTTTGTGTCCCAACCCCCAAAAAATGTACAATTTTAAAACAAATGTAACGCGAAAATCCAATAAAAATATTTTTTAGACATGAACTTGAAATTACGAAAACATGTTCACATTGTAAAAAGAGAAAAAAAACAACAACAACAACAACAACACAAACCAACAACAAAACAAGTAAATCACACACAAAAAAAATTGAACTTAATATACAAATCATCTACTAAGTACGATAAAGTATATTTAATGAGAAATAAAAGTGAAGAAAAGATACACAAAAAAAAATTACGCAAAAAAATCACAAAAAAAAACATAAACTATTGCATATTACTACTATTATTACTATTATAATAATTTAGATCATTATACTATAAAGTCTCTAAAAGTAAAATCTATATATTTGAGAAAGAAAGAATGAAAATAATTAAAAAAAAACACACAACAACTAAATGAGAGGAACAAACATGAGCGAGAAATATTGAGAGCGCAACATTGTTTTGCATAGAAGTTTGAAAGAAGCAACAAATAACAATTCAACAAGCAACAACAACAACAACAACAAAACATAAACATACAAACTGACGAATTGACACCCAAACACTATGAACTACACACCAGTAAAATCAAGAGTGAATTAATATTATTTAAATCTAATTCAAATGAATTTGTACATAATAATAAAGTATAAATATAATGAGAATGAGAGGCGAAATATGAGAAAAACGATGCACAACAGCACAAAATGAGACAAAAGCAAAGCTAAGCTTAAGCGATAAAACGGCGGTAAATGAATGAGAGGAAAAAAAAATTGGATTACAATTGTGGTGGCTTGGTGATAGTGTTGCTTCAGTTGCAGTCTCTGTGAGATTTTTTCAACTGGATTGTGCCCACTATTGCGCGTCTCAATTCAAACTATCTGATAATTATGTAAAACATACATTTAATTAATTAAACAAAACAAAACAACAAACACACACACACACAAAATATATTTAAATAGATAACAAAAAAATGGACAAAAAATGTTTATTGATTAAAATCGTGCATACCCCCGAAACGTGGAATAAGCAAAAAAAAAAACAAGAATCCACATAAAGGAAACAACACCGACACTCACAAATAAGCAAATTGTAAGGAAAACAACAACAAAACAAGTATAGTCTAAGACAACCAGGAAAAGTCATTTAAATGAAAAGCAAAAAAAGTTGCAACAAAAAAATATAACAACAACAACAAAAAAATCGAAAAAATGGGAAAATTCGAAAAAGAAAAACGGGCAAAGAGATTTTCAATACGCAAATTTCGAGCTCAAAAAACCAATACATTTTTAGAGATAAATGAAAAAAAAACAACAACACATACACACACACAAAAAAAATTATTATATTAGACAAGCAGGGTTGATTTACATACGGTAGATTTTGTGGAATAAGTGTCTGTTTGAAGAAAAATTAAATAAAATTTTGACGACAAGCAAACAAAATAAGAATGAGAATAAAAAATCATTATTAAAAAAAAAAAAAAAAAAATAGGCGGAACCTTGTGTCATTATTTCATTGTTTAAATTAAAGAGTATGAAGAGCATTTTTCGTTTAGCCACATCATGTCAGCAATTTGTTGGCGCAAAAAACAGCCAAACAAATAGAATAAAACCTGTGTAAGTGATTTTTTTTTTTTTGGGTTCCACATACAAATTTTTGTTCTAGTGCACACATTTGAAGTTGTCAGTGTCGTTGAGACACACACACACACACTCACATATACACTGAAACATAACATAGAGAAAGAGAGACTGGAAAAAATGCCCGAAAAAAAACTAGTTCGGTGAGAATAAAAAGCCATGTGATTGAGTGTAATGAAAGAAATTAGAGCGCTTTTAAAATAATATGAGACCACGTGACCAAATCTCGTTGCGTTGTGATTGAAATGTAAGTAAAGCAATGAAACAAGTGCGTCGGAAAAGTGCAAACAAAAAAAAAACTGACGAATAGCGGCCACATCAATTTCAACGACCAACAACAACAACAACAACAAAAAATATACGGGTTTCGGTGAAAAAAGCGCGATCCGAGCACCCAAAAAATCACTTTGAAATGTTTGACAGATCGCTGTGTATTTTTTTTACTTCTTCTATTTTACCGTCTTGATTTCCGTGTGCTTAACTCTTTATTATTATTTTTTTCTACCTGTGCGTCACCATGGCATTTAATACTATTTACATAATTCGTATGGAAAAAGAGAGAGAGACAGAGACATATGGATTATGGTTTATTCCGATATTGTTTGAAATTATAGGCTATAAAAAACGTACGAATCAATTGTTTTTGTTGTTTTCAGAGATTTTCAACTTTTGCTCATCAACTTGAAAAAAAATGCGTTGGTTTGTTTGTATATGCGCCTAGTTTTTTCCTCTGTAGCGTAATCTTCTACTTTATTGTTTGGCTCAATCATTTCATTCCGTCTGTGATTTTCACAATATAAAAAGTTAGTTTCGGAAAAAGAATAACACAAAATCCGAACGGTTTTATTTGTTTTTTTTTTGGAGGGCTCATAAATATTCGTAATAAAATGAAATTGAAACAAAGAACGAGTATTTATGTCAGCCAAATATGCTTAATCGAAAATCTAATGGGTGCGTAGAATATTTTTTAGGCTTGTAACATGTTTGTTAAGTTAAAACTTGTTAGATTCATTTTTTTTACCATCGTCTATTTCTGACCATTTAATCGACTAACAAAAAAAGACATGAATAGAATTGATTTTTTTCGTTTGTCGTTTCTTTAACAAAATTGAAGTTTCAATGAAACGATTCCAGTAGTGGATTGTATTTGAGATTGAGTTGGTACAAGACAGAGTTACAAAGGACAGCTGTTAGCGTGGCTGTTGTTTCGATTTCAACGTTTCGCCCAATATCCACTGTTGATATTAAATGCATCACAATGCGATATCAAATGAGTTGCGATGCAGCCACAAATCAATAGCCACATGAAATAAAAGTTCATCAAAAATAAATAAACAATAGCAGGTAGTAGAAAATTTCGATGCATATTGCCGAAGAGAGTTAGGGAGATAAAAAAAATTCTCGACATGGCAACCAGAGCAACCAAGTGAAGATAGAACGAAAAAAGCGCATATCAAACCGATTGAGAGAAAAACACCATACACAACACACACACACACACACAATAAATGAGAGAGAAATACAAACCAATTCTCACCGAATCGCTATCCGCCGACGGACAAGATGCTATTATATATTATCATTATTATTGTTATTATGAAGCGTATCGCATAGTGAAATGTTGTAAAGTTGGAAAAAAGGTCGTCGCACCGTTGATATATTCCTTTTTCATCTACACACACACACACACACACACACATACACCCAAACGTATGCCCAAAGTGAACATCTAACAATGAACGAACTCGTGGTGCTTTCATCGTGCATTTTCCACTGTCAAATTCATTTGTGTACTGTTTTATATGTGTGTCTGAATTTTTTTTTATTTTCTGTTCATCAACTTCTCTCTCGACTATTTTTTTTTTTTTTTGATTAAATCGGTTGTTGATGTGCCATATAGAAATATGTTTCCCCGCATGCCCATACACCAAATCTACTTTTTTTTATTCCATTAAATTGATGTTGTTTAAAAGAATTTCATTCCCAAATCGGTACCGTTTTGCCGGCTATTTTTCTATTTATATTGTCTAGTCTCTATCAGTAGTAAGTTTTTGACTTTAAATATACCAAAAAAATAAACCATAGAGAAAGAGGTTGATATTGAGCGGCAAAAGAGCACCTTCATACCGTCGAAGAAAATCGATTGGAATTCGAAAGTAATCACTGACTGTGATTTATATCGCGATGTGACAATCTTGTGGATTTCTTTTCTCTTCGGCTTTTGTTGTTGTTGTTGTTGTTGCTGTGTCAAAACAACATACACTCCAAATTCAGTGTCGATTTTACGATGCACAAAAACCGCTTGCTAACGTATTTTCTTCCGGCCGATGAGTGTGTGTGTGTCTATGTAATATGTTTTTCAAGTTGAAATGACCAAAACGACGGAAAAATAATATTTTGTGTGGAATTTTATCGGATCCCATATTTGGTGTGTCACGGTATTGTGGCGTTGTTGCTGCTGCTTATTTATTCGCAACACACACACACACTTGTAGACCATCACACAATGAAATATATATTTGTATGCATCTAAGATTCTCCTGCTTAAAGTCCTTGAAATATGCATGCGAATTGGTTTGGCCTTATCCGTGCGTTAAAAGTTTTATCGTATGTATCGTCATTACAGCCGGTGATATGCAAATTTTTGCCGCTATACTCAGCTAGTCCATTTCTCTGTCGGTCTCTCTCTCTCTCTCTTTCTCTCTGTCTCTCTCTGTCTCTCTCTCTCTTTCTCTCTTTCTCTCTTTCTCTCTGTGTGTCTCTCGCCTTATATACAAACGATAATTTTTCTTACAGTCAGCGCACATGTTTACGCTTAACGATTACATTAAAACGATTTTGATTATCAATATTTTTTCGTTGAACGTATTCGTATAATATTGAATCATAACCATTTGGTTGAATAGCCAACACCGGCTATTGCTTGCATCGTTTCAGTTTCAATGCGATATGAATTGCACATGTTTATTAAAGCGTGTAAGTATTAATTAATAATCATATATGAATATACTCGACGTTTCGACGATAAGAACTGTGAACAAAAATATAAGCAACGAAGCAATTGAACTGTATACAGTTCTCTTACGATTCAATTAAAAAACTTTTTTTTGGTGAATATGTGCAAAACATGTGATGACCAATGGGAGCAGCTGTAAGGCGGCAGTATACCGTTTGTCAGTTTGCATTTAAATTTATTCGCTTCCGATCGATAAGCAAATGAGTAACGCATCAAATAACGTAACGGTAGGAAGTATTAATGACACAACAAATTGAAACCGATACAAAGAAAAAGTCAAATTGAAATGGATATGACAATCAAGAGCCAAAACAACAACAACAAAAAGGTCGCTGAAAATTTGGACATCTTGCAAATCGTCGAGAATTGAATTCAGTACACGAAATGTATTTAAGAAAGGAGAAAAAAAAACCAACAACAATGAAACGAATCGGCTCGCAGACATCGTAATTGCAGCTGTCAAATACTTAACGCATTTCTTAATCTGAAGCACACCAAAAGCAAAAAAAAAATGTTCTCTGTGCGTATAGATGTGTGTGGTGCGCTCAATGCGCACGTTAAATTGTTGATATATTTTTTCTCCTTTTGCAAACATCAATCAATGATATGTCACTTCAAATGTTGTAAGTATGAAACACCGCAGAGTAGTGAAAAGTGAACGGATCCAGTAAAACTTGATTAATACTTATCTCTTCTTATGGATGCCATGCCACGGATCAAAAAAACTGACTTTTGAAAACAAACACAAAAAATGTGTGTGTGTGTCTGTGTTTTTTCTCTTCGTCGTGTTGTTTTGTTTTGAGAAAAATCAAATCACATCAGATTTGTCTCTGAATGAACCAACAATGTTTGTGTGCTGAATGAAGAGTCAAATAAATAGCGCTATTATATTTTGCGTCTTATATACCTTTTGTTTTGAATTTTGAAAATCCATTTAGAGCCACTTTTTCACTCTCTCGATGGCACTCTGAGTAAAGATAGACCGACACATACAGGCCACTAAATAGAGACATGCGCATCGGGCAAACAGCAACCAGAAGAAAAAAAAAGTCACAGCCATCCGAATTGAAACGTTTAACACACAACTCGGCCGGACTTTTCGTCTTACAAAACCAAAGGTGAAATGAAATATTTCAAAAGTATTTTATATATGACGAATGTGACGTGCAATATACCAAAATATCAACACGAACCGATTCAGGGCCATAAAAGAAATCAGCCATCGATAAATATGTGCGAGTGTATGCAAGTGTGAAAGAGAGGGATACACTTCAATAACGATAGCTTTAACAATTAAATTTAAAACAGTCCACTAAAAGGGAGTTGAGGAAAAAAACCGCACACACACACACACACACACACACACACACAACACACTTTGTTTTGACGTGTATATGGGCTGATGCGTGCTTTTATGTTGACTGCCGAGTTGTTCAACTTTTTTTTTGTTCTTCACTGAGCAATGTGCAAGTACATTACATTACACACGATGTACATACGATTTCTAGCATAGCCTTCCATATCACATGTTGATACACATATATTTCTTTGCGATGCAGTAGAGCAAGTAGTAGCTGCGATATAATGTAAAAAAAAAACCGAAAAACGCCAAGAAAGCAACAAAAAAAAAACGCACAAAAACAAAAGCTCGACAGAAAAAAAGAGTCTCCATGCCATGCACAGCAGTCTGTGTGTGTTTGATGTGTGGCATAGTTTTGAATATTCACGTAAATCGAGTTGCGTTGTTTGTATGCGATTGTGCTATGTTTGTTGCTGCTTCTTTGCCATATTCAATTGCTGGTGTGTGGAGCGTCGTGCAACGTGCAAGTATGATTGGCGATGTGTGGTTGGCTCAATTCGATCTGTTTTTATTTTGATTCTTTCGTGTTTCTTTTCGATGTTGTGTGTGTGTATTTTTTTCGTTGTCTTCTCTCTTTAACTCTTTTTTGTTTTTGTTTTTTGCTGCGCTGGTGTTTTTATTTACTTTGTCTGCAATGCACTTTGAGCATTGTGTGTCTTCGAAAAACGTTGCTTCAACTACGTTTGTACATCGTATAGATTTATACATAGTCCGCACGTACTTGATTTTGCTCCTCTGTTCGATGGCGTTGATTCCGCGGTTGGCTACTGCGTTACAACTATTAGACTGCTGGTGCTGCGCTGTTGCTGCTTGATGAGAGAAACCTTGACGCGGGCACGTCCTCAATAAAGTATTTTGCAACAAATTGCTTTCCATAGGTTTGTTATTTCTGTCTTTTTTTTCGCTGCTGTTGCTGCTGCTGCTGTCATTGTTGTTGTTGTTACTGTTCATCGCATGTATGCGCTGTGTGTGCTCTGTGCGTTCATCTGTACTTTACAATATGCCCATTCTGACACACAGATAGATAGGGTATTGCCGGTTGGCAATGCCGGTGCTAATGTATAGGAGCTCATGGAAAAAAAATAAAATAAATGTAGAAACTTATTTGCGTTTTATTACTATTATCATTCCATTCTGTGCTACGCACAATTCTATACATCAAATTGCCAGTCATTAGTCCATGCACACGGCTCTCAAACACACTCACACACACACTAACTCACTCGCTCACAGAGCATTGTTTGGCTGTATCAGATAATTTGTGCGAATTTATTCATTGACAGTTTTTATTCGCTTTAGATATTGTTGTCCCTGTTACACCTTGACTTGATCATTGGGTGCATTTCCAACACACACACATCGAATCAATGTTCGGTTGTTTTATTTTTCGGCGATTGTTTTGCACATACCATTTACCGAATGACAAAAAAAAACGAGCAGAGCGAACAATTGAAAACGTGTCCAACCAAAGGAATGAATGCAAAATAGTTTGATGCATGGCGAAAACAAATTAATATTATAAATAGGTTGACATTTTAGTGACAGCATTGCATTGGATGCCGTTGGTGTGATAGTTAATGTTCAACAAGTTTGAATTTTTGAATGAAGATTTTCTCATTTCAATAATTGGATTGTGTGTGGTTTTTTTCGTCGTCTTCTTCTTCTTCTTTTTCTGTGTTGTTTTTTTGTTTCAATTGCTCAATGTGACGCTTGAATGACACGCTTCCACGCATTTTACTTCAATCGATCGTACAGTGTGGCAAACAAGCAATAGAACAAACACATTTAATTACTTGCGCTAGTGTCGTGAATTCGCTGAAATTGCCATTCCAGTTGTTGAAACAAACTAAAAAAAAACAACCAACAACACAATCAATTTTTCTTCTTGATGGATCGTGTTAATCCAATAGCATGCCAAAAGAAAACGAAACACAAAACACACAAACATAAAACACAAAAGGTCACCGGAAAAAGAAAACCAACGCACCTTAAACGTACACGCATCGCAATACTGCAAATAAATCGACGTTGATCGTTACCATCGCATGTCGACGCGATTCTATACATACAAACAATTTCAGTCAATTCTAAGATCCATTTGGCCAGACCCCGAAAACATTACAAACAGTTACGTAACAGTTACCAAAAAGACAACAACAACAACAAAAACCACCTTAAAATCCAAACGGTTTACCGTTTTTTTTCGTTGTAAGTATCATTGCAACCGTTCGTCAAAATGATGAAAATCATATATATGTATTTAACACGTGTGCACCTAGTCAATGGATTTTGATCGTGTGCTGGTTGCGAACGCTGTGTGTTGAATTATTTGGTGAAACACAAACGTCCAAACGGTCCAGCATTGTTATGGTCTTTGAAGCATCATTTTAAGAATGACAGAGAAAACAGAAAACGGCAACAGCAACAACATGGTTGAAAATTAATTGCCAAAGTTAAACAAACCATAAGTTTAATGACCACCTTTTTATTTATTTATTTTTATTTTTTATTTTCTGCTGCCTTTTTTTTCTCTTTGGTATTGTTGGACGAGGAGCCATTGCTTGTCAATAGAACGGTAAGTGGCCTATAGTTTTAATGTGAGCACAATGAGCAATAAGCAATGAGCAATGAGTAGTGAGCAGTAGCCAAAATATAATTTCTCAGTGTTAAACAAAACAAACAACAACAAAATATGTGGTGTTTTCAAAATATATCAACAGCAACAAATATCACAAATGAAGGGAACAGATAGAAAAGCATTTTTAAACCTTTTGCTTGAAAAACAACACAAGACAAGTGTGTTTGCCCCGTGCCAAGTATATTATTTCGAATTGTTTGTATAGTCAAAAAAAAAACTTTCAGATACGTCAACAATTTGCACAAATGTATGTTCGAATGGGCTGTTTCAACTGGAAATATAATGTTAAAATGCGCACAATACGAACCAACCGTACAGAGCAAGAGACTAACCAATCGCGCGCGCACACATGATGTAATTGCAAATACTTTGACGCTAAAATTCTATTTGCCCATCGGCAATGCGCATATATTGAACAGTTTAATCAGTAAACAATGGAGTGAATGTGAAACAATAACTGTTCGCCAAGTTCAAACAGCTGATTTGTAAGTAATTTTTTTTTATTCCGTTCCATCGCAATTATTTCGATTTGAGTATGCCCTCGTGTCGCATTTTTGATGCGATTGATTTTCTACCTGGGAACTAAGACAACATTTTCCAACTCCAATTTGCACAATCGTTGTTTGATACTTTGATTGAGATTTGGCGAAACGAGAATTAAAAAAAAACTTGTGGCGATTTTCTCAAGGATGTGGTTATTGAATAAATGATTCACACGAATAATATGCAATTGCAATCAATGTTTGACATTTTGGTTTTCCCTTGATGATGTGAGTGTTTGTTGGCGAAGAAAAATGTTGGCTCGATGATTCAAAACAATGATGATGAATTCTATCACGCCTGTAAAGCCTACACACTTCAATAAACCACCAAACCTAACAAATTAATATCTAACTATCTAAATATAAGCAGCCGCCACTGATGACAACGATGATTTTTCTCATCTGCTGCCTTTTATATTTGTTCGAAATTTCAAGCTGTCGGAATTGTTTTTTTGTTCTTTTTTTTGAAATTTATTGACATGCTCATACACTTCAATAAGCGATCATTCTACGTTACCTACATTCGGTTAAAGTTTAGTGTTTTGTGTGTGCTTTTGGTATTGCGCGCCTGGTGCACCTAGATCAACGACAAAAAATACCACTGACATAACAAGCCAATGTGTTGAACAACGACAACGGCAACGGCAACGGCAACGGCAACGGCAACGGCAACGGCGACCGGCATCAACAACAGAAACACTATTAACATAACAAAATTTTAATGACGACAGCAATTTTGATCCACAGACGAAATCATCGAGCTTCAGATATGGTTGGCTTCTAAACCATACAGTGCTTGATGAGTATTGCGTCGCGGACAGCATGAAAAATAAATACAAAGAGACAACAACAACAACAACAAAAACATCACACCGAACACACAACTAACCTACAGAATGAAAGAGAAACACATCAACAAAATCAATTTGGGTATAGAAAACAAAGAAATCCACCACAATGTGCACCAAAGAAAATGCCATTGAATGTCATTTCACTCTCGGCATACAGCCAACGAGTTGTGTGGGTGGTTGAAAACGTGCGCTTGCCGTGTATTTATGGCAATTTATGTTTGCTCGCATCTATTTCATAATCCATCGAATGATCAACCTCAATTTTGTCAGTTTCTTTTGTATACCAGTCATTAGACGACTACACATAATATTATGATTTGTTTTTTCGATTTGCTCACGCATTATGAATTGCCTATTTAAATTGTGGCCAATTGATGTTGGATTTTGTTTTTTTTTGTTCAACGGAAATGAAATTGGTTGATAGATGTTTGACCTTTCATTCAATTCAATACATATTTAATTTGGTATTTGCCTCGTTGAAATGAGCTCAATCAATCAAAATCCCAATTAGTTGCTGCATCGCTAAAATTGAAATGCATTTTGCACTGCATCGTTTTCGTGCATATTGAGAAAATCAACAGAATAATTATGTGAATACGACACACACACACACAGAGAGAGAGCGAGAGAGAGAGACAACGAGATTAATGGAAAATCAAAAGGCAATAAAGGAAAATTGCTGAAGCACACAAGCATAATGAATGTGACAACGGTGTGTTTGGCAACCGGGTAATGAGCAATAACAGCGGGCTCACAATATTTTTCTAGCTCTGCACTGCTTGTGATTGTGCCTGTCTGATTTGATTATGGGCGAATGGATGAGAACGTGCATCAGTCCAAGACGATATCAAACAAGAGAGACATCGCTCAGTGGCCAACGGAAGCCAGTAGCTAAGTGACAATCAATCGCAATTAAACATGTTTAAAAGTCATTCATCTCGAAGGTTGTCAAAGCGAAGATTGTCTACGGAGTATGCAGTGTGTGTTGAGTTCATCTAGTAGCTCCACACGCTTGAACAAATTACTGTATGTCATTGTCACTGAGATTGTTTTTGCGCGTACATGCATAAATACGATCTGGCGACTGGTAACCAATAAAAAAAAAGTGAAATTAATAAAAACATCAAACGTACGTGTGTGTGTGTGTGTGTGTGTGTGTGTGTGTGTGTTTTCCCTATCTAATCGAATGATTGTTGGCTCCCTGGATGTTCTAGAGCATACTCAAACGATCAGATACATTCAAAATGGCAAATTGAACTCAAAAATCTTTTCTGTCGCTAATGGGCAAACAAGCGACGATTAGAGGGCACAGCGTCGATGAACATATAATTTGTCTCTCATTGTCTTTCGTTTGGTTTTCATCGCCTTTTTTTTGAACCAATCGCAGACACAAAATGCAACGAATTGATTACAAACAGTGACTCTGTGAAAAACGAAAGGGAAATAATCAAGAAAATGCTTAATGATAATGAATTGGTTACATGCGATTTAGATTCCATTCAAAAAAAAAATCACACGACATGATTATGTGCGCTCAACTAGTTCAAGTTCTAGAGCATTTTTGCTGCGTATGTTATGGCAATGAGGCAATGCAGTAATGCCGTACAATGAGATACAGGGAGAGAGGGAGAGAGCGAGAGAGAGATAAAGGGATACAGAAAACAGAGGAGAACAGAACAATGGGGCCTTGCCGTTTACCAATCACATTTTACCCAAGACGATTTATTAAGTAACCCGTTAACTAATAATCGTACATAATAAAATGTGTACATCGAGTAAAAGCAAAAGGATAAAAAAAACAATCTGATATTGGATGCACTGGCTGGCGTTAAAAATGTAAATCGCAGAATTTCATTTTATATTCGAAAAATACCTATCAAAACTGATTGCCATGAGTAATGAGCTCTGTCACTTGAGTTTTGGATCCTCTGTTTTGCCAATTTAAATGTTTAAGTGGCGCAAATGTCTATGCAAATGTCAATGCAGTGATACTTTATGCAATGCACCTTTGCCAAGTGATATTTTGAAGATCGCGAGCTCTATTAATGGGTAAGCGCATGGGATACGCATGCATTTTAAAGCTTCAGACATGGGATAAAACAAGTTAATAATTAAATGCAAGATTCTTGCGAGACGAAACGGAAAACGAGAATAGCAATGAAAACAAAGTGCGCATGGAGTGAAAAAAAAGTTTATCAAGTGTACAACACACAAACACAAACACACACAGAATGAGAGAGAACAGAGCACGAGAGATGAAAAATTATGGATTCACATGTATCATCTTCAGCCAAAGCAAAAGCGCAAGCACTCGGCACTGGCACAACCACCGACCGATATGTATATAAATGCATATGCATAAAACAAAACATCGACTTCGAGTCAAAATTCAGTGCAGATCTGTACAATAACTGAGTTTATCGCTTTTGCTCTTGTCTTTTATTTCATCGGTCGATTGCCATGTTCACTGTGTGTTTTCTTACACGTTTTGCGTATTACTGCAATAACAGGGAACGATGACTATG
The DNA here is from genome assembly GCA_030463065.1 of Aphidoletes aphidimyza. Taxonomy (NCBI): domain Eukaryota; kingdom Metazoa; phylum Arthropoda; class Insecta; order Diptera; family Cecidomyiidae; genus Aphidoletes; species Aphidoletes aphidimyza. The sequence continues at coordinate 26,645,127 of CM059998.1, read as the reverse complement.
GCAAGATAAATGCATATTTGAAGCAACGATGCTCACGACGACGAACAGAGAGAAGTACAAAAAAAAGAGACCACATTCGCACAAAACATGCACAAGAAATTGATAAATAAATTTATGAATGAAAATAAAATGTTTGTGTGCAATTCAAAAGGAATGAACGAGAGTAAAAAGAAGAGAAAACGCACATTGAATGGACTAAGAACGAGACGAGAACAAAAATGGAATGCGCGCATGGATCGCGCACCGACAGAGACGAAAGCACATGAAACTGCCAAATGGCAAGAAAACGATATGTAACACACACACAAAACCTATGAAAATCAACCGACAACGAGTAGCGAAAAATTGTTTGCTTCGCCGGTACTTGTTCTGCCATTGAACTATAAACCAAAATATTGTTAAATACAAGAGCGCGCGCATTTGCAGTTTGGTGCGTTGTTCTTGTTTCTCTTCTCAATTTCCATCTCATTCACCCTCTACCAGCCGACGCTTGCCATTTCGCTTGCCGTTTCGTTCAGTGCAGTCTTCTGTTGTGTTGTTTTGTTGTTGTTGTGGTTTCTGCTTCATTCATACACTTTAATGATGATTTACTGTTTATTTATTCTGACCGCTCTCGAAGTGATAAAGTGATTGTAGTAGTCAGTTTTCGGTTGTTATTCCTGCTGTTGTTCGTAACTATTTAAAAATCAACTGGACTTGTACACATTTAATTTATGAACCGACTTTGAGATGTGGTGTTTTTCGTTCAGCGATGTGTTCGCTACTTTTTTTCACTGTGCTCGCGCTTGCCATCGTTTTGGATTGGCCATTTGTCTGATGTGCATATGGAAAAACGTGTATAAACAAAAAATACGTGTTTTTTTTATGTTCGTTCTTCATTGTTGTTGTAGCTTAAGAGTTGGCGTTTTGAAATTTTCAAACGGAAATATTCTCGGATGCAATATGGTAAGTTTGGTTAAGAGAAATGTGTTGACCGATAAAAGAAAAAAAATCAATTGGAATTTTCATATGCAGCTGTAACGCGATAAAATACATCACAAATCTATCCAATCAAATGCATCTAGACATTTAAACTATAATCAATGATTAAACAATGTGGCGCTCTGCGCATTTCCTGTAAAAAAAAGCACATCGCGCCACCTTCAATTATATTTAAATTCAAATTAAATGCATAATCGTAAGCAGCTACTGGATTCAGTAGCTAAAATGCTACTCATCTCACCACAATCAACGCAGGCTATAATTTTATCGATGGCATATTGCTAAGGAGTGGATAGAAGAGGTAAGTTTATTGCATTATCGCTTACATAAAACCTCACATTGGAGTTGGAGTCGGAATGAAATCGAATGCCTCATGATATGGCACTTTAGAACCGATCAAAATCACACCATAGCAAAATGGCAAACGAATCAAAACCATAAAGTATTAAGTAAAATGAAATGTTCACATTGCACATTACAGCTTTTACCATCTGATATAAATAAATGTACCCCATTCGAAATATTGAGTGCATCAAGTGGAAATGCAACATAAAAGCGTCAGCGTTAGTATTAACCATTGACCAAAGCACATAATTAAGACTGAGAACAACCAAGCCAAACGCAACATCCTCACACACGGAACCAAAACCAACTGCAACAATATTTTTTTCCCCTCTACACAAATATTCGTATGATCGTAGATTATTATTATTTCTGCACACAGGTGAATATTCCACACATAAGTTTGAAAAGTGAAATTTTGTTTTTGCAAATATCAAAATCATTTTCCAATCGTATCGAAAATGTAATAATTTTGGTTTCGTTATATATCTAAAGTTCAGTATAGATTCTGAAAAAAATCAGATCGATAAAGTATCCAGTCAATATTTCCGTCTGTGTATGTATCGCTGGTTAGTTTTATTTTCACAATGCGCCTTGCAAGTTTGCTACGTCTCTAGGCAAAACTCATTCACTAATGCAGACGAACATAAATAAATAAATAAAACCGTAACAATGATAATAATAACATTGTGAAGTGAGGAAAGGCAGCAAACAAGTTGTTTTATGTTGCATTTGCATATCGATGTAAGTTCACACTAATAAAAAAAAAATGTTGCAATCGCGCGCGCACCCATCCATCCTCATATCCACAGACACACGCATACAGTCGATTCGAACAAACGATGAAATAGCAAACTAGCTGGGTTGCGTGTAAATTCATTTCAACTTGACGTAGTGATGCTATAATTTTTATTAAATTAATGACACTTATAAAATGGTCTTATAAAATAGTAAGCTGAAAGATGCAATAAAACAATGGAGACGAACAGTCAATAGAAGTGGATAGAATGCATAAAGAATAGCAAAGCGAGATGACGAATAATAAACGCTCATTGGCCATTGCAAAAAAAAAAACTAAACTAAACTAAAGAATTGGTTTCAACCGATGATCATATCGAATTTAATTAAAGTCGACGCACACACATGCACGCACGCACAAAATACACATATTTTCATGTGTGTTTGCAATTAAACTGCTACTAATCGTCAATCATTTCATCGCATAAATGTCAATCGTTGAACCAAATGAATTGATTGCCAATCAAATGAGATTGGCAAGCGCCATGCAATTTTAGCGAAAAGAAATTTACAATTTGCGCCACCACGTTCAATATATATATATATATATATATATATATATATATATATATATATATATATATATATATATATATATATATATATATATATATATATATATATAATAAATAGATTTTCGGAATGGGAGCACCATTTTGCCGCCGTCATTAACGGTGCAAATTGCAAAATAGCATCGTCAACTAGAAAATATGATTGTATAATAAAAAAAATTCATATGTGTGTTTGACCTCGATCTTGACTTGACACTCGACCGGCGAATATGCGAACAACGACGACGACTCAAAACAAGTAAACGTACGGCGCGCGCACACACACACAGCATCCATATAAATATTCTCGATTACCTAATTATTATTGCAGTTGTGATTGGTTGTATTGAATTAGCCGCGAGTAATATTTCTAACTGTGACTTTGCGTTGTAATGTGTGCACAAATGCACATTGGAATTTGTACACATATCGCGCTTACACACGCATTGGTGTGCAATTCACTTGAGCCACACGATATGTAATATGTGGCTCATTAAACCATCGTATAGGCATCACTGTATTGCCATCGCGACAACGATCATTGTCGTTTCATTTTGAAAAAAAAAAGAAAAAAAAATAATTTATGCGAATCGGTACAACGCATCCGACGATTCGATCTGAAACCTGTGCGTTTCACTTGTTTTGTTTCATCTTCTCTTTTTCCTTTTTTTTCCTATTTTCATTTTTATCGCGTTTTCTCTTTCTCTCTCTCTCTCGCTTGTTTTCCGTCAGTCTATGACCAAATTGAATTATTTGCGTCCAGTCATTTCAGTCAATCTTCTATTACAAACATTCACACATTGGATTGTCTTATGGATTGAGTCTTGCTGACGAGATTGCGATACATATACTCTATTGACCAAACGCACATATAATTTGCCATTTATCACATAGCGCGCGCGCGTGTGTGTGTGTGTGTGTGTGTGTGTGTGTGTGTGTGTGTGTGTGTGTGTGTGTGTGTGTGTGTTCGTATGGTCTTCACAAAACTCATAACAATATTGAATTACGAATAATTGGAATAAATTAAGACGTCTTTCTTTCACCGAAACAATCTAAACGATAAAGACACGTCATAGAAACTGCCATCGCTTCTCTCTCTCGAAAAAAAACTCACTGATCAAATCGATGAAAAAGCACTCCACACACAATTGCAAATCATCTCTTATAACATTTTATATGTATTGCTATTTATTTTTGCACACACATTTCGATAATTTGCTTCTAAATTCCCGAGTGTTTCATTTCAATCTCCATACCATCATATTTTCAACCGAAACTGCCGTTCAACGAAATCACAATGCAGTCATGAATATCAAGCCTCTTATTAAATATAATTAAATGAAATTAGACGTCATTTCCAAAAATAAGTAGCATATACACTGGGGGCCTATAGTCGGTCTCGTCATTCGATCTGCACTGGCCGTTTTCAATCGTTTATTGTCTTCTCGTAGCAAATTAAATTCGTTTTAGCCCGCTATCGAGTCCGTATTTTTGCAACCATTTATATCACATACATCAGATTTTATAAAAAAAAAACATAACTGGTGGCCATTCTAGACGGCTGACGGTGTAAAACGACATGTATTCGTTTCACATAAACGATTGTAGTGTCTCAGAACGTTGTCACTTATATCGTATAATTATAGTTTCAATTTTGTTGTGTGTTAAACTGTGTTTTAGGTCAAATCAATATAAATTGGATGTTTCTCTCATTACCAAATAACCATGACCTAGGAGTATTGTTGAATAGGAAATTTCTTTTATTAGTTTTGTTTTTTAAATTTTCGCATAGATATTCATTTGCATGTGGATTTCTTCACAGTGTTTTTAAGGTTTTTGTTTTCGGTGTACGTTTTGTGTTTGAGTGTTTTGGTTTTTTTTCTCTCTTACTCTCTCTATCGCTCGCTCTCTCTTTGTAGTAGATGCTTTGCATAGCCTCAGAAATGTTGACGCGCATTCAAATCTGCTTTACCTTGGCCGATTCGTATATAAAGCTCAATTTCGACCCGTTTTCAGACAACATTGATGACATACTGTGGCTATAATTAGACGTACTAATCAATTAAACGAAACAAATAAACTAACATCAATGACTGAAAATTCCGATTGAACTGATTTGGTTATGTGTGTGTGTTTTTTAAATTGTTTAAATTGCTGGCCTCGCTTTTAAAAGCACAATTCAAAACTGATTTCCACAAGAAAAGTCGAAAGAAAACCGCAAAATATTCTGAGCAAAGAAAGCTTTAAATTATTCTTACTTAACGACAATCATGCAATAAAATGATTGGATAGAATGTTCTAATATGAACATCTCGAAAATCCACTCTCGTGTCTCGTGAGCGCATGCGTTTGCGATTTCGATTATGTCATAAAATGCATGACTACGCTCCACTAGCTGTGTAAATTGCGTACACATCAGCACCAATCCAAACGCTTGTGCATCAAAAACACTCACACTGATGCAAACGAGACTTTGAAATGAATGTGGAAGTGTCAGTAATTTGCGGCCATAAATTTTAGTTAATGCTCACGCAGTTATTTACGGTTCACAATTTTTCGCTTGCTTCTCTCTGTGTTGCTGCTAAATTATTTTCTGTTTTTTTTTTGTCAGTTTTGTCAGTTCCTTCTTATGCACATTATTCTATCGTTAGAATATTTTAAATTTTTTGTTTTTGTGAAATTCAAATCTTGTTCATTTTTATTCGTTTCTTTGTTTGCTCAAATTTTCGCTAAAAAACATTGCACACTGTAAAATTATCGAGAACGAAATACCAAATTCGCTTTTTCAGTGGATAAAACCATGAAGCAACAAAAACAATATGAAGAGCAGAAGGCGAATGAAGCTACGACAAAGTAAACAGTATATGTGCCAAATGTGCAATAAGTTTCATTCTGGCATCATCACATTTAATGTACACTATACTTCATATATCATATTGTTAGGTCTCGAGCGAAACCAGCGCGCCAACAGTATACTGCTGTATAGAAACGCTTAAATGTGTATTGCTGTTGTGACGTTGATGCTGTTTATGCGCTACCAGCAAAATATAGATATTGTTATAAAATTATACTCCAGTAAAATTGGCAACTGAAAATAAGCATTTCGCCCTACAATCGCGCACACCACATCATCAAATGCTCAGCACAAATTTGATCTTGTTTTTTTTTGTTGTTGTTCAGTATTTTTTTCGTCGTGCATAAATATTATGATGGCAAGAGAAAAAAAAACGGTTCAACGAATCGCGCGAATCGTTTGAACGCCGAAAATTGACTCTACCATGGAATTATGATCAATCCATTTAGTTGTTGCAAAACGGCCAAATGTATGTTTAGCTCTCTCCTTCTCTCTCTCTCTTTCTCTCTTGTTCGCTCTCTCACTCAATCTTGAAGAACCTTCAGTAAACCGCTAATTTCATACAGGAAAACTCGATGGAAAAAAGTATAAATAAATAATAGAGGAACCGGCGAAAAGTAAGCAGAAGCATTCAATAAAACGAATGGAACGCTCAAATCTAAATCAGTTCTCATTAAGTGGCGGCAACTCGTCTGTTAAATTTACAAATCGGAAAAATTTTCCACGATAATCATAATGATCATGTAGTTGCAGAGTGCTAAGTGTCGAATTGGTCCCGTTCAATGAAAATTAGAACATCACCTAACAGAAGAGAGTGGGTTTCATCAGTAAACGTAGCAGAAGCAACAGCAACCACAACAACAAAAACACAAAATATAACAACTCGTTTTTGTATGGGTAATTCCATGAAATCGTGATTGGCTTTATTGAAAAATAATAATATTTATTTTCCAAGCGGGGAATTTCAGAAGCAACAAAACATTGGCGTACGATGGCGTAAAAGAAGATGCCCAAAAAACATTCGAGAGCCACCGCGGTGCATGCCTTTTTACATCGCATAAATAAATAGACAACTACAAACACATGCACTGTGACTATTTATTCAACAAATTACTTGACAGCAATCGTGTTGGAAGTGCTTCGTGGTTCTTTTTTTTCGGGCCAAACTCATCTTTTTTTTTTTAAATTTCTTGTTCTCTTGCACTTTTGATCGCCAAAGCAGCGAAGAAAAAAGTCATCGAGTTCATTACCGCCAGCTGCATTTTTCGCCAACATTTATTCTTCGTTTATTTTTTTTCGTTTTCTTTCGGCACAAATCATTCTAAATAATAAAATAGCATAGCTGCATATTTTGAGCCGGTTTTAAATGCGGTCACCAAAGATTTCGATTTGTCGATGGACATTTCAACAGATAAACATTATTAAAAGTGTTTCGGGCATACGAGTTGGTGTAGTGTCAATGCAAAGTATTAGCTGACATTCTTTGGTGTGATTTGGGTGGAGGTGAGCGGTTGTAAACTGATTGGATTTATGTCAATTGTGCAATTTCAAATGTTGTTAAATATCACAAATTGCACACAATATGCGATTATGGATTTGTATTATGATGGTGGCTTTTCGGTTCAGCTACCGAAAAAAAAAATAAAAAAAAAAAAATGAAACTATCTACCAAATGCTTAACGGCTACTGTGTAAACCGCACTTGAACAATCTAAGGCGCACAACATAATCGTTCTAGTCGTCGAGCGTTCAACAAAATACACGAAATGTAATAAATAAAGTACAAAGAAAACCTCTATTATATGATTAAGAATTAAGGTCAAACGAACACAACACGATTTTCACATCCATTTAAAACTCCCTTTTGGTGTAATGCGCTTTGCTAGTGTAGTTCCTGCCAGATTTGTATGTGTATGTGTGTTGTTGTGGCCACAACAATGGAATTCAAAATAGCAGTGCAACCGCCGAACACAGCCACATGGAGATTAGCCGGGCAAAACGTCACAAAGGCCACAAAATGTACGAACTGAGCTCGGAAGACGAGCCCGAATCCCCGACCAAATGCAGGCGCAATAAAAAAGCACAACTGAAAAGCAGACAAAAAACAAACGCACACACCAAAAACACACACCGTTCACCAAAACATATCGATATTCCATAAGCGATCGAAAAATGGTTTTTTTCCCTTTAAATATATCTGCTTTTTGTTTTGTTGTTTTTTTTTGCCATAAAAATGTTGTGTCGTTTTTATTCAGCTATTTTAAACAGTGGCTTGTGTACTTTGTGTGACTACTGGTAAAAAAAAAAACAGTGGCCAATATTTTGTGTGTGTTTGTTTGGGTCTATGGCTAAAGCCAAAACGCCGATAGTACACCCAAGGCAATTCTCAAAGCATCGTATTTTTATGAGGATTTTTTGTTTTTTTTTTTTTTTTTTTCGTTGACTCTCGTTCGGTCCGGTTGATGCCACTCTCATAATGCACCATAGACCATAGACTCGATGCTTATGAGTTTGCAAGCTCGTGTATACCCCATTAGAAAAGATCAGTCTTAGCATTCAAACTTTATGTTTGCCTAGGTATTTAGCATTTCGGCGAGTTGTGAACATTGAGCCGAGCCGACGATTCGAAGCGAGTGCAATAATGAATAAATTGTGAAACAATGTGCATTGCACATTTTGGCTGAAGCGTAACCATAAATACACATACACACAATTTTGTTTATATAGCGGGCTACCGAATAATATTCATTTACAACAGATAAAATTCTAATGTACGCGTAGAAATGGTCGCGGCCGTTTCGATGTGCCAACAATAGCCAGTTATCACGGCGAATACGTGCACAAACTAAAGCGGTTCGCTGAATATGAAAAGAGATTCTTGAGCTCGTTTTCTCTTTGTAGCAACACAACAGCACGGGAGAATTTGAACACAACAAAAAAAAAATCGTAGCAACAACAAACCGAATAAAAGAAAAGAAACCATACAATCCATTGACTTTTTTTTGGCATATTATTCACTTATGAATGCATATGCGTTGCGATGTACTTGTGTTCACCGTGCACCGATTTTTCATTCGGTTGCAATTCTTTTGCAGTGACCATTTTCGATGATTTTGTTTTTTCCACACGCGCTCCGGTTCAACGGCAAGCTCGTGCATCGCAGTTTGCTATTTTGCGTTTTGTCTGTCGCATGATCGGTTGTCCTCTTCACTTTTATTATATTTAAATTAAAATTGTTCTGGTTTAGCTATTTTATAGATTTATGCGGTAACCTTAGACTCTTCGATTATCCTCGTTGGCGTTTTTTTTTCTCCATTTTGTGTTCTGTTGTGTTCATCGCGCTTTTTTTTCTTCATTTATTGTATTTGGCTACTGATAGTGCGCTACTGCCGATTTCTCTCTCCCTCTCTCCCTCTTCCTCTCTCTTTTTCATTTTCTATGAAACTTCTTTTCACTTCTTTCGGTATTCTTCACGTAGTTTGTTCGTTTTCTCTTTATCTCTCTCTCTCTCTCTCTCTCTCTCTCTCTCTCTCATTTCATTAATATTTTGTGACTTCGTGCCACGGGAGTCGCGTACGATTTGTATAGAGTGGCATTCGGCCTCTCTTGGGTGAGCTCGTCGTGCATATGCACATTTATGATACTGCGTGATTCGGTAGCACTGAAAAATTTCAATAATATTGAATAATAACACACAATGCAAGTGGAAAAAAGGAGTTTATTTTTTATGAAAATCGCAATTCTTTTTCATTCCTTTTGTTCGTCATTGCCGTTGTGTGCCGGGTGATGTTGTTGTTGTTGGTGGCTTCTTTCTCCTCCGTCATCGTTTTCTCTTGGTTCGATGGTTGTTTGGTGAAAAGCAACAACAATAACAGCAACAGGAAACAAAACACAAGGAACGAAACAAATGAAAGAGAAAGAGAATGAAAAGGAGGAAGAGAGAGAGAGAGAGAGAGAGAGAGAGAGTGAAAGAGAAAAATCCAGCGACGACTGCAAACTGCACAGTGCACAACGCCAAAATCACAATCACTAAGCGAAACACTGAATGAAAACAAGTTGCATTAATCCGATGTCTCTACAGACATAATATGCGATATTGCATGCTCCACATGCACCCATGATATAGTGAAAAGTGCGCGAGCGCGCTCTTGCTTGCGACGATGCGCACACATGAGTATATGCAACGTGTGCAGTGTGCACAGAATAAAATGTATAAAACGCACTCAATGGTTCAAAAAAATACGAAGCAAAACGAGAGAGCCAGAGAGAGAAAAAAAACAACACAACGGCAACAACAATAGCCATGAAGGGGGCAAAAAGAAAAAGGGAAAATATAAAAAAAAGATACAAAATCAAAGCGCCCAAAAAGACGAGAAAACGAAAAAAAATACAATAAAACATCAGCGAAACCAAAACATCTAAATGGCAAGTGATTCGGTTGTTTTAGCCATTGGCAGTGACCACTGCATTTTTTTTTTATGTGAACAGAATGGCAACAAATAATTTCTATGTTCGTCATGTCAAGCGAAATGGCCAGCAACAATATCAGCCAAACTGGAATCGAACCCAGAACCATGAGCGAGACAGCGATCAGCAGCAAAATACACAACGCCAATTGAGTGTTTAAAATGAACAAAAAAACTGAGCTCCTGTACAAAGACAAAGAACCAAAATGTATGAAAAAGAAAAACATTCAGATTTCACTTCGCTTACATAAAAGTGCATTCACGATGAAGGCAAGTAAAAACTGGAAAAAAAGCGACGATAAATAATAAAAACAAAAAAAAACGTGCATCTTAAGTGAAAAGACTTCGAACTGCCGCTGTGCATTCGAAACAATGGAAACTGTTTGAGAGAACAGCAACAACAACAAAAACATGCCAACTAAGAACAAAACAGAGCGAATGCAAAGTGCTGAGATAAATGACCCACTAGATGCCAGAAATTACCTAACCGAAAAAAGCGGTTTATTTTTGCAAATAAACCACACAAAAAATGAACTCTTTCAATCATAGACCAATGGCTCTTTTGGTTATATTTATGATTTGGTTTCAGTTGTTTTTCTCCGTCCCTCCCCCCATTTTGATCGGCCCTGTGACTGTAAATCAGATTCCAATATCGACAGACATCATTAGCAAAGCACTTGCTCACACGCAAACTTCAAATTAACTACATCATTTAGAATCATTTTGATCTATAATCAAATACAAATTATACGATATGGAATGCATAAATTCGCCTTCACCACAAGCAGAACTGCACTGCATTGTTATTAGAATGTCTTCATTTGATCGAAAAGAATCTTAATTTATATCTCACACACATTTTTGTACGCTAGTTTTCATGTCATGTCAATGATCCATTGAAGCTGTGTGCAAATCACAAATCAAATGAACCATTTGCGTTAAATCGCTTGAAATGTGATTAGACTTGAGAAATTCAGTGTGACAGTTTCGGTGAAAAATGGTTTGGCCCATTGACGTTGCTATTTTCCAAGACTTTACCTATTTTCTGATGCAATATCAGATCGTTTATATTCCAATGTGAAATGAAAATGGTTGTTCACTTTCAATATAATAAATTCATCATCAATTTACATTGCACTTGACAGTGTGATGGATACATTAAAATAACGGGCAAACAGTCATCGTTGAAATCAAGTGCGATTAAATTGCGAATTTCTTAAACACATTGGCCACATCTGTCGAAACTCTAGTGTAGTTCATTAAGAGAAACATCACGAAGGCACTTATCCAATGCGAATCAACCAACAAAAGTTCAAGTGATCAATAATTTCGAATGTGGTTTTAAACAACAACAACAACAACAAAAATGGTTTAAATCCGTGTGTTGAGGTGTTTGCAGATGTTGTGGTCGTTTTTCGCGTGCCCGAGAATGATTTGTGACCAGTGTGTTCAGTTTAACATCATGACCAAGTGCAACAGTGCAATGGAAATAATGTACACTAGTCAAAGTGGACAAGAGAGCAAAAGAGCCAAAGTCAGAGCCAGAGCAAGCGACTAGAAATTAATGAAGTAGTAATCGCAAACGCTCATCTATAAATGTGCTATCTATTTATTCGCGCGCCAGACTTTTTCGATGTTGTACACGCGTCGAACGATTAGATTTATAATCAGAGCGATTCAATTTATCAGCGATTTCGTCGGGCGCTCTTGCCTAAATCAAAATGACTTTCAGGTTTTTTTTTCTCGTTTTTCTTCTCTCTCTCTCTCTCTCTCTCTCTCTCCTCGGTTTGGTTCATGTGGTTCAATAAATGCTCTAGAGCAAGTCAGCACATTGCTAACACTTGTCGAATGATTAACCGTGGCTCTTGTTGCAATGCGATCATTTTGTAAAAAATAATCGATTGTTTTGTGTTTTGTTTGGTTTGTTCGTTCATTTCGTTTGCATTGTAGCGCTTGGCATCGAATCGTTCAAATTTAATACGTGCTCGGTAAATTTATTGAGCTGATGATAAAACATTAAATAAAATCAAAATGTTGATTTTTTACTTTTTAGGCGTTCCTATTAATTTTTGCGAGAGCGAAACTCTGTTATAATATTTCGTATGCGGCGAATGTAGCCCGAGTTTTCGATGCTTTTGTGATTATGTTTTTTTCTTTTGTAGTCCGATGTACACACACAAACACACACACTCACACACGCGGTTATCATGCACTACAGAGCGAAAAGTGGACGAATGCGCGCGCTTTCGACGAAATTAATAGAAAGAAAATCGCTATTTTGCTCTCTTTGTGTTTCGATTGATAAATGTATACGAAAATGCATTTAACAAGATGCCTGGCATGCACACATGACTTTCGCAACGGTGCACTCTGTTTGGCAATTGATTTATTGCCGTTTCATTTTTTTCTTTTTTTGGTGCGCTTACTTCTTTCCTTTCGTTTGTTGCTCGGTATTTGTTGTTGTTATTTTTCATTTTTTTTCTTTTGTTTTTGATTCTGTTATTCGCTCCGATTTTTCCCTTTCGCTCTTCATTTTTTTAAATTTTGTTTCATTTTGGTCTGGCCAAATCAGTCTATGCTCAAGTTTATTATTTAAAGTGGTTGCATTGAAAATGTCCGTCCGAAAAAAAATTGTCGTTTCTGCGATCTCATTTTTAATTGGCCGCCAAAAAACGAATGTGTTCTAAAATGACGTTCGTCAGAAAATCATCATTTTTAAATGTGTTTGGTTTTCGGTGAACACCACTTCGGTTAATATTGGTCCATGATCGTTGACATCGTCTATTGTCCGTTGTTGCATTTCGATCATCGCTAAAGAACCGTTCGTTTCAACATTTTGCTACAGTCTGTTCAACAAATGACATGAAACACTAAATCTCTATTATTATTTTTTTGTTTTTTGTTGAAAAGTTAGTTTCAAATCGGCTTTCATGCTCAATCGACTCAAACGATGCATTTTGTCGAAAAATTTGGTAGTCGCAACGTGATGCGAGGATGATAGAAACGATACTCTGATTTCAAACGTGCATGAACGACACTTCGACTCGGAAACGCACCGAATAAGGGTAGGCTCAACTGTCAGGAATGTGATTTTTTTTCTTCTCTTCGTTCACAATATTTACGATTAAAGAAAAGCACACATCACAAGCATCAAACCAAAGCGAAAAAAAAGATGCAGTTAGTCTCATGAATCCGTCTCGCAATTTGCTTTCGTCTCTTATCCTACGGAATATTCTGTTTTTTTTTATGTATGCTTCGCTCTTTTTTGTTGTTGTGCTGCTTTAGTTTGCTTTTGCCGATCTCAAGAGCAAAAAGAGAGCAGATAACATCAATCGATTGAATGCCAAAGCATAACCATCGTCGATTTGTCTACACCCTCAAGCAAAAAATGGCGTGCAAATGCGAACGCTCGCTACAAGAACCATAGTACAGAATACACCAACAATAAGAACCAGAGCAACCGGCGATGTGGCCCATTCTGTATTTAGAAGCCGTTTGCACCGTCATTTTTTTGTTGTTGTTTATATATGTATTGTGTGAGTGAAGCGATAGCGTAACTGTGCATAAATAAATTACAGCAAAAAGCAATTTCTGCACTGTCATAAGTCATGGGGATAGACGAACCGGGCAATTCCGAGACGATTGAAAATGAGCCAAGCTATGTGCTAGATGCAAAGGTATGCTGTCGAAAAAACCGATGCAGATTGAAAGTAGATTATCGCAAGTTGGATCGCGTGTTAGCGGACAGACCAAGAGACAGTGAGGGCAAAAAATAAAAAACAAAATTAAAAAAATAACACCAAGCCAAATAGTTGTATCGATAAAAAAAAAATTAACACCGATCACACTCACTGAAGGAATGTCGCATTGTTACTTATCGTGATAATTTTCTATTATTAATTATCGACAAGGCGCTGGCGATGTTATCTCATCGATATTGAAATGGAATGTTCAACTCATCTTGAAATTGCACATTTCGTTCAGTTGACGTTTTCAATGGTGTCATGAACAGCCGCTCATAAAATACAAATGTATTTCAAACAAACCAGAATGTAATATGCGAAGTAGATTTTCTACTTGAGACACTGGCTCTGGTTTGGTCGGTCTCTCTCTCTCTCCCTTTCTGTTTCTCATTTTTGTTCACAGTTTGATGCAATTTTAAATTGTTGATTGGTTTTGTGCTCTGCAGAGTTTTATTCAAATACAAAAAAATATAGTAATATCGATTATTAACAATTTGCGATAAGAAATTTGAATTTGACATACAACTTTCAATGAAAATCGAACAAACAATTGACAATTTGATTCGAGTGAAAATGTTTGATTTAAAAAAAATGGTTTATGTGCGCTCGAAGTGAATTTCTCACCACAATCAATTACATGACAGTTGAATCCGTGGTAATGTTCACCACCTTAAAATGAGAATGCAATGATCGCTTTGATGTTGGTCCACTTCACTGAAAGCTTCAAATCAAATGAATGTTTGTTACGTTATGATTGAACTTGATATTAATGTGACAAAATGATATCATTTTAAGAGAGATGACTCAAAAAAAATGGCACAACGATATAGCATAAAAAACAGTATATATGTTGCATGGGGCTTGGTGTGCCAAGGCATTGCTAGATTTTCTCTTTCTCAAAGTGAATCGCATCCAGAGCGCTCGTATAACGATAAAACGCGAACGAATGGTCGCATCATTATGAGCCATATAATTAAAGATGATGGTTTGATTGCACAACGTCTGACGCACTCTATCTCTTTTTCGCTCTCTCTCTCTCTTTCCCACCCGGTTGGTCCCCCATCACAAACTCAGTTACTATGAATTGTCTTCGCCTGTCTTTTTTCTCTTCTCTACGCTTTTATTGGCTCCCGAAGCTAAAAATCCAATCATCTGATGCCAGAAAGTACAAACAATTTCCGAAGTGTCATTACCAACAGAAATCCGCCAACAGGTAATCTCTTGTACAAACCGATTCACATCATCCACTGGGTCTCTCTCTCTATCTCTGTCTTTTTCCCTCTCATTCTCTCGCATGCACACGAGTTTCGTTGCAAGGCGCGAAAAAAAAATAGAGAATCGGGATGAAACAATTGCAGTAGCCGAGTGCCGTGCTGATTATTTCCCATCATTCTTTCGAGCATGCCGTCGTCGATCGAATATGCGGTAAAGCGTTCAAGCATCCAACAACATCGTAGCAATGGTTCAAGTCGAAAAGAACGAACCAATGTAAAACAAACTCTCACATCACGACTATACAATTTGTTCTAATGGCTGCTTGGATTACGTAATTGTCAACATTTCAATAAACAAACGCGAATACGAAGCGTTTTTGTTGTTGTATTTTTTTTTTTTTTTGCGCTTGCTAACGATGCTTTTTATACCTGATTCAGTGTTTAAATGCGACCATGTCTTCTCGATGTTGACGGTTCAGTCGAGTAAATTGGGTATACGATGCCAAACGAATTAGCCAAACACTTTATATATATTTATATATATGCTGAATGCACTGAAATTACTGAAATTTGAAATGGGAGCTGAAAATAAAATAAATTTATTCGTAGTGGACGATGTCATTTGTGTGTGTGTGAGCGAACGAATCGTTTCAATTTTCTAATTAACCTTCCGTATGTTTTATGAGAATTTTTGTTGTTGTTTTTGTTACCATTTCAAATGTGACATAAAACATTCGTTTTGTCAAATCATTTAAATCATGTGCGCACTTAAATTCGCATTCGATTGACAACTCAAGAGATCTCATTGAATCTATATAACTCGTTTGGGGCTGGCTACTCTCGACTAAATGCTCTGACACCATAAATCGTATTCGAAAAAAATTTATTATTGGCATTTTCCAAATTAATCGACGCAACAAATGAAAAAAAAACCAAACAACGATCTAGAATCAGATTCGAAAGTAACGGAATGCAGTTTGAAATGCAAGACACAGTATGGTCAATAGCTTGGATATTTTTGACAGCCGTTAAGAAATGTCGAAAAAAAGCACACACACACACACACACACACACACACAGACATCAAATCAAAATACGATGTGAGTGTGAAAATGCTGACTTTTGAGCGTACACCACCCGCCCGCCTGCCCGATCGCATCGAATGCATACGTGAATTGGTAGTGTACATATACTTCATGCACCAAATACGGCCAACCGTTCAATTCATTCATATCAATCAGAAAATATTAACCCGATTTCGTTAACGTTATATTTTTTTGTTTTCCTTCTCTCTCGTAAATTTAATATTTTTTCTCTGCAAAAATAAAACACAAAACGAATATTTTTGGTTTGTTTTGTTTTTGTTTTTGAAACGAATCCAAATGAACTTGCCTGGCGCTGGCTGGTTAATTCGAATGTACGTTTCGCTGTTGTTCTTTTGCATCGCGCTCAAATGAAGTCAATTGAAAGCGTAAACAATGTGTAGGCGCTCAATTTATCTCTGCAAAAACATCGATTCGACCGACAACATTTTCTGGTGCAGTGTTCACATTGACGGTGCATTTCAGCTACAGTTATTGCCACTGATACACACTTCACGCGTACTTCGAATGCCATTGTGTGTGTGTGTGTCCAATGCAGAAATATGTATGAATTTTTTTTTTTCTCTTTGGATACCGTTCATGAGAGTGTGATGCGCATGCCAATCGAACAACATGAACATTTGATTGAGTATAGGAGTTGTCCAATGGAATCGTTTATTGAAATATTAAAAACACGGTAAACACATTTTAACGAAATCGACAAAATTAGAACATTTTCAATGTTCGTTTCAAAATGAACTCTGTTAGACAAAATGATAATAATAATGAAAAAAAAAAAAAACAAAAACGAAGATGGGACGAATGACAACAGGTCGGTCAACCGAATAATAAATTTCAATCTGACCGCGTGCTGAAGTGACAGCAAACAGCATCACTGTATCTGACACGAGCGATCATCGTGGAAAGAATCTCTCATTTCTAGGAAATTACACATAATTCTTCTGTTTTGTTGTTGTTGTTGTTGTTGTTGTTGTTGTTGCTGTGTATTGTGCTCTAGAGCGACATTTTCTTTGTCATTTGTTGTCATATTTTCGTATATTGTATTTGGATGGGGATTTTTGTTGTTGTTCGTTTTTTTGGATTCTGTTGAATGCATGCGCTTTTATCGTAAGCGTACACCACACGTACATACCGAACTTTTTGACTTGGCTATTTAGCCACACTCTTGCACCCAAGCACGTTCAAATATATCATTCGTTTGTTTTTACAATTCTACCTAATTTATGGAAATGTATTAACAATCAGGTGTTAGAAATCAAATGTGGAGAACAAAATAACAAAAAGCTCGTGTTTTATGGTCATTTTATTTTCTTACAGTACATTTACGATATGCAAATGTGAGCGTCAGTTTTTTTTTCTTCTCTTCATTGTTGTTGTTGTTGTTGTTGTTGTTGTTGTTGGTTTGTATATATGAGAAATTATAAGAGAGAAAAAAGCAACAATCAACGCAAACTAAATTGAATGAGAGCCGGTGGAGGTGAGACGCACATATATTACTATGGAATGGGTGCGACAGAGAAAAAGAGGAAGAAAGAGAGTAAAAGTGGCAATGAAGCATTTTTTCGGCTCAGTTGGAATGGAGCACACATAAAACGGCCAAAAAAAGGTGATGTGTGGATTCAAAATCAAGCAACAAAATGGTAAGAATTTTTATATTTATTGTACTTTATTTGACTTGGTACTAAATTTGTTTCCCCTTTTGGATGGGTAACAGTAAATGCGAGCACTCGCAAACAAGCGGCCAAGATCGATATGCCCATTGTACAGCGTACACTGTACACTGTACACTGGAGTTTTATGTGTACGTATAGAGTATGCAACACCAAAAAAAATTACCTATTTCATTCACCAAATGGCATTGTTTACTCGTGTTAATTTCGATTAAAATTACCCGCAAAAAAATACATATCACTTTTATTTTTGGTTGCTCACTGAGCGCATTTGTCTAACGATTATTATTATTGCGATCACTAATTAGGCAAATATGTTGTAAAATTGAGGTGTGAATTAATAAAAAAAAAGTGAAACACATCAAAAAAACTAAATTCATTGAATTTTGTGATCTTGGTTGAATTCCTAGAAAATGACAGAAAGCTTCATTTTGGACAGCTCCTCCTAATGGATAGCTAATTTTTCCAGCAATTCCCAACTGCAAACGTTATTTTTTTTTCAGGACGATTTTTGATGGATTATTTTTTTTGTTCAGGTTGAAACGAAACATTTTCCTCTTTTAGTGCGAGTTTCGGTTTCAAACGATTCGCAACAAGCAAAGTCAAAACATTGAACTAGTCTATGTTTTGTGTATTAACCATGTGCACACTGAATTCGGGGAAAAATACAACATGAAGAAAAACCGAAAAAAAATTGAAAAAATAAAACAGACACAGAGAAAAAATAAACGACAGGAAAAAAGTGGCCAAGCAGCCGATACATTATAGCATGGAGTGCGTCGCCAAAAATACATGGCCGAACGAATGGAGGGACCAAACAAGCCATTGAAAATTCCGCCATTATTATTTTTTTTTCGATTCTCTCTTGGTTGTTTGATTTTTCCAATGTTGCGGCGATTACAGTTGCCTAGGTTACGCGTCGTTGGAGTGTTGTCTCATCTATTATATTATTGTATACACGAATATTTCCATACATACCAATATTTATATCCACCTATTGTGTTATTTGCTGTCATGCCGTCTCTCTACATGCACATAAAATGCCGAATTGTGCTATTTTCATGAACGGTGGTGGCACAGTGTATGAGTGCGAAGAATGAAGGAGAGAGCGAGCGAGCGAGCGAGCGAGTGAGCGGGCATAGAATTGAGGCTCCATTTTATGCATATATGTGTCTATGTGACTACATTGCCATATTTATAAGCGAAACGAACAACAGAGAAATGATCGAATCGACAGAGTCGTAACTCCCGTAATACTGAATACATCAGATAATTTGTGGTTAATGCGTGCATATGTATTAATTTTTGTACCAAGCTATATTCACTCTTTATACAAAAGATTATTTATATCATTATTGTCTATCAGGAGGTGTGTGTGTGTGTGTGTGTGTGTGTGTGCGTTTTGGTTGTCTGTTACTCTTCTGTATTGCAACCTCTTTCCCTCCATGCGCTTCAATGCTCCCGTCTTTAAACCATTCGTTTCCTTCTCATTCTATTCCACCGCTTTTTTTTCTCCTTTCATTCTTTTGATTGTTTTTTTTATTTTTAAATACTTATTAAGTTAGCCATCCATGCATATCGAAAAAGCCATATCAAGACAACGTTGACTAACTTTTAGCGCAAATAATTTTCGACTGCCATGTTCACATGTTCTTCATTTTTCCTCTTATTATTTTCGCTCTTGATATTTGGTGTAAACAAACCATTGCCAATAGGAATTTTTACCGATATTTTATGGCGCAATGGAGCCATTACAGTGTGCCTTCAAGTTCAAGTGCAATGGCCGCACTGAAACCGTACACACATTTTCTCTCTTTTTTCTCCCGCTCTCGACAATACTCAATTAAAAATATGCTGCCGCAATCTTGGACTCGGCTCATTTTAATAAATTGTCGTTCAAGTACCGACCAAAAATCACCGTTTAGAAAAATGTTAATTTGTTCAATTGCAATACATTAAATGTGATGTAAACAGTAGATAAATTGCTTTGTAGGCTTTTTTTTGTTTAAATTCCGGTGTTCGGCCATTGTGTCTGCTTGTGCCGGAATTGTAGTGGCTGTAATGTCATGTAGTATAGCCAAAAAAAAAATATACAATTGAAGATAAGGCAGTTTTCTGTCAGTTTATCGGTTTATAGAGAACGATCAAGCCATGAATGTTGCACATAATACACTTAAAAAAATTTCATATGACATGGTCTGGCCCCATACAAAAGACACCGAAAAAAAACCAACTTGGCTTCGTTGTGTTTTTTTTTCTATCTCTTCATTATTATTATGTATAGATGACATTGCGCATGACTATTGACACGCAATTTCATTTTACTTTTACTTGGAGTATTTTACATGCGACACACAGCGGTTCTAATTCAACACATAATATAGACACAACACAACCTCGACGAGCAATTGTACAAATGTTCGCGTTTTTTTTTTCTTCTCTATTCCAATAGACTGGTCCGTACTGACGCTTTTACACATTTGACATGTGATGGATTATCGGCAGGAGGACGGAGTACTACGAATAATTTAAAAATAAATAAAAAAAAAGATCAAAGATGACTGATAATCAAATAAAAAGACCAAGAAATGAGGCAATAGTATGTGATTGTCATCAGCACAACACATCTTGGGCCATATGTAGACGCTCTCGCGTATCATACTTCTGGTGCTACAGAAGAAAATTCACCCAAAGAATTTATGAATATTCATGAAACTGTGCGCGAAAGGTGGCTGCTGTCGTGGCTGCTACGGCTGCTAGTCACATACGTCCAATGGGTTTGTTTGTTTATTCTTCTTCTTCTTCTTCTTCTTCTTCTTCTTCTTCTTCTTCTTCTTCTTCTTCTTCTTCTTCTTCTTCTTCTTCTTCTTCTTCTTCTTCTTCTACTTATGGTTTTATGCTGGGCTATGTGTGTGCATGCACTAAAGATATGTTATTGTTTGCTCGTTGAATGCCATTACAGAAATTCCGTTTGATTTTGTCATGTAAACAATTTCGCCATGGTATCCACATTATGAGACGATTGACTCTTTACACACCGAACGTAATGTGCACGTTGAGCGTGTGTTTGTGAGCGTATACACAATCATATTCATATGCATTAATTGCTTATAAACTGCGGTGATGTGATTAGTGTTGATGTCGAATTACGCGCATATCAGACAAATACTGTCTGCTTGCAAACAAACAATTAGCACACGGTGGCAATCATTTTGACAGGAAGTCGTTATAGCAGGGAAATGAAAATTGAAAGCCAAAAAAAAACAAACCAACAACTAGATAAGAAATTGAAACGAATCCGGCACTCATGAATGGTGGGTGTAGCTCTAGAAATGATATATATTACATAAGCGAGACTTCATAGAGTCAACGAAGATATGCAAAATGCGGGTCGAATTCCATTTGGTTTTGCCTACGTTACGTAGGCTACGTACAGCTTGTACGATACAAGGATGTAATTTGTGCTCAACATTGAACCCACATTTTATTTTTGGACTGACAAACACTATCATTTCGATTCAATTATACACTCATTTTCAGTGAAGATGGCAATGGCATAATTTTATTCAGTTTCAATCGATGATATGATGACCGATTACCGATTTATCGATTTTTTCAAAGCGATCGAGGGGATACCCACAAATATTCCTTCGATAAGCAGACGCAACTAATGCCAAAAATTCGAGATTACGATTGCCATAAATCTTGCATTTCGTGTTTTGTGAAAGTCTTGATGGAGTCAACCAAAAATTGAAAACCATATCGATTCGTGTGTTCCAGGTCCGTGAAACGACCAATTAGACGCCAAAATGGAAACGGGATAGATATACGACAAACTTATCGCGGTGTCTCGCATCCAAATAAATCTGCATTTAGCATATTGATAAGTTTGAGAAATTTTTTTTTTCTCGCTGTTTTATCGAATTTTGATCAATGCTTTGAAGAAAAAAAATCTCTTAGTCATGCCTATTGAAATGGCAATCGCACGAGCCGGACAAATACAACAATCTTCTCGGTGGTTATTTACGATGGTTTTTCTCTCTCTCTCTCTCTCGCTCTATCGACAGAAATAAAAAAAAATATGCCATTAGCATAAGCGTAACTGCTTGAGAGAGGTCTGGATGTTCGGTGAAAGGTGTTGCCTTAGACTATTTTGATGACCATCATCGCATCATCGGGTATATCTACGAAAGCCATCGATAACTTATTGTTATCACATGCCGAGTGTAATTTGCTCGGCCAAAAACTATTTTGTGAAAGAAGTTCAACATCTTTGACGATTTCGTATATATTTCTTGAAACATATTTTTTTTGTGTGTGTCTCGAATAAATATTAATCGTTGCATTCTCTAGCCGCTTGCCTCCTATCGTTAAATTTATATGGATTTTTAAATACACATTCGGTCATTATCTATTCGCTAAGTTTTTATTTGTTGCCCAATTTAAACGAAGAAGAAAAAAAAATCATCGTACAAACATGTATAAATAAATCTTGTCACAACAACGATGAATGAACGATAAAAGAGCGAAAAGCGAAATGAGCATTGAGTTGACACAAAATGAAGGAAAAAAAAACTTTCAAAATTTTTTGGTGATTTGGCACACAATTGTACAGTTATGTCGCGTCATGGGTTTGGTGTGTAATGCGTTTTCGGTCATCATCACGAACGATTTAGATTATCGATCGCAAAATGAAACATTTCCAATTCCAAATTCCGATTTAGTTTTTGGAAAATAATACGCATCTCTCAGACGGCCGTTAGGTGTTTCATCATTGTGAAACGGCTGAAAATGCCGAACACCAAAAACAAATAAGTTAAACAAGTGTTAGTAAAAACTTCAAACTGAGCACCCAAAAATAGTCTATCGATATTGAATTTATCTCTTTTACTCCTTCAACCGTTTTACTCACGCTCTCTCTCTCTCTCTCTTTCACTATGTGTTGTGCTGTTGACAACACACACGAAAAAAAAAACACCTTAAACCAAATACAAACCTAAAACCACGCCGTCCAGCGAAAAGCGATTTGAATAAAAAACAACATCAAACGATCGACAACATTGCCCAATTAACATCGCGATCGAAACCACGTGAATAGCAAAAGAATTGTTGTTTTTGGTAATGTTTGGAAAAAAAAGAGAAATTCAAAATATATACATTGGACACAAACGATATAAAGTTCGGTTATTTATGGTAATTGTTATTACTTCGATATTGGTTAGCTTTATTTATGCTCACTGCCAATTGGGACGATTGGCGGCATTTCAACAATTCACATGGAATAGCTTCAAAAAACCGACCAACATTTTAGTTAGTTTATATTTATTTTTTTTTTTTTCGCTTTTACATTTGATATTTTGGTTTTTATTCCACACAAAAAAAATTCAAAACTACTTGAAACGCTTCACTTAACCAAATGATTGTGTGTGCTCGTGTATTCAAATCTAATTTTTGGATTTTATTAGCGATGATGAGCATGCCAAGTCGAAATATTTAATGATATTCTTCGAAATGGATCCATGTCTTGTGAATATGTGCTGTCTTAAGATTGGGATGCCGTGAAAACCGAATAGAAATGTTCAACACTTGAATGGAATTGCATTCTTGTGAAAATTGATTGAAGCAACCAGCAGAAGAAATAAGAAAAACACAACCATACACACACCAACGCCGATCGCAACGAGACTGGCTGCAAATGCAATCATTTGTAGTATACGCACAGTCTGTGAGTTGATTTTTAGTTTTTTATTTATTTATTTTTGTTTTTGAACCATTTAAGAGTAAAATCTTGTGGAGAAAAAAAAACCTCGAATCAAATGGCAACTTGTTTAATATTTATGTTTAACAAATGTGGAATTTGGCGGACCCTCAGAATGAAACCGCGATAAAACGTAAAAGCGAAGCATCATCAAATTAAAAACAAACGCCAAAAATGCACCGCAAATCGATCGAATCGCAGAAATGCAAGAATAACACATTAGTTTTGGATTTCTTAAGTTCTGATTTTTTCTGATTATGCACATTCGGCTATGCTCAGCTAACTGAGTGTGTGCTCGACTTTGTTGTTGTTTTTCTTCTTCTTTCATTTTCTGTCTGATTTTTCAGGTTCAAGACCGTTTTCGTTTCATTTTATTTTCTTGGCAAATGAAGAAAAAAAAACACACACCATTTTTTTTCTGTGTTCATTTTTCCATATTCTTGTCGATGTGCTGTTGCCTCATTTGGTGGTGTTGCTGCACTGCTGCCGTTGCAGTTTTTTGATCGATTTTTTTTTCGATGAACCTGCACAAAAATGGGCCATTAAATGAAGAGCATTTTTGATGCTTTCAGCGTTGCATAGTGCATTTTTATACATATTTATATCGATTTGTGTTCGTTTAGCGCAGCTTTTTTTGTTGTTGTTGTCTCATTCATTTGACTCTTACTTTTTGTCTGTCTGCCGAATAAATGCTTGCTTTGGAGTTTGATGTTGCTTGTATGAAACTTCAAACATTTCAACTTTATTGCCATTGACTGTAAAACATCCCTCGCATCGAGTTCAACCTTTGAAATGGTAAACAAAAAACAAAGTTATCGTTTTAATAATGACAGCATCGGTGTTTGCGGCCTTTGGTCATCGTACTTCGAGAACTTATCACTGGTTCTGCTTGAAATAAATGGATTAAAATTCACATTCGAGCTTCAATACATCAAATGTGTGCCATTCATTTTTTTTTTTTTTTAAATGATCGAGCACCGAGAACCCTTTCCATGTTTCTATGGCAAAACTAAACTTTACGGCTACAATTGACCACGTTTATTATATGCTTTCATTTATTTTCTGGTTTCGAAGCGTTCGCGCGTCTTTTTTTCCATGATTTTATTGTTGGCCTGCATCATACGCATCGATCGGTGTGTAGTTCTTCCATTCTTGATATGATTGCGCCTTTTTCGTAGTCTCATGCATTAAGTAAAAAAAAAAATGTTTGTGAAATGATATTGGTTCGTTGGTTGTTGAGCTGAATGGGTTTCTTTTTTTGGTTATTCTTGTTGTCTTTTTTCCGCCGAAGAGAATATGCCTAATTAAAATTTTAACCGAGTCCAAACTCAAAACTCAAGTATTTCCTGTGTAAGGCTGATGGCTCTTTATCATTGGCCACAGCACAAATGAAAGAAGCAAAAGCGATAGAAAACGTTTTTTTATATATGAGAAAGAAAAAACAACCAACAACGGCAAGCAACGGCCAAATGTGAATGCAACAACAAAACATTGAAGACAGGCAAAACAGAAGAAAAACGCACAAACAGAGCAAATAAAAGACAAGGTTTTCGGATTACAATTACTATTTGCAATACTTTGAGCAGTGGAAAAGGGGCATCAGCAAACGACACAGAGAAAGAACGAAAAAAAAACGCAACACACGCTGCAAAACTGAAAGCAGTCAAATTGACGATGACGACCGTTGTCGTTGTCGACCATCAAAACCAAGACGAGCAAGAAGGCGACGTGGTCAAAACAATGACATCGCTGACTTTAACAGCATCGCACTACAATAATAGCATGCATGTGCATACATGCTTGTACGTCAGAACACACTCTTTCCTGTTCAGACGAACGAAGAAACGAACGACAACGATACAAAAAAAAAGAGAAGTAAGCAGTCTTTGGAGCTTCACAACAGAGACAAGCAGAACAGCAGCAAGAGAGAGAGAAAAAAAATTAAATGTGTCGAAAACAGTATTGAACTCAGCTCAGCATCCATGGCTGAGGTTCTTTTGAATGAAATGAAATAAAATGACAAAATATGTGAAATGTCGATTCGAAAAAAAAACATTTAGTTCTCTCTTTCTCAGTGTATTTTTTTTTGTCTCTTCTTGTCGTCTGTTTATTCAGTGTGTATTGCTTTAAATACAGTCCAGTATCGTCTTGATGGTTCTTTCATTATTGCTTTTATTACGGGAGATTTGACCAGAAACAAAATACAAAAAGAACAACAGAGATAGAGTGAGAAAGAAAGAGAGAGAAAAAAAATCCACCGAGAATAGCGTCGTTCTAAAGCGAAAAAGCTAAAAGTTATAAATTATAAATGAAATGTACACTTGAACGGAGTTTTACTTACAAGTTCATGGCAGGTGCATGACATTCTTGTGAGCATTTTTGTGTGCTTCGTTTAAGTCATTTAATTTTTCGAGAAGCGAGAGACAACAGCACAACTGTATGCAAGCGGTCAAATGCTACAGCAGCATTCACAACAGCAATACAACAGCAACAATCCAACTACATCGATGGCTCACTCTCTCAGCAGACAGATTCACATATATGAAAATTATGAACAAATCAACAGAATTAAATGAATCGAAGTGGGTTCGATGGGTTCTAAACCAGAAACATATTACATAAAGAGGCAATGAAGATAGCAGCAAGCTCGAACGAAATAATAATAATAATAATGAAACAACAAAAAAAACAACAACAGAGAAAAGAACAGAGACAGAACACCGAACCCAAATATAAAAGAAAATCTCGATCGATCGAAATGAAATGAGAAAGAATCAGAATCATACACAAATACACACACATGGACGACGCACAATGACCGCGTTGATGCGCTGATGCGCTCACATGCATATTCACTGGTCCTCCATAAGAATGCCTGCCAAACAAACGAATGACGAAAACAAAACTTTTAACATGTGACTGCAGTGTGCTTGATTGTTTGTCCATTCTATCTGACTCGCTCACTCGCACTGGACCACATATGTGTTGAATATTTTCCGGTGCTTGGATTCATGGAATACTCGAAACGATTTTCAGAACATGCTTGTGGAATGTCGACGATAATGATTTCGCCTTGGAGATTGGCGTTTGTCGATCATATGTGAGTGCGAAATGTGTGCACAGCAGTAGCGACCATGTTGCTGCTGCTACAACACTAAACAATAACCGAAGAAGAAAAGTTGCAAAACTTTTGGTTTGCTGGCAACGTTGGAAATTGTTTTGATTCGAGGAATGGCAAAAGAGCGAGAGCTAAAGAGAGAGAGAGAGAGAGAGAGAGAGAGAGAGAGAGAGAGAGAGGGCGACCAAAACTTTGGCTCCAATGAATTCATTTTGTGTTATTGATACGATATTGGTTTTTGGCAACGGCCAACGTCTGAATTCGATGGATTCACGCCGCGTCACGACTTATGCTCGCATATGTATGCCGTATAGTTTTTCATTGAATTGTTTTGGCTGCAAAACACCATCCACCTAATTAGTATCTGTCAAAGTGTTGTAATCCAGCCAATTCTAGTGGATGCAGGTGTGTTGAACTCATTTATTGATTTCCCGAATGGAAGTGGTGCAATGTTTTGACAATGCAAACAAATGTCAGGTCCCGAGGTAGCGGCGTATCCAATCTGTGAAGTGAAGAAATACTGTTTAAAAAAAATCGCCATTTGTTGACAGTTGACACAGTTTGATATTTTTCATGAAGATTTCGTAGAGTGGCATAAAATTAATGATAATCCTCTTGTGACTTGACCGCAAAATTTTCGGATTAATTAAAAAACGAAATCACCTAACGATAAACGATTCATCTCGAGTACAACCAAAAAACAACAAGACTCATTCATTGGCACACCAAACGTCAACTTATTCTGGACGATGATTTACTACATTTTCTACGTTGATATTTGCATCTTTCCATTATTATTTCGTTATATTCTTTATTCGGTTAGATTTAGAAAATCTACAAAATATTTAATTGAAATTTTATACGATGAAATCGATTTCAACTTAATAAGATTAAGTTGTTAAGCATCAAGATTACAGATTGCGGACATTCGCTTACGAAAAGTGTTTTAAACAAAAAAAAGTGTTCAAATAGCGCACATTTCATTCATGCACTCACAAAAGCTTACAGAAGAAAAAAATGTGCTCAAGGCGACGAGGAAATGACCGGCATATTTTCGTATTGAACTATTTGTTGTGCGGGGCGGGGAAAGAAAGGAAATAAGAGATTCGACGGAATGTCAATTATTTTTTTTTGTTTTTTTTTTTTTTTCATTTCACTTCATTGAAATGGTGTTTCGAATCGTAGCGCTTTAGCAAAATAACGGATGGCCGAGAATTGGTAAAACTTTTAAATTGACAGTTGCATCGATTGAGAAGTCGATGCACGCTGTCACTGTACAACAAGATGATTGATGTAAATGTGATCATATATCAGTGTATGTGATGCAAATTGGAAATGAAAGTAATCATAGGCAGGTACGAGCCCATGCACAGGTTACAATGTAATTTGACATAAAAAAATACTACTATATATTCATGCAAAGCCGTACGTAAATGCTCTGATTAAGACAATGCCATAATTCACGGGAAATCGATTGAAAAATTGAAATGAAATCCAAATGGTTGCATGTCATTGGTTGTTGACTAACCAAAAAAAAACCTAGCATAAAAGTGCGCAAATGATGTCATCATCGGTTTCGCAGAAATTCGAATGCGTTGTGCACGTTCCGTGATTGGTGTCTTTTATTTTTATTTTGTTTTTTTTTTCGCATTCGATATTTTCTACTTCGATCGCTTGGTTGAACTGTTGTTGGTTTATTTGTACTGTTGTCATCGTTGTTTTGTGCCACATTACTGGTTGTGCTGCTTATTGTAGTTAGTTTTTGGTTTGTTGTTTTTGTTGTCACGATTGATACAATATGCGATAAAAATGGTAAAAGCTAACTTATTGTTCCAATAAAGACAACAACAAAAACACACACACACACACAACAACAACAACAACAAATATCGCATAACGCACTCACACATATCGTGAACACACATACACATTTATAGACTGATGACAACAGCTATAAAACGAAAATCTATTTAATAAATAAAATAAAATATATATAACGGTCCGTCCTTGATTCCCAACCAATAAAAATAACACACCGAAAAAAAAACGTAACGAATAAAATATAGAGGAAAAAACAGCAACAACGGCAACAACAACACATGACATACACCGAAGATTCACAAAAGAATAGCAAAATCACTCATACACTTACTCAATTCAACGCGTATTGATTCGAAACGGCCAAAAACTGATTAGCCTGATAGATTGTATATAAAAGCATTATATATACATATATATATATATATATATATATATATATCTGTATAATATCGTGAAATAAAACAAATAATGGCCAAGCTATGCACAATCACAGAGAACATATGGGAGTTGAGCGTGAGCGTATGGGCTGGTGAGTGTGCGCGCGCTTGCGCTCACCCGCACCATTAAACACTGAAAGCGAGAGGAAAACTAGCAAAATCTATTCCAATTTTTGCCGTATTTCGGGTTTTTATTGATTAACTGGCCTTTATTAGTTTCAAAATGTTTTACGTGTGCCATGTGTGAGCATATAAAATGTTCACGATCGAAATTTCGGTTTTTTATGATGAAAACAAGACGCGATCGAAATCAAACCAAGTCCAACAACAACAACAACAACAACACGTATACAATTCATTCGATGGGCACGATACAAGTATATTTTAAAATGTGACATCGATTTTAAGCGGTGTGTATCAAATTCCACAAATTGAATATGTCCATTGCTGGAAAATCATTGGCCATAGCAGAATTTTTCTACCGCAAAATTGCTTTAATTCAATTTATATTTTAGCCATTTTTTGTTGTTAATAAATCGAATTTCTGTTTTTCTTTTTTTGTTGTTGTTGTTGTTCATATTTGTTGGTGATTGGCAAACGTATGTCCATAGGATATTGTCCAGTTTCAGTTCAAGTCCCAGTCTCACTGCACACAACATCACGATTATTTATTCAAATGGAAAATTTCATATTGATACAAAACTATTCATATGAATACGATGTGGTATTGGCTTTGGCTAATATTTTGCCAGTATTTTATTTCAATGGCAATGGTGTCTTTTATGGACCATTTTACGATATGCCTAAATTAATGTAATCAGTCACGTCGCTTCAATTATTTTTATGCTGTTCGGGAATAAAAAAAAAAAACAGAAACAGAAACAAACTGGTTGTGTGTATCTATATCTTTAGTGGCGGCGGTAACTGTTGAGCACGCAAAGGGATTAAGTGCCATAACACAGATCATAGTGTTCAACATCAGAATAGACCTTTTTTTTCTCAATAGAAAAATTATGCGTTAGAATCGGAATGGTCTTTTCTCCTAATTACTGGAAAAAAAAGGTAACCGTCGACAATGAATGGTAGAAAAGTAGAATGAGAAAATTTATGTTTATTAAATTTAAAATCAACTGTTTCTTTTTATATATTTTTGTAGTTGTTGTTGTGTCGTTCATTGGATCCAAACGAATAGACATTGCTTGGGTTGCGCATGATGCGCGTCAACCTGTTTCTTTAACCATTCAGCATATATACTAAATTTCGGCTTCATTCGATTTGTTGATTTGATTTAGCGTGATTTCGTTTTTGTTTTTCTCTATCTCTGGAGTGTAAAGAAAAAAAACACACACACACACACACACACAATAACCATGAAATGAGAGTCAGCAAACTAGCATCGTCAACCGCCGAAAGACCAATGAACACAGAAAAAATACACACACACACACATCGAAATCAAAAGCATACGCATGAGATAAACGATTAATAAAAGGCCGAAAGCGCGCTCGAAAATATTGATTGTGTTGAAAGTACATTTTGTGGGCCTCATTTGGAAATATCTTATTCGTAGCATTGGTGCTTATCTGCTTAAAGCCCAACCGATTCCGTGTGAAACCGACCAAAATATACGTTTTTTTGTCTGTCCGTTTTGTTGTTGTTGGTTCGCTTTCTGTCGTTTCGATGCGTTTCAACATCCATTCCGAGCATCGAGAACAAGAAAGAAATATTGCCGTTGAAGTTGCGCCGATTCGTCGATACTCTAAAATGAAGTGCCTATCACCAAATCCAACCAACAACAACAACAACAAAATCACATAACAAAGAAAAACACACCTGAAAAAAGGAGAAAAAAGCGCAATAATAAATTGTCATAATAATAAACATAATGAATGCTTTTCGATATCGAGCCGGTACTGGACCAAGAGATAGAATAGAGAAAAAACAACAATTCATAGTAGACTTCAAAATAACGATTAGATGAATAAATTTCTTTTAACGTTCATTAGATTGTTATTTCTTTTTTTTTTCTCTCTCTCTCTCTCTCTCATTTTATTTTTCCACTTGTCGCTCACCGGGAAGCGAATTTTTCGGCATACGCTTAAGATTCGAGGTCTAATCGTATAAATCTACTGAAATGTTGCTGTTGTTGTTCTCTCTGTTGTTGTTGTTGTTTTTTTTTTTTACTTCTATCTTTTGCTCTATTCCAATTCTTCCAT
Organism: Aphidoletes aphidimyza; assembly: GCA_030463065.1. NCBI lineage: Eukaryota > Metazoa > Arthropoda > Insecta > Diptera > Cecidomyiidae > Aphidoletes > Aphidoletes aphidimyza. The sequence goes on along the minus strand of CM059998.1, from coordinate 26,614,056 downwards.
TCATTTATTGTCGCGCTTTATTTCATTTTGTTTATTTTGTTTCTATCACTGGATAGTGGATTGTGATTCTTTTAATGCCTTTCGAACCCGTACTGTTCGAATGACGACGAAACAAACCGCAAAAACCAACATTCCAGCGTGTGTGCGCTCGCGTACGCCACTTTGCGATTGTGTTGAGTTTCATTTTTTGTTTCTTATTGGCATTTTTAATTTGTTGCGCCTTTTCCAATTCACCGTCATTTTTGGGTGTTTATTCTTTGTTTTCTTCTTCTCTTCTCTCGCTCAGCATACTTCAGCTACAAATAAAATTTAAGTGCTAAATTTATTTCTTTTAAACAAATTCTTGGTGCTTAATTCCAAGAGATTAAGGAAACTTGTGATATATCTTGATTGAGACTAGCATCACAAACGCCACATACAGTGATAGAGAAGGAGACAAACAAAGAGAGAAGGAGAGAGAGAGAGAGAGAGAGAGAGAGAGAGAGAATGATAGAAAACCATTGGCGACACAATCAAACGCATACTTTAATTAAATTAATGCACTACTGCTTAAGTTAGCATGGTAGAGAATCGCAAACGCCATTAAACGTAAGCATTTTATTTGATACAATTGACCCATTTCACAACCGATTAATGATGAAGTAGTGCACGTGCAATCAAATGCGATCGTATAACCACTTAATTTGTTCACTTAGCAAAATATTTAATACAATTCTCGTACTAAATGAATTCCATCTATCAATCACTAGTATTTTTTTCACGACCCCAATCTCTTCTGGCCACTTCACAAGCGATTTTTTTTTTATTTCAATTTTCATTACGAGAGAGAAAAAAAACAGTGTAACAAAACTTATTTTAACATTGACATCGTCAAACTGAGAGAATGAAACAGGAGACAAGCGTGTACAATTGAAAAGATCGCATTCAATGAAAATAAAAGAGAGAAAAAAAATGTACAAAATTCCGCGAAAAAGGCAATAATTTTTAACAGCAAAACAAACAGCGGAAAAATCGATTTTGGTTCCGAATGTAAAGAGCATAGCCGCCAGAAATGAATGCCAATGCAGAGAGCAGCACCGAGTGTAGCTGCATAAAATACGAGGAATCGAACGAGACAAAAAGCGCGCTCTCAGTTCGTGATCTTTGGCTGTCGCGTGCCAACATAATTTCAGTTAATTTGGGATAAGTGTCTCTCGCATTAACTCACAGAAGAAGAATCTCGCTCTCTTTATTGTTGTTGTTTTGGGTTTGGTTTATGTGTTATGTGTGAGAGTGTGTGTTGAAATTGTTTTTTTTTCTTTCACGAAACAAACCACATTTCACGATTACAAGAAAACACCGAAACCATTTAAATGTACAAAACGTGAACAAGAACGCATGCTCAACTTCATTCGAACGAGGTGTACTGATATAATTGTTTGGTTGTATGACTTTTCGGTTAAAGTTGGATCAACATATCGTATTTTGTCACTTTCTCTCTCTCTCCCTCTCTCTGTCTCTCCTGCTCGCCCTCTCTCTCTCTCTCTCTCTCTCTCTCTCTCTCTCTCTCTCTTGCTTAGCCTGATTAAGATCGTACTCAATTTGATTGACAGTTCAAGTTTACTTGTCCTTTTCCATTTGAACGTCCGTTTGATTTGATGTTGACGATGGCTTTCGTTTCGTTTGATTTAATTTAGTATTTTGAAAATTGAATTAGAACCATTTTGTGAGCGCGTTTGCCCCTTAAAGCGTTGCATGACGTGTGATTAGTGGGATACAAAATGACTTGGATCGCTTGGAGATTTGAAAGCACGCAATTTGGCCGCATTTGCTATGTCCAAACGAATACACACAAACTAATCGAGTTTCAATTTAAGAATGTGAGCTTGGGACGCAATCGATTAAGCAATCCGTTGAAAATATCACAATGATCGAAATTTCCAAATCATCACATCATAAGACTCAAACAGTTTTGCATTTACCTGTTTTCAAATTGAAATAATATTTTAATACAATTTGTATGTCTTTTGATGACGGCCAGTAACGTGAATCCACCGAATGAAATGAGTTTGTAGGGGAAAAGAATACAAATAAAAATAAAAATAAAAATAAAAAAAAAACAACAACCAAAACGAAACAATGACATCAAAGTGATCGAATACAGAGCGAAAATCAACCTACATCATCGGCATGCACTTATAGTCAAGCGATGCGATGAAGACATTTCGAATGACCAAATGAAAAGGCAAATATACCCAGGCCAGTGCAAATAGCAGCCCAAACATAAAATATTACACGATCACTTGATCTCAATTAACACTGATGGTGCGCAAAATAGGCTCAAATCGTCATCAACTCATTTGGATCGTTATGAATATGGAAGTGTCATATCGTTTAGCACCCAGTCGTTTGTTCGTTTGTTCGCTCGCTCGCATATCGTCCAACAAAAAATTCATAGTGTCACACTCGAGACGACCTACCGAATTGATTAATCGCTGTCTAAATTTTGACCACTAATAAATCATCACAGTGCTGCTATCTTGTTGTCTCGCCGAACTGAACCATTTTTCAGCATTCAATTCAAATTTAACACCGTTAAATTGTCGAATTCATCATTGATGTTATAATTATGTTCGAACATTCGGGCAGTTTCAAGTGAATGTGTGAAATTTGTAATTTCTAATTACTACCACACAAAATTGTTGAAATTCTACCGATTCATCTTCTGTGCGATCCGCGCACCGCGCTTACACCACTAACGCGATAGGCCTAAGCAAACAGCACCAATGTTGTCAGCAAGCACTTTTCAATAGCACTGTTGTGTTTACATTCCAAACAAGTAAGACAGAAGTTTCAGAACGTGAAAAATGCGAGAAAAGAGTGTGTGTGTCGGTATCTCTCTCTCGGTATTTCAATACCAATAACCAAAAACGACATGCATTTGTTCATCTCATTTGAGCAAATTATGTAAATTTTCACACATTGACGTTGTTTATCGTGATTTGTAATAATTGTTTGGCTAAATAAATCAAACAATTACACCAAATGTGATAAAAATCAAATTACACATGGACCAACAATCGGTAAGCAAAGTGCGATTTCCGAGACGATTATACGCATCAAACACAGTCGATATTTTCTTTCTTGTGTGTGTGTGAGTTTTTTTTCCGTCGCATAATCTTTGCTGATTTTATCTGAATTTTTCTTTGCCCATCGAAAGCGCATTTTACTGCCTATATTCTTTTCGTTTTGGTTGTTGTTGTTGTTGAATGGAACGAGTTTTCAACGAAGTGAAATAAAAGCGAGACTCTTGGCTATTGTGGGCATAAGCCGCATTTAGTCCTCAATTCGTAGGCTATTTATTGTTGTTGTTTCTCGACAACCGTACGGCACACATTTGGTTGTTGTTGTTGGAAAAAAGGCGAGTAATATCGAGCAAACTGCTCTGCAGCCGAGAGAGAGAGAGAGAGAGAGAGAGAGAGAGAGAGAGAGAGAGAAAGAGAGAGAGAAAGAGAGAGAGAGAGAGAGAGAGAGCGAGAGAGAGAGAGAGAGAGAGAGAAAGAGAGCGACAGAGAGAGAATGGTGCTGTATTTCTATGAACAGCGTGCTCAATGCAATGAGACAATATGGCGCATTAACACAATAACTTGAACACATTCCGTGGAACAACAGAACAATATTTTTATCTTTTATAGTTGTTTTTAGCGCTGCTGCTGCTGTCTTATTGTTGGCTCTGTCATTGTTTGCTTGCGCACGCATCGAAAATGATCTTGTACAAATACCAGCGAAATGAAGACGACAAAAGAGTTGAAACACAGAGAGCGAAAGAATAAAAAAATTTGTACGCAACTATATCATTTTCAACGAAATTCAATGAATTTGGTCATTGTTTGGATCGCAAACGTTTCTGTCGTTTGTTGCGTTCATTCGTTCGTTTACGGCTGATTTTTTTTACACGAAATGAAAAAAGCCAGCATTTTCTCTTCATTCCGCTGAACTTCTCCTTTTTCTGTACGGTTTTTGTTGTTGTTGTTGTATTGTTTTGTTGCATTTTTGCTTGTCCCATAGCGATCGCACGAATAGATGTATTGCTGTTGCTGCTGCTGCGGCTGATGCTGCTGTTACTGTTGCTGTACGGATCATCAACTGTGATCGTTGAAAAGGCGTACGAGAAGCTTTGATTTGTTTGATTTTGTTTTGTTTTCGTTAATTCGTTGCTGTTGAATTGTTTTCGAACAATACATTGCGACCGTGCAAACAGCAGCATGCTGTGCTTTTGCATACAATGTCATCATCGTTATTTACTCGAGGCGGCCGTTCGAAAAATGGTATGGAATTACAAACTCAATGAAAATGTCTACACTCGTTCGCTCTCTCACATACACACAAACACCAATCAACTCTCCATTCTCCTTATCACACCGATTTCAATAGGCATAACACATCGAATAATTAGACGATGATTATCGCCTCATTTGTTTGGATAATGATCGATAAATATCTGAGCAAAGTTGATCATTGTCACAGCAATGTTTGAGCAACCGATTATTACAATTGTAATAATTATAACATACTTCATAGAATAACGAACGTGTCAAGCAAACAATTGTTTGATTAAACGAAATGAACAAAATGGAACAAAATCGTCTTTCGTGTGTTCGACAAATATTTGACATTTCCCTCGTTGTCTTAGCCAATCGAATGGTGTGTCTGACAATTCACCGCAACAGGTTGATTCAGCTCAAAGCCAAATAATTGAGTTGGTCGTTTATTCTGCTTGAAATGCGTGAGTTGCTGAGTCGCCCATCCTAGCATAAAAATGGCGTTGAGATTGTAATCAAATTGCATTTCGATTGCAAACAAAGACTTTTTCAAAATTGAATGTTTCGACGAGCAACAATTTAACAAATGAAGGTGCCTTTTTTCGCCAGTTATTTTCAGATATTTATGGTTTGCTTGCCTCATTTGTTGTTGTCAGTCGTGATACATCAATAATAACATGCTCGAATTGTTTGCGACTTTGTCAATATGTTTTATTTTGGTTTGTTGCCTGCGCAGCCCACATTCATAATTGAGTACCGAGAGTGTTTTTTTCTCTTCTCCATCCACTTTTGGTTGTGCCAGACGGAAATCACAATGATGAAGGTGAAATATGTGAAATTTTGATGCCTCTCATTTACTTCTTTTTTTTCGCTCTGCTTTCCTTCAGTTCGTCACAAATAGCAATGTAATCATTTTGACGCAATTATGTGGTTGAAAAAGGAAATACATAATCTTTCGGTTCCGTGAACATTTGTTCGTTAAATCACATGCAAACACTCAAAATATTCATTTTTGTATGTGCATACGATCAAACGACAACAAACCATAAATTCTTGACGCATAAAATCTCCATTGAGCAATTTCACTAGAAACAATTTGCCATCATATTTGCCGTGGCAATAATCGAGCCCGTCAATACCACCAACAACAAACTACAAAAACGCGTGGCTAAGATTGTATAAACATAAAAAACAAAAATAGTGTCGTAAACGAGTGTGATTTTAGTATGAGGTAATCGAGCAGACGCATAAAATGAGTTCATTCGATCGAGTGCAACACACGGCACAAATTGTTAGTGCGTTGGTTTTTTTTTTATCGTTCGTAGCTGCATTGTCAGAAATCTGTTGAGCCACAGTTGACACAGACTCATTCATGTGCCAGTCTATTCAGTGCATTTCATTCAATTTACCAAGAATCCGATTCACCGATTGACAGCGTCTCACTATGGCATCGCTCATTTTCATGACAACCGCGACTCCAACCGATTCGAATCCATTCTTGAGAGCACCGACAAAATAGAGCCCTCAATTTCGTAGCTCAACGCCATTCAAGACAAAACACAATAATGAAATGCGATATGAAAAATGAAACAAAATGAAAGAATAAAAGTGAAACATCGTCTCTGTTTTTCGGAGCATCGAATGCAAACGGCTATAATGTTGCTGTGTGTCTGTCGATTATTGTGCATTGCACGCGATAAATGCATCAACAAAACGACGTACACAAATTTTTAGCCGATTTGTAAATGTACTCTTTAACTTTGTTGTTCGGTATTTTCTCTCTCTCACTCGCCTGCGAACGTTGGTGTGTTGACTGCTGAAAGTGCACTGATGAAGTTTTTCTCCTTTTAGATATGTGATTATGTCGATTAATGTGAATACACCGAGAAGAGAGTGGTAAAGAAAAAAACCCCGGGCCCATGCGAACAACAACAATGGCACCGAGCCTTTTGTGGCTCAAGATTTTTGTTGAAATTGCTACGTTTAAAAATAAGGAGACTGTTTGTGTGTGCTTTTTTTTCTCTTCTTCTCTTGAATGTTTGAATGGAAACAAATGGACTCGGGTGCGATGCGTGAACTACGATATGTCACGTAAAACGCATTGCTGTTGTCATTTTCAGTTATTCGCCTCTATTGTCGTTTTCAAAATTATCTTGAAATTGTGTATTCTTTAAGGTTTGTTGTGTGTGTGTGCGTTTTTTTTCCTCTCGTGTGTTCTGTTTCGGCGATCGTTTGCATGTAGTGTGTATTCAATACCGTACAGTGAATACACTCTCACACGTGTTTGTCTTGCTCATTTCAAACTCAAAAAATACAATGATTTCTGTGAAGTCCTTGCCCGAATGCAAGAGTCAAATGAGAACGAGAGAGGAACAAATGTCTGATTTGAACGCACGATTGTTTCGATTATGAAGATTATGATGGAATACAATCGACGGCAAAACAACTGAATGAAAGCAGCCACCTCAAATGAAGCCTCTGCATAAGCAATTTTTGTGAAAGCTAATTCAATTGGAATCCGGTAATAAATTTCATTTGGAATGAGTTTTAGGAATTTGCTCATTTTGTTTTTTGTTTTTTTACTAAAAATGTTTGATGCACACGTGAGTAGAGTGATTGCTATAGCGATAGAATTTATCCTTCGAAATTGGACTGTGTTATACACAGCAACTACATGCTCACATTTCCGGTGGTTGTCCCACGATGGAATTTATTGGAATTTATGTAAATGCGTCAAATATCCTGTACTGGTTCATCCATGGAAAGGGAGAACTGTTGAAATGGACATACAAAATGATTGAAATATTTAAAGGTATTGGCAAGTGCATATTGTGATTGCTTAGCACTATGTTATCTTTGAAATTTATGCTTTGAAAATACTCCACAGCCCTTCCTTAACTGAGAAAGTCTTTAGCATACATTATTTTCACCAAAACTTATAGGACAAGAAGTGTCGATATCACTTGAAGTGGAATATTGTTGCTTGAAAAACAACAGACTGATTTTGAACTATTTTGAAACATAGATCCTTATGTCGCACTGACTTCAACCACCTATCGGTTGATTTTGGTTTTGCTAAATTAACTAAGATTTGTACCAATCCTTCGAGATATACTATATAAATATACATCCGTATACGGGCTATAAAATTTGGGAACAGACGCGATACAAATGGTTAACCAAGTAGCAAACACTATTAAGTGATTAAAGTAAAGTAGAAAATTGTTTGAAATAAATTCGAACATCTTCCATTAATGGTTATAAAAAATGATCGTCTATCGAAATCGACAGAGTTACGGAATGAAAGAAGAGCCACAATGAAGCAAAAAACAAAACAACAAAAACCGAAGCCCGAATTAAAGAGATGATCTTGAATGGAATGAAGAGGAGAAAAAACAAATAACATTTATCAGTACACTATTCGATATTCGGTGGATTGAATGAGGGGTAAATCTGATATTAAATGAGGTAATCGAAACGGACGGCGTTGAACATATTTACTTTTTCTATTTCGAGCATTTCTTGTTTATTCGACGGCACTTAGACGATGCTCAGTGCTCACAATAGGTAGTCATTATTAGTCTTAAACGATCGTAAATGTGTATTTATTTTTTTTTCTTCTTCATTTCGATGCTTCAGCAACGACCGGTATAGCACTATAGGTTGGAAAGGAGAGAGAAAGAGCGAAAAAAAAACAGAATCAAATCAAGACGAACCTTATTGTACCCTTCGAGCCATCGTTTGAATTCTTGGTGCGTTGTTTGCAATACGTGCACACGCTGCACACACAAAAGTGAAGAAATCGAAAACTATAGGCGGATAAAAATTGCATTTTGCGAATTAGGAAAGTTGAATGGAGCAACAAACAAACAGAACAAAAAAAACACACACACAGAGAGACGCAACACAACACACTCACCAAAACAACGCAAGAGAATATTGCCCGTCTATTGTTGTGTCATTGCCGTTTCCATTTATTGTTTTTCCTCGACTTGTTTATTTCTTGTTTATGGGTGTTTTCGTTGTTATTACTTACCCTTGGTACAATTGGTATGCGCGTTTAGTAGCAAAATCCACAGAAAATACACACAGACTCACTGACTCACACGTTCCACGGAACATGGAACATGGGCTCTGGCAGTGCAAATATTCGGCAATATTCAAGCACATCGAAGAACAATGTGCTCGAGTCAGTTGCATGGCCATAGAACGATGATAGCTCTAGACATAAATCTAACTTTTTAAGCCGCTTCAGTTTTGCTATTACTCGCTCTCTGGACGGCTCACGAACATAAGAACCGAGAAAAAAAAGAGAAAAAAATATATAGAAATCTTGCCCCCGAAACAAACCAACAACAACAACAACAAAAAATGAAACTTTATTGAACAGTCTTAAGATTAACCCTTAGCTAATGGCACACACACAGTCATTTTTTTCGAAATATAATCGATGTAATAAAACGCACTATGCGCTTTGGATTTTGCAACACAGCACAAGGCACATATTGTCTTTCAATTCCATTCAATGCCAATCGGCTTTCTTTTGTGTGCACGTTGCGCACAATATTTGTGTGTTTTTAGCTTTTTATGATTTTTCATTACCTCAGATTATTTTGACAGGGTCGATATGCGGTTGATTTCAACAAATCGGCGAATGGAACACGTATCAACCATAGCCTTGGTTCGATTGCATTTCTATTTTTCTTTCCATTCCAGTGTTGCTTGTTTTTTTTTTCTTTTTGCTCGGCTCAAAAACAGCCCGGGTGATGGTGGTAAGCATTTGTTTCATCTGCAGTAATGCAGTTGAACTGCAGTAAGTTCATTCGATGATGAATCGCGCTCGATTCGTTAACTGCTTTCTTTTTTTGTTTGCCATTTTCTCTATACTTTGGCGTACTTTGGTTTTTCTCCATTTCTCTCTCCGTGTGTCTCTCGACAACATTCAACTATCAATGCATAGGGATTAAATAAAAATGATGGATGAATTTTGAAATTTGCCCACCAAAAAGTCATGCACACGAAAAACAGTTACCCGGCCATTACGTTGATTATGCGCACTGTTGAAGTGTTGTGTATTTTAAGGTTTGTGTGTGTGTGTGTGTCTGTCTTTTTCTCGGTTCGGGATAAAAATGCCCATAATCTGTACTCGGCCAACGAAAATCCGATTTTATGGCGTAAATTTTGTGTTGTTCCAACTGTTTTTTTTTTGGTGGGAATTTCTCAACGCCAAGAACATATAACGTAACAATTGAATTGTGAAATAGAAGCTTAAATATGGAACGCTAAAACGGTCAAATTGTTAGCATTGTCGAATCGCTGTGTGTGTGTGTGTCCTTTAGCCAAATGGCGAAAATTCCATGGCAGCAGAGACAGTGTGTGCATGTGGAACAAAAAAAGGTTTCCGAACCGAAAGAAAACACATTGAAAATCATTTATCATCGCATTAATGTATGCAAAACCTGTTCGCCATTTGATGTGAAAAGTGAAATCTTGAATCTTGGTTATGTCATTTTTCCAGTTTGATCATTAATCATGGCTAAATTATGTGGCTGGCTCAAATCGGTGAAGGGTCCCCGGGAAGAAATAGAGATTAGAAGCCACTTGCAATACCAAAATTTAAATTAAACTACCTTGCTTGTTTGTGTGTGTGTGTGTGTGTGCTCTTGTTCTAATTACATTCAATCCAAAACATAAAATGGCCATGTTAGTCCAAGTCCATTGCATTTTTTTTTCTTCAAATTCTTTCAACAGTTCGACGGTGATTGAATCACTCGTCGTTGTCATTGTCGTCTGTGGAATGTGAATAAAGTATTTTGACGACACGTACATATTTTCGTTGGGTATGACAACACACACACGAAAAGAAAAGCGACAACTCCATTCAATTCAACATTTGATATTAAATTCTCTTGCGGGATATATAACAAGTAATGTGTTGTCAGATAATAGTATTATTGGTTCATAAAACGAGCGCATTACATGTTCTTCGTCAAAATTTAATCAGATTTGAATTTTCCCTAATCGAAAAAGTGCGAAGTATAACAACAACAACAACAGCAACAACAAATGGGCAAAAAGACGATAACATAAACAAAAGCCAAGACTCTGCGCAATGGAAATTCGAGCAAATGATAGTTCGTATGCGTACTTTTTACCAGTTTGTTGTTTTCGTGAGTGTGTTATATGTGTGTATGTTCGCTTTTTTTGTGCAGCTAGCACATTCAAAAAGAAAGGAAATGTCACCACCATCTGACCTCTTTGCAAAAGAAATAATGCGTAAGATTTTCAACAAGAATGGAACGTCAAACTAAAGAAAAAAAAAACAGTATTATGAAGTCCTGAACTGGTTCTACTCCCTTCTAGCCGTTTTTCCATTTGTCAAGTTGAGGTCATCACTGTGCTAAGCGCAACAGCAACAACGGCGACTCAATTCTATTAAAATAGAAAACTATCTCTTTTTGCGCTTCAATCAAAGCCGTTCTCGGCTCTCCGTGGCATATTCCATACAGTTTGTGTGTGCGTGTGTGTGTATTACAATTTTTTGATGTTGCTTCGTTCTTCTGCATGCGCTGCTATACATTGTTCAGTCGCCTCTGAACTACTATTTCTTGATTTTCTTTTGTTGTCGGTTGGTTGTTGTTGTTGTTATTTTTTTCGTCTTTTTTTCTCGCTCTCTCAGAGTGCCCGTCTTGCCTTCATATTCATAAAGTACACGCTGTTGCTGTTGCTGCTTTTTTCGTAAATGTCATCGAAAACAGATTGTACATTCAAAGCGATCTAGCGTTTGAAATGATGGTTCGCCGGGGAAGCAAGCAAGAGTCTATCTCATCGAAACCTTTCGAATTGATTTTTTGAGGTTATCAAGGGTAGAAATCTAGTTTTTTTTTCTTTCGTTTGCACTCTATTTTTATCGTAAGCGTTTTTTTTTTCTCTCGAATTTTTCAGTTTGTTTCTCTGAGTATGTAAAAATTGTGAAATTTGCTGAAAAAAAAACACCAAAGACGATGAAGGAGAGGGAGAGAGCGACCATCATACAGAGTGGTAACAATACTGGAACTTCAAACCAAATCAACGAAAATACACAATAGCATCAGCGTTGTTTAAATAAAAAGAAAAGTATAACGAAAAAAAAACAACAACAACAACAGCATCGCTAAGGGTTTGTTTTCTCTCTTCATTTGCTACGTGCGTTTTACGCGTCACATGAATCAGCCGAATTTCAAAGCGGTTTTGTAAACGAAGCGAAAATCGTGAGTCGAAACAACCAAAAACTCTGTGAATATCTGAATACGTATGTACGTTGTCCCATATCGAACGGCGCAAAAAAAGTTACTTCGTTATGTATTCCTCTTTTTTTTCCCTAAAAACACATGAAAAACCTGTATAGATAAGAATAATACGCCTATTATGTGCGCTGTTCTTTCATTTCAATTGAACGATTCGGTCAACGTCGAAATGTTCATACAAAGAGTGAAATATAATCAACTCATCGACTAAACTTTCACAAGCATTCCGTATTTTTGTGATCTTCGTCTGGGTGAGATTGTGTAAGGAATACCGTTTTAAATGGGACCACTGGAGATTCTGATATGCTCCTTGTTTTCCGTCTCATTTACTCGAAGTATTTGTTTAGATAGTTCTTGTTTTACTTTTATCATTTCAACAATAAGAGAAAAAAAAACGCACACAGATTTATTCAATATTCGTTCATTCGAGAGAGAGAAAGAGAGTCACATTGCAATAGTTGCGGTGTGGGAAAATTGAAGCCATTCTTCTATTATTCCATATTGTTGCTTCTTGCATTGTTTGCATGTGTTGGCTTTTCATCGCAACAAACAGTCGTATTGCTCTCGATTTTGGTTTCATTTTTTTTTGTTTCTTACTTCGCCGAAAAATCTTTTGTCGCATCAAAATAAGCCACAGACGCTGCATAAAATCCATTTAATGTAAATAAATGTATTCCGATAGCAATAATAACTTTTCAATGATCTAAATTGTTTGTCTCACATTCGATGTGTTCGTGTGTGTGTGTATGTTTTTTGGTTGTGTTATTTTCAATGCGCGCATTGATTGTTAAGACTTGCCGCATTTCATGATAGACAATAGCCACTGCATACGGCTCTCAATGACATATGAAGCATCTATCTGCATTTATTTGTTTTCAAATTTATCATAGTTATTGTTGGCAGTGTTTGTTGTTGGATGGCAATCGAGCATTGACATGGAATACGTGTTATCGTCAATCGGTTTCGGAATAAATAAACATGTTCTAAATTCGAAAATGTCTATGTTCCAAATAGCCTTCCTTGCTCGAATGGATAAATCCACACATTGACAACGAACAAAACGATAGCGGGACAATGTATGGTGCTGTACTACAAACTACAATCGCACACACCAAAATTGAAAATTTAACTACTGTTTTGACATAATCTCAAATCTGTTTACTGTTCGAAAACGTTTCATGAAATGCACAGTGCGATGACAAGGCTCACTTTAAAGGGTTTTTTTTTCTGGCAGAGAATGTTGGAGAGGGACGGATAGATACAGATGTATATTTCCATCTCTTTTTGTTCTGTGTTCACATCTACAAAAAACCCTACAAAGTGAGCCTTGTCATCGCAGTGTGATGAAATGGATTTGACTGTTTTCTCATGTTTTTATTGTTGTTGTTGTTTGTTTTTTTTTTTTGTAGAAAACTCTCTGACGCTCTGACACATCGATGAGATGAACTTTCCGAATGAATACAAAGCAAACACACACACAAACAAACATTGAGATAAAAATGAAAAATAAAGCGAACAAAAACATACACCAATGATGAAGATGTAAAATACTTTTTATTGAATTGCTACCGTTCGAAATCATCAGCGTAACCTTTTGACGAAAGGTCGAACCTATATCGGTTTGCTAAATAAATGAAATGTCTGAAAGGTCCTTGTGCTCGGTTTTTACTTGTTTGTGTGTGTGTGTGTGTGTGTTTGTGTCACATATTCAATACATGGGTACATCTAGTTCAACATCCATCACAAATAATCATTTCCAAATGAGAGAATTTTTCCGGAACCACTCAAAAAAAATGATGCTACAAATTAACTTGCCGAACGTGTGCTAGAGAAAACTCGTTACTGACCGCCATCGTCACACCGTTTGTACACGTTTTTCCGTTTTTCTCAGCATCATTAACATGAACGTAGAAATTTTTCCGGTTGATTTGTGCCGTTGTTTTGCCACATCTCGAAATTCTTTTTCATCGCTGTTGTCCACCTTTGTTGTTGTTGTTGTTGTTTGTTTGTTTCTTGTTGGCTGGTTCGCAAGCAATTTCACGATTATTTTTTGTCGTCGGTGAAAATGTAGATTTTGATCACATGGAAGACTAGATTATCTACCCGGTTTCGCTGTGAAAATATTGAACCCATGTGAAATTTAACTACTGACAAAATACTGAAAAAGTGTTGCTCATCTTCTATTACAAAAAGAAAACCGCTTTTTTTTTCATCCAAAAAATATTTTCCAACCCTTTTCGTTTGGAATTCGTCACATCGTTCACGTTTGGCGGTTGTAAAAAATTTCGCTGAAAATTATTTATTGTGATTATCATGTCTCTTTAAAAAACAACACTGATGGACTTGTGTTTCAAGTAAATCCTGAGGCGATGCAATTCGCCGTGTGGCAATTTCTCGTGAATTTGCCGAAACGAAATTGTTGTATGTTGTCGAGACAATGGTTTACCAATAACAGCAACAAACACCATTGTGTTGTGAGCACATGTAGAGACCATTTCATGTGTTGTTATTAACTGACGAAAATTGATATGTTTTTTTTTGTCTTCCTCCTTTTCTAAAAAAAAAACGTGAAGGATATTTCACGGTTCCTTGTGGTATTATTTGGCTATACACATGCTGCTAAATCAAATGCAGAAAATTGGCCGTAATCGAAAAGCAGCCGCCGAATAAGCAAGAAATATGGGAATAAATGGTGAATCATTGTCAGTATCCGTTGCCAATGTATATCGATAGGTAGCTGTTTGTTCACTGCTCCAGCTCATCGAATCAGTTTGGTTGTTGGAGTGCAACATCTTCAAATGCATGGCACGGCTGGTTGTTGGTAGCATCGACAAACAGCAATATTAACAGGCCCATAAACCGTTGTCATTAAAAATAAATTATATTTATAACAAAAGAAGGGTTGTTTCACAATTATTACACACGGTTCATCGTTTGTGTTCTTTGCAACAACATTTATGGACGTTGCACGTTGCCTGGTATGCCTGCGCTGGCATTCTACTTTTGTCTCACTTTCGACCATTTCAACTGTTTTCCTCTTTCAACAAACGCTGAACCAATTGCATTAATGTTGCATCTTATGTTTTTTTTGTAAATAAAGAAGAAGAAGAAGAAGACAAAAAAAACCATACACAAGAAGTGCACATGGAGTGGAATGAAGAAAACCGCCGCGTTCGTTCCATGTGTCTTGCAAGGGATAATAATTTTCATCGTTATTGTTTATTGATTTCATTTTTCTATCTATTTCTCTTTCGCTATTCCATAGAAACAGCAGCAGCAGCAACAGCAGCAGCTATTGTCTACAATGCAACTCATATATTAGCCAGGTGTTTTATGTGAGCCCGCTTGACTAGACTCGCTAAGATGCTATTCTTTGGCCAGGAGTTTTTCACTTTTTAACAACAGCCACAACAACAACAACAACAACGAAAATGCCAGCACGAAAAAAAGGTGAATGAAACGCGATTTTGCGCTGGTAAATCCATTCGATTTTAGTATTGAACGGGTGAAACCAATTGATGTGATGTCATTACTCAGTTTCAAATAGAAAATATCACGCGGAAAATTGAAAGCAATTTATTATGAATCGCATCGCAATAGAGTTCAACTCAATGAATTGCATGGTAAAAATGATGACTTTTGTTATGATTGGATTATTGTTTCTCTTCTTGCTTCTCTCACTCGCTCGCTTTCTGTCGAACGCTCTCTTTTCTCTGCTCATTTCCCAAATGTTTGCCCATGACAAAAACAACATCACGATATTTACATACTGGCTGTAAAACAAGTGACATTTGATGTCACTCCACTTTCTGTGGAATTGCGTGTGCGCTACTGGATTTTGTTTGCATTCAATTGATTTGAAATCGGTGTTTGTTTCGTATTTGTACGAATGATGTGTGTAATTTTTCAAGGGTCAACAAATCGGTTTTTGTTTAAACATATTTGTTTTTTTTCGGAATGACACGAACACACATCGCACGATCAACACACATCACACACACACACACACACACACACACACACACGAAAACTTCATTTTGATCAGTAATTTACAGAGAAAATCGGACAAAGAAACACCAAAAAAAAAACGAAAGAATCAAGACAACACACTTTTCAACAATGTTATGGGAATGAGCAAATATTCAATTGTTATGTATGCGACTCATCATTCTTGTTCAACTACAAATATTTGTCACATTCCTCATTCACAATCGAATCTGGTTCGGTTCGGTTCGGTTCGGTTCTTTTCTTTAGAAAAGGGCTCAAATCGGATGGTACATAAAACAAAACTAGCGGAGGTGATAATTACACATCACTTTTGACATCTTGTTGAAGTTCTCTTGTGATGATTTCTGTTCAACTTTTCGATTGACCGAATGAAAAAAAAAAACAGAACAAAACAATATAATAAGACAAAGAAAAAGAGAAAAAAAAATCTGTTGACAAAAGCTACCGTTAATGATGACACTGCAGTTCAATGCGGATAAACGTCTTGTAAAGTTCACAGGCCCATTTATTAGTTGTGGTTCAAGAGATTCGGGATCTTTTATTTTTTTCTCGTTCACATAATTGAGTTTTAACCTATGCTCGGTGCCAATTATCGAACTGATTCACTTATAAAATGTTCACACCATTTTGTGCTTCGGTTCGTTTTGTCCATGCGAAAAGGGAAAAGATATCCTCATTTCCTTAGGTGAATTTGAGAGGTGAATTCTTTTGATGCTTCTGTTGATCTCCTGATGAGCATTCTAATTGCTACTTTCTTTTTATGGTTCAGCCGACATTCGACAAAATCAATGGGTTTCATTAATGCCGACACATTCAGATGTGGCAAAGCAACCGGCAAAACTGATAAAACCAACGCCAAAAAAAACACACATTCGAATGAGATACAACAAAAGTATTTTAAATGTGCGGAATTTATAAAACATTTTCCGTGATAAAAGAGTCTAATATCAAAAGACTGCGAGTCAAAGACAGAGACAAAAAATGTTCAACATCCAAAATAACAGTGATATTGTGAAATCACCGAAATCTATTGGAAAATAAATAAATTTCTTTATATAAAATGCTTTGTGGCGATCGATGAAGCGAACGGTTTTATGTTTAATGGAATCCAATGGTGATTCGATCGTTTGAATAGAAACAACGATGACGATGTGATACAACATTTCGATCGTATGCATCTGTAGCGGCTATTGTCAAAACTAAAACTTTGGATAGTAAACCATCGAAATTTATTGGTTTTTTTTCCTTCAAACCAGAAACTACGAGCACACAAGAGGAAAAAAAACACACATTCAAACGAGAAATATTCCAAATTTCAACGGTCCAAAAAAAAATAGTCAAAGAAAAAATGAAGAAAACATTAAATTGGACAAAAGACACTGTGCGATCAGCGACGATGAAAAAAAAACAAGACACCAACAACAAAACAACAGCCGAAACATCAGCATCTCACTATCGTTGCTCTCTAATAAAGCGTATTTCAAGCGATGGCCCGAGTGCTGTTGTCGCTCTTTTTCAGTTCGATTGTGTCTTGAGATGCTCATCATGACGATCATCAGCTATAGGAATTTTTACCGACGCAAACACACACATCCATATATATATATATATGTATTCAACGATATTGATCCCGCGTAGCCAATGAATCGCGCTATCAAATAGAACTAAATTTCAAAACGAAACCAAGCACAATTAAGAAGCTGTAAGAACTATCAAATATTTTGTTTATTCGCCTTTTATATATATATTATTTATATAAAATTTAAACGAAGAAGCGAACCACGACGCACACTCAGCGGCCGATCAACGTGACGGCAGAGACAGAGCGAACGAGAGAGTGAGAGAAAAAAGCACTTGAACGAAAACAACACTAATAATAAAGAGAACCAGTTAAGAGTCGACAAAAATCTTCTCTCACTCTTAAAGTATAATATTTTTCGATATGTTGTCGTTTATCTTCATTTTTTTTTCATTTCGTTGTTGTTTCATTTGGACTCATTCGCCAAAGATTCCCCCGATGACACAAAGAGAAATAACATTCCAACAACAATAACAAGAGAGACCAAAAAAAAACAAACTTCTATCCAAAATTTACGTAAATATCGAAATGATTTAAAATGTTTTCTGATTAGATCATCGTGTGTTGCACGTATATTTTATATGCTCTTTGTTGAAGTTTGAATCTGTTTCGTAATTAGAGACTTCGAACTCGCGATGTCTTGATGTTTTTAATTCTTTTCGGCTTGGCGTTTCTTCTTCTTCTCTCGTTTGCGTAAAAAGCATGTTACACAAACAATTTTGACCGCACCGGATTTTATTTCATCCAAAATGAGTTTAGTTCAGTGATTAGATTAGCTTTGGATTTGGATGTATGCCAATATATTTGTAATGCGTTCACATGAGAATTGAGCCAGATTTAGACATCCAGCACTGTTTTGGCTGCGAAGGTTACTCAGTTATGTTTCAAATTTGGAGATTCTCAGTGACAGCGCAGCATTCGCACACCACACCACAACATTCACAACGGTGGAAAAAAAGCGTATGAAATACAACCAAAAATACGCAGAAATGTTGTATGCGGACGATTGCAGTGAGTGGAATCAGTACCTCATGTTGAGTGTGTACTTCGATGTGTGTATGAGATTTCCAGTAAAGGGTCGTTTTGAAAATAATATACGGTAAAAAAAACGCCACTTTTTCCACCCTTTTATTCATTGTTTAACGCTCAAAAATTATGATTCGTTTTTGTGTCGTTTTGTTTTTTTGACCCGGCCATAACAAAGAGAATGTGATATTATTTATTTATGTTTTCACGGTTGATTGAGCATCGACAAGATTGAAATGGCCGGGATGAGCAAGGTAAAACTATGCGGAATCCATTCCACACATCGAGCATCAATATTTTTTTCGCACTCTCCCGTGTGCATGTGAATGGCGAGCCATAAATTCTCATTGCATTTATGAGCACGTTATATGTTTGTTGCTGCTGCTGAAGTGTGTATGTGCGTGTGTGTTTTTTCATCTTTTCTCGTTGCCCCTGCAGCAGTGCTCAAACCACATTTTCAGGCAGTTGAGATGCCAAAAACAGCTTCTATAAGCATCATCATGCGAAACTGAACATGTTTCGATACTCCGTTGTTTTTGTATGTGTCTCTTTTCTATTTACCATGAACATTCATTTCAATCGGATTTTTCATTCACTTTTTTTGTCGCCCATGCAAATCTCGATTTTGTGTTGGTGTCCGGTTTGGATTGACTGAAAAAAAAAATCACCAAAAACATTTCCCAGGTGTAATAATTGTCATGTTCTATATCCGGTTAATTGGCAATTTCTCCATTGTCGCAGTGTGCGTGTTTTTTTTTACTCAATCTCTCACTCACTCTCGCACTTTTGGCAAATGTTCACTCGGTTTCGGTTATTGTTATTGTTTTCGTTGTTTTTTTTTTTTGGTTTGTTCCCTCTTCCATGGAATTTGCTTGCCTTATGAAATCTCTTCATTTACATGAAAACGACATAACATTACAGTACCAATGACATACACTTGTTGCGTATAAATTGAACGCGCACCGCGCCACAAAATTATCCAATAAAATGTGATTTAAATTTTTGTGTGTTTCAAGCGTCTGTGTTCTTCTGTTTGAGTTCTTTTTTTTTATTGTCCATTCTTCTGATCGATTCAGCTGTTGATTTTATGTTACCGGCTTTAAGATTGCAGTAAAGTTCTTGGCATGTGCGCTCACACTAACACCCATACAGCAACAATCACACGGATTTTGCCGAATGTATTTGTGTTTGAAAGCAATAAAAATAATCAAGGCGTCAATTTTATTTCCGTTTTCGCCAGCAAACATTTTTCAAACCGTGTGTATTTTGGATACTTGGATAGACGCGTGCAACAAAGACATGCCAATTCGATTGCATGGACGCTTTTTCGCCACCAAAAAAACACTGCCGCACAAAGGCATTTTGAATTCATATCATCTATGACTGGTTTTTTTTCGGTTCATTCCTACACTTCGTTTGCCTCCTTGACTCCCATTCAAACTCACTTCATCCATATTTTTTTTCTCTTCGGTGTGATATATTTCGTTTGCTTGACTCTATTTTCATTTTATTTTTGTTTCAGCCGCCACCGTTTCAGTTGCCACTGTTGCTGTTGGTGCTGTTTTCTTGTGGCTGCTTGTAATTTTTCTTTAGCCTTTTTTTTGGTCTCGAGTTATTCGGATTGTTTGAATATATGAATAATGCATTAAATGGGGCTAGGTCAGGTATTTTGATGCTATTTATTTACATTTTTTTATTCATTCTCTCCTGTGCGCTCTCTCAGTTCACATGCTCGCAATTCACTTTTGTATATGCGTGTGCTCGTTTTATGTGTGTATATTTTTTTTGAGCTCTCTTTTGTTCGTACATTGCCTCTCATGATGTAGCTCCATCTCATATTCATACACTTAAAATCGCACATAAAACAGTTAACTGTTGTTGGTGAGTGAAGAAAAGGGATATGAACATTTTTCACTCGATTTTTGTTTTCATTCCGTTTTTTTTTTCTTCTTCTTTTTCCTTTGATTCACTTTGGCAAATCGTTTGCGATGTGTTCCATTTTTGCATATTTATCAGCATTATTTGACGTCGTTCTTTCGATTTTGTTTTTCTTTGCCATCATTAATAACTGTAATGTGACAATGAGGTGTAGTATCAATGCAGAGGCTGTGCCAATCGCCTGGATGCGTTAAGTAAAAAGCCTTTTACATATGCACTTAGTAGTGCACTATTTACAGTGTGCTATGATGTTAGCATTGGTACACAAGAGTTTGCTTGGAAAAAGACCTCCCTAATGTATCCTATGTTAGCCACTGCATCAACGGCTGGTACACGAAATGGGGAAAAACAAATTTAAAATTTAAATTATTTATTTATCGGGATATACGATTTGTGTTCGTTATTGCGTTTATGATTTTTACTATTGATGTTGCCACAAAATGCAAATGAAATTCAAAGACGATGACGACTTCATTGTTTTGTTTACGGTATTTGCTTGATATTTTGACTCATTGCTTCAACACATTCAAAACAAAAATCGACAGAAAAAGTGAATGTAATTTGCAAAAATTGTCAATGTTTTGGATAATAAAGGCGCACTTGCCCGATTAAAAGTAAACGCACCTTGAAAATATGCTTCATATTTCGTTTGCAATGGCTTTTAGACAATTCGGCTCGTTTAAACCACTATTTTGAGATTTTATTTAAAAGTATGCATTGCAAACCCGAAAGGAAATAATCACAAATCATATCGCAAAGAGAAACAAAAAACCCACCTACCATTTTAAATCACATGGAACTGGCATCCACTAGCGATTTATGCACAATAATGTAATAGTCCTCTAAAGGTGTATCGCATAAAATTAAAATACTAAAATGGTGTCGCTGTAAAATCGTTGCACCAATATTGCAAACACCAAACGGACGATTGAGACAAACAAAACAACAACAACAATAGCCACGTCAAAGCATCCAATGTATGTGGATCATATCATGGCATAGAATTTAGCACTCATTTTGACAAGGGGCTTTCGTCACCTGAAACTGTTCTGTTTATTTCCATTTATGGATATCATTGATTAATTGCTTAATTATACGTTTGAAATGTTTGTGCATAATAAATTTGTGTCGTAATAATTTTAAGTAACATTTTTT
Organism: Aphidoletes aphidimyza; assembly: GCA_030463065.1. NCBI lineage: Eukaryota > Metazoa > Arthropoda > Insecta > Diptera > Cecidomyiidae > Aphidoletes > Aphidoletes aphidimyza. The sequence goes on along the minus strand of CM059998.1, from coordinate 26,592,763 downwards.
TTTCTTCTCTAGGTCTTTTCAAAGACAATGGATCAACAAAATGGATGCCTGACAGTGCTGGCAAGCACAATAAGACCATCGAATTTTCAATATATATATATATAATATCAATTGCAATGCCGATTACACGAAACAATGATCTTTGTCTTGCAAACCGAATTGTATAAATATTCGTGTTGGTTTTGTGCCATTTTAAAGTTCACACCCCCGCGCTTAACATTGATGCCATGATATGGTCTCGAATCGTTAAAATGCCATTTAACGGTCGCGTAAAACTAGTACCTTAACCAACAAATCACGATATTTATAGGTATTGCGGTGGTTTGGCATTGTTTTCGTTCGTGTGCCACGTGCATTTTTTCCATTGCGTTCTAATATAAAGTTGAATTTTTAAAATGGTCGCTTCGCGAGAATCTTTCTTTGCTGTTACGAATGCAACAACACACACAAACACACACGAAAACTGCAAGCATTTTGGATATATCAGAAGTGAACAAGAATAACAAAAAAAAAATGGTGTGCTGCAGCAGCAAATTGAAGTGTTGCTTAGTAAACTAGAGAATATGTATCGCGGTCGATCACAATCGATGCGCAGTGTTTTCGGTTTGGCAGATATTACGTGGGACTTTACATTGTTTGTTCGGCATAAGAGAGTTTTTTTTTCTCTCGCGAGCGCACAAACACGTAATTATTCTTTATTTGTTTCACGTTATGTGTCTGTGTCTTTGCAAATAGTTTTTGGCTCTATGCGCAATACAAATTCCGAAATTTCATAACACTGAAATGTGAATCTATCTGACGATTTTGAATTTTTAAATGCATGCGTTTTGTGTAGGTCCAACCGTTTTTTTATGTTTGCTAAATCGTTGATCTTTTTTCCATGCTTGCATATTGTCTCATTTCAAGCATTTTCATCTATTTTCACATGAGCACACAAAATTCAATACTTTGACTGTCGAACGGGTTTTGTTGTTGTTGTTGTTGCTGCTGTAGTTGTTTCTGTTCTCTTGGGCTGTTTGCCGTTATTCAATACAATATTCCGTTTACATTTAATCATCCGTTTGATTCTAATAAGAATACAGCCGTCAAATGATCCAATCACTTTCGTTGCGTAGCCGCTATAATAAGTGATCAAATCAATTCGTTTACGTGCAAATAACCACTTAATAATATTGAGAGAAAAAAATGTTCAGTGTAAATGGGTTTATTAAAAATAGTAGCTTCTGTCTATTCATCACGTGTTAATTGAATCTGCGTTCAATTTCACATTGTTCAAAGCGCATTCATCTATTCGACAATTAGCCACGGCAAAACATAAATGCACATGAATGTTCTCGTGTAAGAATTGATCGGCCAATATAACACCAAGCACGCTTTTAACGTGCACACACACATACAGCCGATTTGTGGAAGACGAGTAGCGTCTATCAATTATGCTCGACCACTCATTCTTAGTGGAAGAAGATTTTACTTTGATGATATTATTGTTGGCCGATCGGGTAATAATCGGAATTAGTTTGGTTTTTTTGTTGTTGTTGTTTAGTTTGCTCAGCATTCCGTTCATTCGTGTTGATTGTATGGATTGCCGATGAACACGTGCCTCATGCTCCAGAATAACATAATAAAATACTTAATTTGCCTTCGTTCCAACACTGTTGTTGTTGTTGTTTCTGTTGATGTTCATTTTTCTTACTTCAAGCGAACTATGATCGAGCATTTATCTGTGATGGTTGTTCATTGCTCGGTGCACGCAATGTTGACCACATGCATCGAACCAAGTGAGCACACATCAAGTATCAAAAAAACCGTCAATTTCCATTGACTATGTGTAAGCACAAGCATTCGGAGTAAATTTCCTATCGTGTGAATAATTTTGGTTTTTTTTTCTTCTTTCTTTCATTCGTTGTGTTTGATTTGTGTGAAACAACAGTTCAACCTAAATTCACATCTCAACAAGCCATCATTAATATATTCGAATATTTTGGCGTCAAATCTTTTGCAGATCTTTGATTTGTTGATTTTTTTTTATTTAAATTTTTCAGTATGTGTGTTTATTTTTATTTTTTTTTTTAATTTCTCAAATGCATGTTTATAATCATCATCTTAGCATTTTTACCGATGACCCGATTGCTTGATACTTTTTTCCCTTGTTTTTGGTGTATGTTTTTTTTCGTGAACTTTCAAACATCTTTCTTTTTTTTTCTTCAAAATTGATACCTAGCCAAATGTTGCGTTCTTTTCCAAAAGATTAGCTTAAATGTTTGTGGAAAAGATTTAAAGGTATAAAAATACCTTCGAAATTCGATGAAAGAGAAACGGTATAATAACAGAGAAGAGTTTTAACAAATCGCCTAGAGAAGAGAAACACACACATATACACACAACAAATATATATTGGGAATGTGGCGTAGCACTTAGCCGAGTGAATGAGATAAAAAAAAGATAGAGAATAAAAAAACCCGCGTCATGGCATAGATATGCCGAAAAAAGTCGTACTAAATAAAATATATATATAAATATATAAAAAAGAGTGGAAAATAATATCATGTCTTTAATCGCATATACTTGAATTAAGCCTCCTTCTATTACCAATATATCTAATACCTACTAAACAATCTCGCGACTTTTATCTTCGGAAACAGTATGTTCGGTCCGAGCGACATATTGGTGAAATGAAGTGGTCCGGTTCTGTCGTTGTGCAACAAAACAACAGTTAGAAACATTTAATTGATTTATGTTGCAAGGTGTAGCTTATAATATATTGAAAACATGGTGAGAATAGTGTATATCTTCGATGAATGGAGCATCGAACATTCGGGAGAGAGAGAGAGAGAGAGAGAGAGAGGCGTGAGAGAAAAAAAGAAGATCAAACTGAAACTCCGGGTGCCGCATATGCTTTAGCATTGCTGCTTGACAAAGTTACGCTCTCATCGCAATGAGGCATTAAGACATACATCTCCACTTCTTGTTGTTCGCTCTTTTTTTTGTGTGCTGCTGCTGTTGTTGATTCAATGAAAAATGTATCATCGCTGATGTTTGTCAAGATATATCTGGGCTGCGCTTGCAACATGCTAGCTGTCATTACATAAATGGAGACCCGATATCTAATTAGGATTTTCGGGCTAGTTTCGATCGATATATCGGGCGCATTGTACATGCAGTTGCCATGTTTTTCGCAGTACGTTATATATGGCAAAATCAGCAATGTTTTACACACTGTCGCTTCAATGATATTCGTGTATGGTTTGAACATCTTTGACATCTTTGGCGCATCTTGCGTAAAACTTTCAGAAATTTGGATAACCTTCTTGTTATGCTGAGCATGTGCATGTGCCGGTGTGCCTACAAATTTAAGGGAAAAAATAGTACTACAAAGCCATAACACTTTTGGAATGTCTCGTTTTTTTCTCTCTTTCTCTCTCTCTGTCTCTATAATTTTTGTTTGATGCTCTTTTCAAAGCAGCAACATAAAATGCGTGTGTGGGATAGTGTTTATCGCTTCGTTCGTCAGTTTGTCAGCGATTAGAAATTTTTTTTTTTCGCCAGACGTGCTTTTTCTTCTTTGTCTCTCCGATCAATCGTTTAATCGTGTTAATACCGATGAGAAAACGATTTACCGTTAAGGAAATCGATTTTTTTTGTGTTCGTTACTTTCTCACACATTTTTAACTTGCAGCTCGGGTCGGATCACAATCGATGTTGCGGGCCTTGCGTTATCGAATTATATGAATCGTAAACAAGATTTCAGGTGGAATAACCACTTCATTTGTACGGTTCAGTGTTTGATATGTTTTTTTTTTCTGTGTCATCAAACTTGAAATTATTAACGATGATCGACACTTTGAATGGATTTCAATGAAAAACCATTAGTCTTCTGTCGGATTTCTTTGTTCGGCTTTCCATGTCATTCGAATGTGTATCCGCGAACGCACACTCGCGAGATGTCAATGGTTTGTATTGTGTTTTGTGCAAATTATTCCCATGTAATGAAAATCGTTTATCAAAACAACGGTGACTTACTGTCTAATAGACAGTGTTGATCATCTATGTGACAAAAAAAGGGTCAGAACCAAACAATGCCAGAAAGAATATAATTTACCTCAATGAGTTCTTTCGGTGGTTCAAAATCTCATTCCTGGCGCTTTCCACAATACGAAACAAATAAATTGCTGTGGAAGGCTCATAACAGGAAAAAATGCATTCTTTAGACGATATGACGCACCGAAAAAAAAACATTCGCACAGATACATGAGAGTGTTGCATACATTTGGCGACTGTATTTTAGCATATTCAAATTTATTTTGGAAACAAAAAGTAGACCAAAAAAAAGTAAACAAAGTCAGCATTTACCGTTTTATCGTTCGGACTGAACACAAAATCTTTGGGTACGTTGGTTTCATGTACACTGCAGTTGTCGTTACAAGTACTTGTGCAATACGTACAGATATTAGTACAGACGTTTGAAAACTTTTTCCCCCGCCTTCGCCGATTTAACGTCGAAGCAACAAAAAAATGCAAATTATCGTTTTTCTGTGAAGCCCAAGCAAATGCGCTTCAATCGATACCCTGTGAATCTACGGTCAAGCAGAAATAATGCTCAAATGTTTCATTCAAAAGGAATAACACTTTTGCCATGAGATCCCAAAATGAATGAAACAGCTTGAATCGAAAAAGAACATTTCATACCACACTTGTCGAACCTTAAATTCATCTAACACTTTGTGCAATTTACACCGCACACACACACAAGCAGGCACGTGGTGTTCATTCCCATTTCTCAACAGGTCCGCCTGAGTGAAAAATCAAATGAGTAAACCATTAAATATTTACATGGTTTCACATTAAAATAATGCGCTGCTTCTCACTTTGATGGCTGGCCATGTCGATGCTCTTCTCGTAATCGTAATCTTAGTTTGATTAGCAACAAAAAAAAACACACACAGATAGCGAGATCGAAACTTATTACAGAACATGGTATCCATTTAAATCCTTGCGCTATATACATTTTGCCAGAGCTCAATGCTCAAGAGCCATTGCCACATTGTGCCACGAAAATTGTGTGCGCTGCTTTAAGAGTGAATTGATGTGAACGGAATATGCATAAGCCATGCAAATTCGGGATTCACAATGTGTTTACATATGGAGAAGAGCGTAAAATCACTCAATAATTTATTCATCGGATGCGATTAATAAATTTACATCAACAGGTAGCTACTGTTTATGAATTTTCCTCCCGAAAAAAAACACACACACACACACACATCACATTCAACAACAACACACGAACCAATAAACAAACACACGAATGAAATGAAATGCGGCGCAATGTGGCACGAGATCCAAAATGAAACCAAATACAGAAATTGAAGAAGAAGAATCTGGCCGGTTCATATATATTCTTTTGATATGCACATTTGCCTTTTTTCATTCTCTCTCTCTCTCTCTCTATCTCTCTGTGTTCACACAACACATCGAATTGTTACCGTTCCCGTAAACTTCGTTTTCTCGTATGATAATTTATAAATTTACCACATGACATTAGTGATGCATCTCATTATCATGTTCCGTCTTGCAGCCCGTCTGCCTTACTCTTTTGGTCTCATCAGTGTGCATCTTGTCTTGTATTTTTCGCCTCAACAATATCAACCACATAATGGTTGTTTTTTCTTCTTCTTTCTTTTGTGTGTATGAGATTTAATTGCCCCTGAATTCTCTATACGGATGCCTTTTTTCGGGACATAACAAAAATTGTCTCATGTGTGTGTGCATATGTATTAATGAAATGTGGTGCGGTTGATGTGTGTGCTTTTAAGAAAATGCATAATTTAAATGCTTGAAAAAGGAAAGTGTGCCGACTTTAATTTCTTCGTTCAACTTCAGTGTTTTGTTGAGTGCGTTGGCTTCTTTTTTTTTCCTGTCTTCCCCAACTTCTTCTCATCCGTCCGCATGATTTGAGTGTTAAACAAAAAGAAAAAAAAAAAAACAAAATAAATCACAAACTGAATTACAAATATATAAATAAATGCAAATTATATAATAAAGCGATTATCATTATGCAACATGAGTCCATTTTGAGTATCTTGTTTTCTCTCGACTATGTTCTCGATTCATCTCCGAATTTCGTTGTTCTCATTAGCATGTGATATATTTGTTGGGCTTATAATATCCTTGTGAAGCAAGTCTCTTTGTGTCATACTGGGCACTGTGCACTGTATACTATGCAGTGTGCATCTGTGCACATCTCCCTCTCTCTCGTTCTCTCTCTTAACTCAATTCAATCAGTTGAGAAGACCAAAAAAAATCACTTGAAATATGTTTATGATGAGGAATGATTTTCAATTGTCTCTCTATATTTTTGTCTCTGTCTCCGAAATTTAAATGCCTTTTAAATGGTGCACAATGTCTTTTCGTTTGGTGCTTGTTAGCCCGTTCTGCTTGTGATATTTGTCTTTGACGATAATAATATTTTCTAGTGTTGCCGATTTTAATGTATTCAGGATCAGTTTTTGTCTTGATTCCGTTCAATATTTTATATACAACAGATTTGTGCATTTATTTACATAATTTGTTAGCTACTTGTTGCACATGTCTTTTTCGGTCGGTTTGTCGCACTTCTTTTGCACTCATTTTTCGGTTGCTTTTCATTGCGTTCTCGTTAGCTCTTGGCTGGCTGGCTAGCTAGCTGATTTCGTTTGGTTTGACTGTTGTCTCACATTCCTTTTATATTGCAGTTATTTTGGTTATTGTGCCGTTGTCATCGTTATTCTCGTCATCGTTTGCTTATGTTTTATAATTTTTAGTGTGTATATGTGTGTGTGTGTGAATCAACCCGACTAAAATATGTACAAACAATGGCTTTAACTTCTGCAAACTCTTACACATTTCCGAATGAAAACTTATTTATGGCCGGGGCACAAAATAGATATGGGTTATGATTTTTGGTTGTTTACTATGTTGTTGTTGGTGGTGTTCGTTTTCGCCCGGTTCTTTGTCTTAAGTTGTTCAATTTCCTCCGCTTTGGTTCGCATCAAGCATCAACCAAACCATAAAATATTATAAAGATTTTAAATAGTATTTCTTCGTTGTAGTTTTTATATCTATATTATAATATAGATTTCGTTTTGTAACATTTATAATGCTTGAATATGAGTGGAACAAGAAGCAAAAGCAAAAAAAACACGCAAATAAATTATAAAATGTATGAATGCGTTGGGCCAACACAGTGTGAACATGAATCGAAATACAAAATAACAAAAATGTGAATTTATAAACTCAGGACAAAGAGGCATTATTTGGAAAGAGAAGACACGCACGCACACACACACACAGTACGATAAAGTCGGCAATAAATGACGTTCATCTATCATTTCAAGAGGAAATGACAACATACAAGTCGCTAAATTATTTGGAAATGAACGAATAAAACCGCGCTAAAAATCGATTCGCCGAACTTGATTTAAAAGAAAGCAATTTTTATTTATACGTGGTCTTTTTCCGCCTCTTCTTCTTTTCATTTTTTCATTTTTATTTCAAATCATTTACTTTCGTGTCGCATTATTTATGCAAACCGCATGACATTTGTGCTGACTTTCTTCTCTTTCAATATTTGTGTTCCAGCCGATAAAATTGTCATCATCAAATAATCGGACGATCAGATTCTTTTCAAGCTACTTTCCTTGGTGTATATTCGTCGTTTGTTTTGTTTCGAAATGTTTTGTTGCATGGCTGCTTTTTTTTCTCGTGTGTTCGAGCGGATTTCCATTTTTTTTTGCGGTCGCTTCGTTTTGCGTTGTGTTTCGCATCTTTTGTTTTAGCAATTGAATTGACGAGAACAATGGGTTGCTTTGGCATGAAATCAACGAACTCCAAATTACCTACTGGTGACTGATTCACCATTACATTCACTAGTATTGGTTAATGGGATGACGCGAAATTGAAAGCAGCAGGCATTTCACAGTACTGCACAATGAATGACATTTGATCATTTTCTATCGCGGTGCGTACGCTCATTTGACACCACATTTCCAGCGTCATTTTTAGATGTTGCTACATTTTTTCACAGCCAATTTTTGTTTTCGCTGAATAATTGCTATAAAGCGCGATGCTAAATTATGTATCACCTTCAGTTTACATTTAAGCCGACAATAATCACATGCAAGCAAACATTTAAGTGTATCGAATGGAATATACAGAAAGAGACGATTGAGATACGAATGTTACAGAATTGTGAATGTATTCGCATCGTTTTCATTAGATCGAATGCTGGTGTTGGTTGGTGGTGTTGGGGGCTGTGTGCGTTGGTTGTCACTGTGAATCGCAATTCTTGTTTTCGTTCCTTTTTGAATGCTTCTTGATATGACAATGAAATATAATGGTATAAAACATTTTCTGGTAAAGCCAATGCCTGTAATATTGCATCACGTACGATCGTTCCTGTGACCCATTCGGGAGATCACGTTTATCTGGTTTCCGGTTGTGTACGTATGCTATTTTTGTTTCGTGCATTTCGTTTTACTTCACTTCACTGTGTGTTGTTATTTCTTTTCATCGGTTGAAAAAAGACACATTTAACCGAAAAAAAAACAACTATGCAATTTGCTTATTGTGCGCTATGCGCTAACAAAATACCCATAGTTTTGTCTCTTTAGATTATAATTTGTTTGTGAACTGTGAACGAATTATGCCGATTCGATTGTAGTGCCTGTTTATTTCTATTATTCAAATGGCAATCAAAACCTCCTGCATATTGTGTATTACAAACAAAAAATTGAAAAAAAGACAAACACACACACACACACATTCAAACACCAACGACAGACTGGAAAAAGGCAACACAAACGTACAGATTTCAATCGCGCGCCAACTGAACGATCAAGCAACTGAACGATATACATTTCACGTGTGTTCAGAAATTCTTTGTTTATTTCACAGACACAAAACAAAACGAATGAAACAAAAAATACAACAACAACAACAACAAATACAAAAATAAAAATCAGATATGAATTTTAAAGTCATAAAAAGTAAAACTGAAATTTTTGTTATCTGATTTATAGTAGGAAGGTGAGATTTGACTTTGGCTTCTTGTTTTTAATTTTTTTTTTTCTTTTTTTTTACTTTCATTCCAAAAGAGCAAGAGAAAAGGCAAGGTGATACATACAAATGCAACCTGCATTTCGACAATATGCCAGACGGCAGGGGGATCAAAATCAACTAAATTTCAACGTAAAATATCACACGTTTGAACTTTATTATATTGAAGTTGAGTTGAGCGATCGTTGATCGCACTGAACGGTGGAATAAACATAAAAATTACCAAAAAAAAAAAAAACGGCAGCAGAAAGAGAACATTGTAAATGAAGTCACAATCAGGCATTGCCATTGCCAGTGGCATTGAATCAAACAAAGAAATGCACTCGCATCGTTGAATTAAGTATCGGAAAAAATTCCGGCGAATAATCGAAAAAATTGTTCGGGACAAAAAAAAAGAGATTTATGATAATGTCACGGGAAGACAGTGGAGGATTGTTGAAATTCGATGTTGTGACGGTTGACGGATGCACATTTGATTTGTTGCTTTGAAACGCATCAATACATTCTCTCGATTGGGCCAAAGCACACTGAACTACCATTGATTTATGAATCGCATTGTTGGTTACGCCAACCAAACGGTCTGAATGCAAGCGAAACGATGCTCGCTTTAAGTAAAGTGTGGGGCTGTGGCCAGCCAAAATGTGTGAGCTAGGCGCAGGGCAAAAGAAACAAAGGGATAGAGCGAGAGAGAGCGTCATTTGTGCTCGTTCATATGTTGTTTGCGAGCGTGTGTGTGTTGAGTGGATTTTAGACTGTCGTAAAGGTAAAAAAAAGAAAAGAACTTTAATAATTCAAAGAAAGATTTAATCGCGGCCAAATTTAGTAGCAGTTCTTGTTTGACTGTTCATTCTTTTTTTTTTTGTTCATTTTGAGATGCATTTCCGTTTTTCTTTATAATTTAGTCGTAGACACATTCAGTACGGTTGGTGTTTGATGATATGAAGCGGCAGGGCAACAGCCCGAATCGAGCTCACCACATCTTCGTCACAAAACGTTTTGTACCACGTACAAAATGGTGTGTGCATACGAAAGAGCGCGCACAATCTTACCTCTTATGTTTTGCTGTTGTTTTGCTGTTATTTGGTTGCGCTTTTAATGCTATTGAATCGGAGTGCCCGAAAGATTCGTGGTCGATGCTGCAGCATTTTACTTTTTTTTTTCTCTTGTACTTGGAAAACTTATTTTGTTTTGTTTTGTTTGTTTTTTTTTTGGCGAATCGGGTAAAAGAATCGTGCCTGTGAATGGCGCAACGCGATAAAATCTTCGAAGAAAGAAGAGTTTCACTCACGAGTATTAATTATTATTTTAACTTCATGTCATCAACAAATAAAACATACAAAGCAAACCGAGAGACGCATCTTTCGTCTATCTGTTTGTGTCAGGAGCTTAAAAGTAAATTCTATTTAATCTCGTTCAGCAACGTGAAAATGAAGTACTTGCATGATAGCTCAGTGCAAAAAGCAACAACATCAACAACCGAAACAACAACAACAAAAATTAAGCCATAAAAACGAAAAAGAGCGCGCAGACAAACCTGAAAAAAAAATTACTCACGAAATTCATTGAGCACGATTCTTCGATATTTAAGAGAGCAAAGCAACAACAGAAGCAAAACAATCGCCGGGAATAACATTATTTAGCACATAATCACATGTGGCCAGTATTTAATCGCAACATTGGCTATGGCAGTGCAGCCGTGAATTAGAAATAACTTGAATGGCACACAATGTGTGAATACCCACAGCTTCTTGATGTACAAATTTCACAGAGAGAGAGAGAGAGAGAGAGAGAGAGAGAAAAAACCGTCCGCTTATTTTGCCTTTTATTAATTTGTTTGCATGACATGAGCAGCTCAATGAGCACCATAGTCGCAAGCCAAGTCGATTAAATGAATTATGAAGACTCAATTGAATTTGTATGCTCATCTGAAACTCACACACAAGTATTGCGCAACACTAGCAACAACAACAACAACAACAACGGCAACGGGTGATACAAAAATCGAAATTACCTTTGAGAATTATGCATATCCGTTGTGCACATGAAATAAGATGTGAAATAGTACAATGTAAAATCCAAATCATAATGTTGAAAGTTGAATAAAAAAATATTGAGACACCAGGAGCAAGGGCAACGAGACAGAGGAGAAAGGAACAAAAAAAAAATGATAATTTATAACGACTTAATCATCGTTACGCACTTTAATTTATGCATCCGACAACGAATAGAACAGCAATTTGAATGTCGCACAGTTTTACGCAATTTTAAAAGAAATGAGTGCGAACATTCTGCCTAGCAGAATATTGGTTGATGCCAACATCAAAATTGTTATTATTATTGTTGTTATCAAAAAGACTTTAATAGACTAGCATCTAAATGTTCGTTGTGCCCCCACTGGCAATTGTTCGCATTTCGCTATTATTTTTGATTATGCACATGAATTGAGGTGTCGATCATCGAGAAAGAGAGCGAGCGCACCACTCGGCAACATTGAACACAGAGGGCAAAACAAATGTATCTGATGTTCACTCCGTTGCTTTGTCTCTATTTTTGCTCTCATTTTTCTTTTACTTTTGTGTGTTTTGCTTCTCTCTATAGCATCATAATCGTTTCCTTCGAATACGACTGATTGTGTTTGGGCTTCCACCAACCCCTGCTCCCTAGTAAAAAAATAAAAATTGTTAAGTTCGTTTGTGAGCGGCACAAAAACACCCTCAAGGGATTCATGTGTAATGAATCGTTATCTACCCTTTGAACTGGATGGAGCGTTTTAAAATTAAAAGTGAAAACGAACGAATTTCGAATATACATGTTTTGAAACGCACTTTCTCTCGCCAAATTTTCGCTCTGCTAGTCTTGCTACTCTGCTATACTATGGATGTGTGTCACTCCGAAATCGTCTGATCGTAAATGGATTTTCGGTGCGAATAATGCACAATATTGCATTGTGCGAGGGTTACGCCTAATAAGATGGTGTTGCCTATTTAAATGATCGACATTTTTACATCTCATATGCTCTTTTGAATTAGGTACCATTGAAATTCCCAAAAGAACTTAAAATAAGCATCTCTCTGTTTGTGTGTTCTATTTCAGCACACAAATTGTAACACGAGGCATTCAAAGTATGCATTACGTTGCCATTGACTTGCCATTTTCAACACCCGGAAGTTTTCTACCGTCTCAATATTGCCAATTGTTTTCATTTGTTTGATTTTCAAGCAAATGGAAATTATTATCTTTTTTGTTTGACAAAACTAAAGATGGCATTGTTCGGGTTTCCGCCACACAAAAAAAAACATCCCCGAAAAAACGAACTCATTCAAAATGTCAAATTTCACTGATAATAGCACATTTCGTTGGAACATTGCCTATTAGCCGAATTTTCCGCGATCCCAATTTCAGATTTCATTTTGGTTTATTAACTTTTATAACATTTTCGATGTGCGCATCTTCATTATCTTAATATTTAAATCAATTTATTAGAATGTTTTTCATTGTCATTGTTATTGTCATTGTGGTGAGAGTTTGTTTTTTTGTGCGCCCATTTTGACAAATTAAAAATATACTATATTTGATAACAGGAAAGAGTGTGGAAAATGATGCATGTTAAATGTTGATTGCATGCGCTTCATTATACTAAAAAAAAGACAACCGGCGAAAACGAAAACTTATTCACATTTTATCAGTCATGCAACAAATTTATCTATCAGCCCGCAAGAGAACCATGTTCAAAGTGCAATTTCATTGTGTTTTGTTTTTTTTTTTCTAAAAGAAGGCAACAACTATGTGCACATTATTCGTTTTATCAAGAATACACTCAAAATGATATAGAGACACGGCAGTAACTTTGAACAGTAGACGGCATGATAGAGGCGCAACCAACACATACATACATACACACAGTGAGTGAAATAGTCTAAGCGACTAGCTCATTCACTCACTCACAACCACCGAAAAACAGCCTGCATAAACTAACGAAAATATAATATTAAAATACACAAACGATGCAATAAATATATAAATACTATCTCAGGGTTTGTGTTACCCATTTCGTTAGTTCACTGTACGAAAATCGAAATAGGTGCAGACTGGGCTCACCAGAGACGAATCGTTCTAACTCTATTCCTCTCTCGCTGTTTCTGTTTGCCGTTGAACAGAGAGCGACCGAGAGAAAAAGACCGAGAGAGAGAGAGAAATGAACAACAACGAGAAATAGAAACTGAAAAGCAAAAACAACTGAAAAGCTGATAAGACATGAATTATTATTACCTGGCTCCCTCATTGGTGCGCCTTCATTGCACATCATGTGTTCGCCATAAGCACCATGCGCACAGTATATATGCATAATTAAGTAGCGCTGGGTTGAACATCGTTAGAAATGAAAACGGTTTACAAACGACGACGAAAAAAAAGAAGAAATAACCCTTTTCGCTTGTTTTCGGTGCATGTAACATGGGGCCCATTGTCTGTTCGCGGCCTGCTGCTCATTTCTCATCACTCTTGTGCTCGTTGATTTCTATTTAGATTTTGTTTTTATTCTTCTCCCCTAATCATACGCACGTACCGATTTTCACGCATCATTCTTGACTAATGGCAATTCATTCGGCGGTCGTTTCGCCTTTTTCACTTTCTCTCTCACAAGTGTGTGAGTTCATCTCGCATTCTCTTTGGTTGCACATTTACATTGTTGCATATTGAATCTAATTATATCGTTATCAATTATCACATTAACCTGTATTTAGCGCAAAATCAGGCGAAGAGATTGCTAACACCACAAAACCCATTCATCACATGCACACACACACACACACACACACACACACACACACACACACACTCACACACACATGAATGAGATAACAGTTGCTTCATGTGCTTGACAATGATAATAATCGCAATTGAAATAGAAACATTCATATGCAAACGGTCCGCAAATTTATGGCACAAGTACGACGATGTTTCAAAAACAATTTGCCAAACAGCCATTTTTATTGGTATATTAAAATTCAATTCATAATGCGATAAGATTTCAATGTTTGATGTGAACATGGGCTATTGTTTAAACATTTAAACAGGAACTTTCACACACTTGGAATACATTGAACGTGTTATTTCAACACAACAATTCAAACTTAGCCTGTTCCAGACACAATTCACATGTTAAATGGGTGCAGACCCATTTTGCTACTTGAATTTTACCAATAAATCTAAATTGTGATCTTAAAATCACATCATTTTGTTATGCATTAGTATTTTACCAAGCATCAATTTAATCGAAATGAAGACCTCACACTACAATACAATGGTCCAGCTTTGGATGGCTTTCTATCGTGTCCCAGCCATCACCAACACCAACACCAATTCAGTGACCGAATGATAAGTGTAAAATGCAAAAACCGACAACAACAACAACAGTAACAAGAAAAAAAAGACAAAATGTTATTTTCTTAATTAAATCGCGAAAAAAAAGAATGTTAACATTTGCATAAATTTCCCTTTAAATCGTGCAATCTTCTCCACTTTAAAATACTTTCATAGAAAATTAAAATATTAGCTAATGTCAAATTTTACAAAATACCTTAGATAAGCACCGAATTGGACAAAGAACTTTATAATTGGGCATCAGAATTTTGTTTTATGTTCGCAGCAGAATGAAGTAGCGCGCGAGAATTGTGAATACAATTCCCTGAAATGCGAATACGTTCTTTTGTGTGTGTGTGTGTGTGTGTGTGTGAGAGTGATGAAAGAGTTTAGGTTTAGTGCAAGGGCGTACGCAGGATTTCGTTTAGGGGGGGGGGGGGGGGCAAGACTGGATTTTGGCCGAAAAATCGAGGACATTTTCGAGAAAAATCGAGGACATTAAAAAAATGTTGTCGATTGTTGTAGAAAATGTACGATTTTTATGCAAAGTCCTCGTTTTTTGTGAAAATTTTCGCTTTTTCGAACATTCTTCACAGAAAATAATCTACAATTCTACAATGTCCTCGTTTTTTTCCGAAGAGTCCTAGGTTTTCTTACAACATTTTCAGGTTTTCATAACTTGAATTTCTTGAAAAAATCGAGGACAATCGTTTGGGGGGGGGGCAGCTGACCCCCTGCCCCCCCATGCGTACGCCCATGGTTTAGTGGGTCTTGATCCACCAGTATCTAGACACTGCTGTTTTTTTTCTCATTCTGCAGCAGACTATAGAATTTATTGTGACAGAGGGATAAAAAAAAAACTCGCACGCATTCATTATATCAAATGGTTTAACGCTTATTATTGTGGCGTCATTCAAACCGATTCTAATCACTTTTTGTACTATTGACATGTGTGTGTGTGCACATCTTTTATGCGAAAGCATGTGGCAAAAGTTTCCCGCTGTCAACCAAACTAGCGATTGTTTTTGAAGTGATCTTATTAAATGATTACATCAATCACGAAAAAAAAAGAAACAAACACCGTGAATTTGTAGCTTCCATAGCTATTAAAAACGATTTATAAACTGTCAAACTGGCAACTAAATGACATTCAAAATATGCGGACATTGGTGTGCGATATATATATGCGGTAAGTACTATGCACTTATTTGGGCGGCACATATTTATATAATTGAATCATTGAAATAATTAGAAATCCATCGAAATGACAATATGCGGAGACGAAAATGCGAGCCGCAATGTAACACAAATATTACACTGGCAAACGGAACGAAATAAACGGCTACAACAACAACAACAACAACAACAACAAAAATTACAATAAATGAATAAATATGGGTATACAATTAAACGGTGTCTAGTAATACAAACTAATAATTTTCTACAAGCAAATTAATCAAAATGCACTCATTTTCACATTGGCGCAATTTATGTCGATTCTGTGATTGTTGTTGCTGTTGTCGTCGTCGTCGTCGTTGCCGCTGTCGTCAGTACGATTGGCGTTTGAATGCTCGCCATTGCTCACACTTTTACATTTTGTTTTTTTTTTTGTTTTTTAAATTTTAAATGCAATTATTTCAAACTGCAATAATTGTGTGCATCTCATTTTATTTATATTTATACATAAATACGGAATGAATGTGTGCAATGTGTTGGCTTGTGTTGGATTGCGTTGGTTTTGTGTTGTTGTTGTTATTTTCTTATTGTTGTTGCATCTCTGTTCATTTTCTATTGCGTTCTCGTGCATTCCGTTGGGCCACGTTTTAAAATCTCAATCGAAAAATTGAACCTCAAACAACGGCATACACCGTCATTCATCTCATGCGCGCACGCGCTCGCGCATTAGCACCAACGTGTGCGCACATAATGAATAGAAGGTAGAAATTTTTATATATTTTTTTTTGTATTTGTTTCTTTTTTTTTGCAATGAAGAGAAGAAACAAAACGAAACGAACACGAAAGAAAAAAAACGTCCGCACACAGAACAAGAGAAAAAGAACTAGCACGAAAATACACTACAGAACGAAGAAGAAAAAAGGGAACAAAAATCGCCGTAAATATTCATGAGCAGGAAATATTTTGCATTGATTAATTCATTCAGTGTGTGTGTGTGTGTATGTGTGTGTGAGCGTACGGTTTTTATTGTTATTGTTAGTGCTGTTATTAATAATATTTTTTTTTCGCTCACACCCAATCTTAGCTTTTAACTGAAGGTCATATGTTAAATAGACATATTACGTTTTTTTTTTTTTTAAATAGCATTTATTACACAGCTGAAACGTTGTATTTCTGTTTCTGTCAAATAGCATTTACCGATCGCTTCGTCTTATACAGCCTAAAAACTTTACATTCGACGCGTTTGAAGCTCATGCGTTTCGCGATTGAGCGGTGAATTGGATTTTGTCGTGTGTAAAAAAACACAAACACACACACAACATCCAAAACAATCAAATCGTATTTGTTTTGAGTCTTCATAAGGTTAATTTATTGTGTAAATTGCACATTGAATAATGAGCATTATCCATCAAATTGGAAAACGAAAAATTTGCACTCGATTCGTCGATCGTAAGAGATTGAATGGCAATGGGAACAAGGAGGAAATCCAACGACCAGTGAAATGTGCACCGGTCAAAAAATCACACAGAAAAATAACCATCGCAAACAATCTTGGCAAATAAATGAGTTGGATAATTGCCGGGCTGTTTTTTTTCGGTCTGATGATGGTTGTGTGTGTGTGTGTGTGTGTGGCGATTTTCACTGCACTTTTTGTTTCACCTCGTTTTGGTGTGTATGTAAATCGCGTTGTGGATTAGTGCAGTTTTAATTTTTCATTTGTTTTGTTTCTTTCCCTCTTTCTTTCTTCTTTTTTGTTGTTATTTCGTCTGTTTAATCATTTTCCTAGCGAAACGAATTGTTCGCACAAAAAACAGTGTGTGTGTGTGTGTTTTTTCCATTCTTTTCTTGAAAATAGTTTTAGTGTCGCCTTTGCTATCGTTATCGTTGCGTGTACGGTCGGGCGCTTGGCTGTTTGTGTGTGTGTATTTGTGTATGTGGTTGGATATGCATTGGATTTGGGCGCGATTACGAGAGAGACTCTCATAATTTGTGCCTTGCAAACACAATGCTTGTATATGGTGAGAAAACAGCTATTTAACTTGCTTATATATAATTCGCTTTTCAATGCTCTTGCCGTTCCGATGAATTGTGTATTTTATTTTCATTTATTTTTGTTTTTGTTGTTGTTGTTTTTTTTTCGTTTTGCCAGCAAATGCGCTGCCATTTTTATTTTGCTATTTGAATGCCGACTAACGATGCCGTTGACGCTTTTGCTATTGTTTTTGTTCCCCTTTTTTATCACGAACACACCAGCAACACTTTTTAATTGCCGTCAAAATGCAACCAAGTCGTAAATCTTTCAAATACTTTTCAAGAACACCGTTTTCAATACACAAGCAATAGTTGTAGACACACACGTACACACACGTACACACACACACACACACAAAACAAGAATCGTCAATTTGACCAGTGATTTTATAAATGACATTCGTTCAATCCAAAGTGTCGTTTTGAAGATATCATTCCACACACACACACACACAAAACAAACAATCTACAATTTCAATTCACCTTCCAAGTCTCTCAATGTTCTAACGATGAATTGTAGTCTACAACGTAAAATGTCGAATGCGATGAACTTGTTCGTTTCACTTCAAAAATGCCCGCTTTTTACGATGGATTGTGTGAAATTCACTTAATTATTGTATTTTCGCGTATTATTTTGGTGGTGCTTCTTTGGTTCGGTTTATAAATTTGCCATTTGTTGCTGTTGCCACAATTTGCATGAATGCTGTTCGTCATTTTCTTCATCCATCGCTGGTTTTTATGTTCCGATTTATATTATTGACGATTTTGGCTTTTAATTGACCACATAATCTAAATGGTGGCAGCGATTGCGGCCGTCGTGTATTGTCGTTTCGTTGTATCGTTCACGCTATTATTGTACATCATAAACACAGTTTTACCATTGGTATCAAAGGCGTGAAATTAGGTCAACTTTTTTTAGGCATTGAATTGAAAATGTAGGTGTGTGAGTGTTTTGATGTCATTTGACATATTGGCTGATGTTGACGAATATTCGAAGCGAATCAAAGACATTTGAACTCTAAATTTATTTTAAGTCGATATTGTGTTGAACACAGTGTGTTACTGATAGCTGCTCAGTAGCTGAAAACAAAAACAAAAATAAAAACAAAAAACATTCGAAAAAAAACAGTCTATCAATGGATGAATTTCCCATTGCCATTTGAATTTTCACGGTTGAGTTTTGTGTTCTTTTTGAATTCTAAGTCAAAATCCCCGACACGATCATTATTTAAGTTTGAGTTGTACAGTTTTGTTTGCACATTGATCATATGTTATGCACAAAACAAATCAAATTGCTCCTCGCATTTGACAGCTCATTTCTTGAGCTTGCTCCGTCGAACGGCAATGATTCACAGCTGTAACACAAAATCGGTCGATGGTTAAGTGAGAAATGCAAATATTTGAGCCTGTAAAATGTACACGTCAGAAAAATAATAATTGATTCTCAACTGCATTCTATAAATTACCTCAAACACACACAAACACACAAACGGTTACACGAAACGAATGAAACGAACAAAAAAAAACAACCAACAACAAAATGCAACAACACGAAAAGAAACCAATGTGTGATGGCTAGCTATAGCGCGCCGAGTTTGAACACGGGCATAAATTTGATCCAAAGAAAGCAATAACAAGGTCAAGCCATTTGCATATTATATTATCGCCTTACCACATGTAACACGATTTTGTTTGCGCTCCACTGTTGCACGTAATTCCGATGTGATGTACGGCGAATGTGCGAATTGTGAGCTCAGTTTCGAGGCAGTCGAGCCTGGATGTGTATGTGTGAGTGTGAGTGTGTGTGTTTGTGTGTGTGTGTGCATTTTTGGATTTTAATATGCCAAACACAAAAATCCCAATGTGATGATGTGCTATGAATTTTCGTCTACTTTTTTTTCGTTGGATTTGTGTGTGTGTGTTTGAGTACCCAAGAGAGAGACAGAGAGAGAGAGAAAGAGTATGGCTCACTTGGTTCATTGCAAAAATCCATAGAATTTTCCAAAACATTTTATTATGGCACACATCCACAGCTTGAAGCAGTCGTTCGATTTATGCCACAATTGCAATGGTTGGACGCTGTTGAGTATGCTACTTGACTTGAATTCGGGTCGGTAACAGAGAAGCCCACAACACACACACACACACACACATAAATAAATCACGAAGTGACTACTTAAAATTGTTAATGTCCATGCCCTGCAAACTTTGTACAATATTTTCGAGCTTCTTTCGACGTAGAACGGCATGAAACTTTGGTCCTACCGAGCCAACAATGAGCCCGTTTGACAGCGATTCATTCGTGTGCCTGCTCTTTCTCATTCTCGCGCGCGCACATACACACAATATACACACACTTGACCTGCGACTTTATTCGCTTTGCATTCCAAACCGAACAATGCAGGCAATAGTCTCCGGGTTCTCGAATAATAGACATTAGAACCGTTTTTTTTTTGATTGATTTGAATGAAAATTGAAATTAAAACTATTAATACACTGTTCGAGATGCTGTGGCCGGAGCTTTCATTCGCCGTTCGCTTCCCAGCCACTCTTTCAATCTCTTCAAACTCCCGAATGAGTGATGGAAAAATTGTGCAACTCTCATTTTGCACCTCGAAGCGAAGGTTTAATTGAAAGTAATGAATACATTAAACGTTCATATTCCGTCAAACTCAGTTAATAAGATAATTTAAAGTCGTTCCTAGTTTCGTTCTCTCTCTCTCTCTCTCGAATCGAGCTCATCGAACTGAACCCACTGTGAATGTGATGATGCACTTGTGCAAGTGTATGCAAAAATCTTTCGCTCGCACTTCACTTTTGAAAATGCAATAATTATGAATGAGAAAAGTCGTGTATTTGCCCAGCAGCGAAGCAAGTAAGTTGCGCACTATTTTTCTATGTCATCTTGATTGCTATTGTATAATCGCCGGTTTGTTGGTGTGTATGAGGTTTGGTTGGTTGCTTGGTTGCTTGGATGTTTGTTTGGCTGTTGCGATTGTCTTGTTGTTGCATTGACATTGCAATTGGCAACAGTGCTGCCGTTCGTTTGCTGCCAAACGACAAAAATGATCTCGTGTCTGCGATGAATGTCCAGTCCAAGTGTGCGGCATTCAATTCAAATATTGATTGTTTTCATTGAGATGACATTAAAAAAGTTTCCGTTCTCGACAACGCTGGCTCAAGTCTATTGTATTTGCACATTGCGTTCTGATTGATAACTTCGTCATTATATTTTCTTGGCCTCTCCTCGTTCGATAGATGTGAAACTGTTGCGTTAGACAAAAAGCCACACACACTAGAAAAATGAAATAATAAATTTTTGTAAAATAAAATTTACAGAAAACGTTTATTCTCTAATAACGTGTCGAAACCAAAATATACAGAGGATGATAGCAAAAACAAAAACAAAACACAAAAACAAAAAAATTAAAAGAGAACCATAAACGGGATTGGATAATAATTAGCATTTATTATTTGACTGGTTGATGTTAGGCTACTGCACCAAACGAATTATCCATGTTTTCTTGCGTTTGTTTTTTTTACAATTAAAAGATTCTTGGAACAGTTCACAATCCGTGAGTAAGAGAAACAAATGAAAGAGAAGAATGTTTTGCGTTTGATAAGCGGCAATCATCATTTGAGGACATCACCGCAAGCAAAATGAAATTACTTTCCTTAATTTCATAATTTGTCTCAAAACTGGCAATATAATGGGAATAAAGTGGTTGGCGTCTCTCAGGTGATTGCAAACCGATTTGTTTATTCTGTCGTTGGTTTTTTTGTTGTTGTTGTTTTGTTGAGTGGTCTTGGAATGTTATTGGGATTCACTGATTGCTCTCATGCAATTGTCATGACGCTCGGTCACATTGGCTCTGATTGTGCTGAGAAAAAAAAACACATTCATCGAAAATAACCGAACATAAATGCAGGCGATTACCAAAAGATCGCAAGAATGCCACGACATGTTCCCATTTTGTTCGAAGATGGATCCATTTATGCGTGTCAAGTGATGAGTTTTCCAGTTTTTATTTGCGTTCTTTGTTGTTTTTTTTTTAAGACCAATCGAAATTCTATGAATGGGAAGATAATGTACTTACATCCCGGACTGGTTTCGTTTCATTTCAACAGTTCATGGCATTCGAATGGGCCGTTGTTGTGTGTGTGCGCGCGCGCTCATGCAAAGATGTTATAGTTTTGATGTTACTGGTCACATTGCAGTGTGCTTGTATTCGATAAATGTACATTTTCGCCATTCATTTTATCGAACTGGTCGACGTAAAATAAAATGAGCAGAATAAAAACAAAAACCACACCAACAACAGTCAGCAACACGAATAAACATGTTTATCTATAAATGATGTTGTTTCATTTCGTTTTTTTCTTCAAATCTCTCGCTCTCTCTTTCTGTCGCACTCTCGGGCATCGCAGGCCAAATCATGGCGATTTTTCGTGCTGTTTGCGGCGTCTTGCAAATGCAATCTTATGTTTTTATTCGCCCGTTTAATTGAAACCTGCTCATGCAACAGCAATTCACAGAAATTCTAACACTTTTGCTTTTGTTTGTTTGTTCGAAGCTTGTCGTTTTTGAAATGTCGCTTCTTTTTATTTTATGCCAATGTTAATTCAATTAATTTTATCGATTTACCGCGCTCAATTGAGTACGCGAGCGCATATTCACGCGCCCGACAGACGCATTTTGTGTATGAGTTTATTGCATAGATACGACAAAAATACACAGCAAACTGAAACCGAGAGTAAACAGAAAAAAAAACAAAAAAAAAACAACAACAACGCGAATCAAATAGCAACTTGTTTGAAAATGCGCTCTTTCAATACGTGTAAAATAAGGAACACGTTTTGTTGATGCTGCTGTTCGATTTTGACTGGGTCTTTTGCTGAACGTGTGTGAATGATACAAGTAAAGCGAATAAAAAATAAAAAACATACAAAAAATATTCCAAAACAAAATGATCGACACCATATCAAATGTCACCAAAATGAATTCAGCAATGAAATGGCCTCCGAACTATTGAGCAATTCACTATTTGTCTGGCATAAATTTGCCATCTAAATGTGATGAGTGAGAAAACCGCAATAAGATGGCTATCAATTAAAACACCGATTGTTACCAAATCACCTCTTAATACCACACAAATACAAACACGAAAAACGTTGGCAACCTTAATCATGGAATGGTCCGAGTTTTTGAGAGAATCGCGTCATCGCATTGGTTTGCTCTATTTTAATTGCCAATTGTGCATAGCATTGCATTTGTGCAGTGGCAATAGCAGCAGCAGCAGCAGCAACGGCAACAGTACAATATGGTGTGTTTAACGAGTCTGACCAAGGTGCATGCAATAAACTCTTTACGTTTGGCGCGTTTTCTAATAGTAAGGTCGCATTGTTGAACGTATAACATTCGTAGAAGCCACCACACCAATGGGTTACCACGTTGCATGCGTTCAAATTATTATGTTGCCCGTTGTACAATAAATTAACGTACAATTTCACATTTGTTTGCCATCATGTTTGTTTCTTGATCGTGCAAGCGCACTTCACGTTCCCATCGCAAGAATGGAACAGCAAACGAACGCGCGCGACTTTTTTTATATTTTAAATGAAGGAATAAAAACATATAACAACAATGAGTATTATCAAAGCAGGTGCATTTTAACTCTTTGTTGAAATGAAAATTACGAACTTGGATCGTTTTTTTCCGCGCTTAATTTGGCTGCCACCGACATTTTTTTCTCTCTTTTTTCATTATTGTTATTATTTTTTATAATATTCGAAATGAATAGAACATCATCCCATTTTTGCCGCCGTTTTTTTTTATTCTACATAATCAAAATTCAACCCTCATATATTTTATTCTGGGTCTTATCATTTTCTCTATCGATGGCAAAGTGACTTCTGTCTGTTCTCAAAAGTATTTGGAGAAAAAAAAACTCATACCCTTTCTCAGACGAGGAAATGAAATAGCTTATGAGACATTTGTTTTGGTTTTTTTTTTTTAGTTGGGCCAACCCTTTCTTCGGCGAGCGACAAAAAAAAATACAAATAAATTACACTCTGTGCCAATTGTATACCTTTTTTGACCGATTAATTAAAATTAGTTGAAAGATGTTGAAATGGTGCTGCGTCTATAGTCAAACGAACATGTGGACTGTTGTGCCTGAGAGAGAGAGAGAGAGAGAGAGAGAGAGAGAGAGAGAGAGAGAGAGAGAAGTGAAAAGAATATCCGCAATAAGCGTACTCAGTGATGACAAAAACACTTGCGCCTTGACTTTCGTGTATAATTTACGATCGCTTGAATTTAATACCGCGACAAAGAATTTTCTCAACATTCTCTCACCGCTTGGTATTTTTCCATTTTCAATAAATCGACCCAAATTGTTGTGTTTTTTTGTGTTTTTGTTTTGTTTTGTTTGATAAACGATCGTTTCAAATGCAATCGGCCAAAAATTGTTCGATGAATTTTATCAAAACCAACACACACAAGAATCATATAAAGAAGATGAAATGGAATGACTGTGGCACAGCAGCAGCCGTAAAATAATTTCAACTAAACTGAATTATTGTTGGCACGTCAACATCTACGCATTCATATCAAAAGTCCATTATAAATAATTTATGGCAAACGAGTCTCGATTCAATAAAGTGCCACAACGAAATCGAACTTGCCCGCGAGTGAAGTGAATTGAGCGCTTACACTTTTGCTATGCTTTTCGCATGTATCACATTGGTGATGTGAATGCTGTTGCTGCTGCTGCTACTGCTATGTGTATGAGTGTTTGTCATTAAGAGGAGTCGTTAGCAAATGCGAACGAGTGATCGCACGCGCGCGCTCATGAACGTGCAATAATGCCAAATTGTGTTTATAAAGTGACCGAGTCCGAGATAGAAAATATTGAATGATCGGTGAGTGTGAGCTTGAGGAGATACACACGCTATATCTAATATAT
Source organism: Aphidoletes aphidimyza (assembly GCA_030463065.1). Taxonomy (NCBI): domain Eukaryota; kingdom Metazoa; phylum Arthropoda; class Insecta; order Diptera; family Cecidomyiidae; genus Aphidoletes; species Aphidoletes aphidimyza. Next base: position 26,568,137 of record CM059998.1, on the reverse strand, counting down.
GATATATCAAAGTATCAGGCAGCACAAAACGAATCGATATATTGTATGGTTATAAATGTCCATTGTGAAATTCGAAAAATGTGGTTCGCCTAGAAAACAAAAAAAAACTCACACACACACACACACGAAAAAAACGCGACTTGCACATTTTAGCGCAGCCGTGCAAAGCTATCGCATATATAGAATTTGTTGTTGTCATTGTTTTGCCGTGCAAAAGTTTAACTGCCCGTTTATATGGTTTTTTTTTGCGCTCTTTTTCTCGCTATCTTTTTTCCGTATCGTGTTTTCAATGCGATGGAAATCGATAGCCAGCTGCGAAGCATCGAAGGATTACATCAAATAATTAAATAGGTGCAAAACATTCATCACATATTTTTTCAAAACTGCAATCATGACATTCCGTTTGGCATGGCACTTTTGGATTTGAACACACACAAAAAACCGGAGCCACAAAAATCTGATAACACTTCATGCACTGTCATTATCTCATTTGCACAATGTGGCGCTTCGCCCAAATCAATCATCCCAAGAAAAATAAATTGCAACTAAATGCCTAAATAAAGAGCGCCTATGCAGGCGAACACCAACAGTCAGGGAACGAACGAGATCGAGCGAGCAAGCGAGCAAAAAAAAAGTAAAATACTTGGCTTAATGACCCACTGCAGATGGTTTTGTGTTGATTTGTTTTGATGTGGCCTTGCCCGTAAAACCAGTCACATGGGCGAAATAGAGTTAAGCGATACCAAAAACAACAACAACAATCAAAAAATTAATATTATAATAAATTGGTCTTTTTTTCAAAAATTGTTGCTGTTGCTGCTATTGTTGCTGGGATTGTTCCAAAATGCAGAGTTATTTTCATATATATCTTCCTTCAATTTTCAAAGAGATTAATGACACTGATCGGATAATTCGCGTAAATACATTATGTGATATTTCAATTAAAATCTTATGGCCAGTGGATTTTTCATTGTGGCAAACAAACAACCCAACACAATCAATTCGGTACTTTTGTGGTTGGTTATAATCTGTTATTTATCAGCGCTTAGTCGTCGACCAAAAAAAAAAAAAAATAATCGCCTCTCGCGTTCAATAAAAAATAGTTCCCCAATTTTCATGTCAAACTATGAATGTTAACTTGGCTTGAATGCCAAGTTTACATGTTTTCAAATGTACAATAGAGGTGTTTTGCTACAGCCTCTATCTTGTATGATTAGATTATGAGTTGCGTGCACTAATTTGTTGTTCGTATGTGCTCATCAAAATGGAAACCGAACAAACAACACAAAACAACAACAACAACAACAACAACACCAAACAATGAACAACAAAAATGATATTGAATAAGTTAATCACATGCCACATCATCGACATTTCCATTTGCCTTAATGGTTTCGGTCGTATTCAACGATTTGGCTTTTAAAAGCCACATTTATCGTGGGCACATTCGTCAAATCACTAACAAGACGATGAAATGTCAGCCAGAAATTAGGTGATCAATAACAATTCAAGTGCGTCTAATGGCACAAAATTGCTTAAAATGCGTTTAACCGCACACAAAATAAACAAAACGACTGGAACACACAAAAAACAAGAAATACACAGAAGAAAAAGAACGAAATGAGAAGAAAAAAAAACCACACGCAGAAATGAAACAAAAAAAAAACCCAAACAGAAACAACGCAAAATACAATAAAATAAAATAAAATGAAATGTAAGCCAAACGTCAATACCTGCATTCAATTTTCATACCGTAGGTAACCAATATGTGTTTTGTGCCCGTGTTTCTGTTTGCTTGATTGTGTGTATGTGCTGTTTTTTTTTTATTTCATTCTTTCTCACCTCTGTAACCATCTGTAGTTGACTTCACATGCATAAGTGGCTAATGGGGCAATTATTTTACCCACGCCACTCTACTTAACCGATTAGCGCTACTTCTGAGTAAATTTGTTCTGGAAAATTTGTAACTATAATAAAGTGCGAACCACAAAAGTAGAATGAAAAAAACCAAAAAAAAACAAAAACAAAATAAATAAACCAACTAAAGCATCGAAAGTGAGCATTTCACAAAAATGACTTAAGTCTGTTGTGTAGTCGGGATAAAAGGAAGAGTTTTACTGTGTAAATGGATTTTTTTTAAGTGCATTGTTAAATAGCTTCCGAAAAAAGCACATATGTTTTTTTTCTGTCTCCTTTTTGACCATTGTTTCTGTCTTGTCCCGTGTCTTCGAAAGTTGGTTTTATTTTATTTTTATACTTTTCATCGGGGGTATCATCGATACCGTTGCTCATCTGGAGCATACAAATAAAAGATGTTATGCATGGCCAATGTAATAAATTTGATATCAAGTAATGCGTGTAGTAATGAATCTAAAAGCGACAACTCAACTCGACCAAACAAGCACAAACTTAGAGAGAGAGACAGACTCATCACCTGAAAAGAAATGGAGATGGAAAAAAAAGTCACACGAACACCGCAGCCGAAGCATAAGAATCGAAATCGACCATTACAATGATATATTCAAAATAGACACACGAATTTTGAACGAATTAAAATAAAATGAACAACAACAACAAAACCGAAACAAAAATAGGAATAAAATTTCAATACGGCATGCTTAATATGACATTTTTATTGTTTCCGGTTTGATACGAGCGACCGAAACAATCGAAACAAACGTACCATCGAAATGCAGGCACTCATATTTTTGGTCATTTTATTACTTGGTCGTGTGTGTGTGTGTATTTTTGTGCCTAAGCTACAAATTTTCTTTTGCCTCTTCCACCGATCGTTGAGATAAACGACCACAAGAATTTGTTCAGCAATGCAAACACAATCAAATTTAATTTGCCAAAAAAAAAACAGACAGAAATACGCATGCGGTTTCTGTTCGAGGGTTTTGGTTTTTATATTTTTGCCACAATCTATGTAATTATTAGCATTTGACGAGAATGTCAAACAAACTGCCAACGAATTTATGCATTTTTTCGGGAGTTTTTTTGTTGTTTATCATTTAAACGAAGAGAGAGAGAGAGAGGAAGAAAAACAACGTCGTGGAATCGAGAGTAAACGGACGAAAGCGCATATCCGTCAATGCAACCGAAATCGAATTAAATTGAAAAACAAGAGGGTTTAATATTGAAAGTTAATAGGCGACAAAGGTGAAAAGAGTTCAATACATTCTCGTGTTTTTTTTTTCCTTCACTCGATGTCATTGTGTGTATTTGCTTAGCTCGTAGGCATTTGGGTTGTGAGTGTATTTTCTTTGTGATTTCCTGTGTGTCGTTTTTATATTTTCGCCTATTCTCTTGCTCTTTCTCACTTTCTTGATCGCATTTCCGTGCATATATTGAACTTTTGGGTTGTTGGCATATGTACGATTCATGTGACATCAATTTATTAATGTCATTGAATCAAGATCGAATGGGTATCGATAGGAAATAGGGGACGGTAGCAATATTATGATAATTCCGTCTTTTTCGGTTGTGTGTCGTTTTCTTCTAGAAGTGAGTTCTGCTAAATGAGCAGAAGGGGCTTTATTATTATTTGTTCGTTTGTTCATCGAAATGTCAATGTCTTTAAAAAATGGTTTGAAATTTCAACGACAAAACGATCAATTGTGCCCATTTTATTTATCAGTCACTTCTTTTTCTCTCTGGTGGATGCAATTACTTGACTACAATGAAGCTTAAATTTCACTACAATATTTGATTTCGGCGGGTTCTATTCATATTTTCCATCTATCAGTCAATATTTGCTTGAAAATGAGGAAAAAAAACACACACACACACAACTAAATACTAAACTGATGAGTCGTCAGATATGCGATTAATGCGTTCCTATACAGTTGTCGTTTGTGGTATGCTTATGTATATTTGGCAAGCGATCGAGTTGAATGTTTAATAAATGCAGGTCAAAAGGTTCATCAAATTAATTTTGATTGCTATTCTCTTTATTCTCTCTCTCTCTCTCGCTCTTTCTCTCTTTCTTATTTGATGACGTTACATTTGACATCATTTCAATTCGATTGCATGGTGCACGGGCATTCAATATGGAATTGGTTGTCGTTCACGATAAAATCTCTCATTGGACATATGAAATAACACCGATTGCATGGTGACAATCAAATGTAATAGAGGTGAATAAAATTGTGAAGATGCGTCTCATTCAAGTGAACTGTATCAATTGCATACCTCGTCTACACACCATTCACATGCGTGTTTTGTGAACGCATCAGGCCTCGAAATCAATAAAATTGTATGATTTGTAGCACGCAAAAACGACATAAAAAAAAGAGTATAATTAATAAATTAGCGATTGATTGCAAAGGCAATTACAATGCGAATGCATCAGCAATTAGCTGTGCAACTCTGAGCTAACCTCATACACATCAAAACGAGATGAAAAATGTAACACACACAAAATACACCACAATTCAAGCGTTAACATGAGAATCGAGAAAAGAATGATTCTAATCGATTTTTTGTTGTTGTTGTCGTTGTTTCTAATTCAACGTTAAATTAATCATTTTTCAAGTGGGAACGACACCAACAACTACAAAAACCAAATTATATGGCAAACTGGTTTGTCATTTATTTCATTTTATGACATTGTAATTACTGAAATGATACAATAGATGTAAGTGAGCAGAGCACACAAAAATGAAAGACGAAGAGAAAAAAAAACAGCAACACACACACACGACACACACTCGAATCACATTGCAAAAGCTAAATTGCAATAGATCAAATAAAATAATCTAATGTTGAAATAATTAAACAAAACAAAAAAACAAGAAACGAGAATATTGCTGATGCTGGAGTGTTCTGTTTAACGTGTGCTTAAACACCATAAAAATAAAATCATAAAATTTTATCGAAATCACATTAATGGGTAACATGAATGAAAAAAAAAAACAAAAACAAAAATAAATTGCGATAGTTCCGATAATATACTGGCTCAAGCCCAACTCAATTGGTTTGAATAGTTTTGTGCAAAACGTAAGATAAAAATAGCATTACCATCGATGAAACGATGTATATTCTTAATTCTTAATTTTGTAGTGGAATTCATTTTGATTTTTTTCTTAAATACAAATTAATAAATGACGTTTTTGAAACCAGTTATGATCGCAACATATTTAGCATAATCCCGAATGAGTGTCATTGTTTAGAGCACCAGAATGACGGAATGGCAGTCAAAAACCGTGTGTGCAAAAAGAGCTCGATCGCATTTCAGGCAGCTACACAAAAGATTACAACGAAGCACACTCAAGAGAGAAACAACCAACAACAAAAAAAAACAAAAATACCAACCGAGAAGCGAGAGCGAGAGAAGAGATAGATAGAGAGAAAAAAAAAACAAAACGAGCGACACATTCAGACACAGAGCAGCGCACACAGAGTCAAAATATAATAGCAACAGCGACAGCATTAACTGCAGCGACAACTCTTTAACCTACGTCTTAATATAAATTGCGGAGTTATTATTGTTTATTATCTTGTTGTGCATAAATATCTGGTCGTTTGCTTGCCTGGCTGACTGGCTCTCAAGTACGAGTGTGTCGGCCCGGTTCGATCGGTCGATGTAAGGAAAAACCGCGATATTGTCTCCTCGTCTCTATTTGTGATTGCAATTTATTCGCTGGCTCCGTCGCTCCTTTCACCGGCTTTTTGTGTTTTTTCCCACTCTCGCTCTCGTCACATTGCCGCGATTTTGTTTTATTTTCGATTCACCTTCTGTTTATCTAATAAATTACACATTTATTTAGTCACTTGTCTATAAAATGTGGAAAACGTCGATTAATTTTCAACATACGATAATATGTTTTGACATTATTTTTTTTCCTTTACAGTAAAAAGTGTGTTTTCTCTGTCTCCCTCCCTCTCTCTCTCTCTCTATTTTTTTTCTGGTTGCCCGATGGGAACGACTGCTGTTGCTATAGGTGTACAGCCGCTTTATTATCATGATTGGTTGGGGCGAATGTAAAAATATTTTTCCGCTATTCGATTGCATTTCGCGTGCGCGTCTCGCAAACATTTAATTTGTGCAAAGGTGCGAGGGAGTCTCTGCATACCTGTCAAATGATAATGCTGTTTGTGCTGTACACACACACACACACACACACACACACACACACACACACACTCACACTCACTAAGCGCTCCATTTCACCTAGAATGGATATACGATTTTCAACGGGGCGGAAATCATTATGCATTCATTTATTGAAATTACAACGCACTGTAATCCAGAATGAAAATGTCTACGATCATATTTAATGTTGTTGGTATTTTGCGTGCGCGCGTGAATTTCAATACGAAAACTGATCAATCATTTGAGTCAATGGCATTCAATGGGCGAATGAAAGAGCAAGAGTTTGGAGCTCAATTGACGCCTCTTTATCTCTCAAAACACTTGAAATGTGTCATTTTATAGTATTATGAATTGACTATTAAATGGGCTATTAACGAAAATGTGCGCTGATCAATTGTTAAATGTCGCCAATCTGTACAGCGATGAATGGTGAATGATCGAAAGATAGAGGTTCATAAAATTCCAATCGGAATTTGAAATTGTCTTAAATGAACTTCCAAGAATGAGACCAATGACTGACAGCTCCGGATCTAATTAATCGACATCGAACAAAATTTTTCAAATATTTAGCCTTCATTGGTTGCTGTGCTATTTGGTGGAGGTTCATGATGTTGGCATGCTGTTTTTTTTTTATCGCTCTCTCCTTCTCTCTATTTCTTTTCTTTTCAGTTTATTCGATCAATTTTCTGTGAAAATGCTGTACAGTTCAGTGGCTCGGCTCGACGATGAAAAATGTTAAGCGATCAATCAAAAATCGCCTTTAAAAGCGAACACACAAATACACCAAGAATTTGATTGATTTGACATTCATAGGCATTGTATTATATGGGTGATATGCACGAAGATGAGATCGATTAATGAAATGCCGTTCTAATGGCCAGTGGCCAGTGGCACATCTCACCACGAACCACCACATCAAACTGAATCATGAGAAGACTTAAACTAAAAATAGAAATAGCTTGAAGCCACTTGCGTTTGTTTGATGAATATTCAATGATTTTATTAGTGATTTGAAACAACAACAACAAATACAACAAAGAATTTCTATTGGAAACAAATAGAAAACATGATAAAAAAATGTGTTTTAATTTCAATTTGGCTTTGATTCTTAGTATGAGCTCAATCATGCGTTTTCTCACACTTGAAGAGGTAAGTAGCCAAAGTAAAAACAAAAAAATCATCAAACATGATGTACATACATACTAAATACTGTTTAGTAAATAGGAAAAATAGTGATCGTATCATTTCGTCAGTGGTAACATCCCAAATTGAGCGATATTTTGACGAGAAGAAATAAAATCAAAACTGGGGCATCTAATTGATTTGGAATGAGAAGAAGAAAAACAAAAACCAAAAGCAAAAAAAACAACCAAAACAGAAGTGGTAGTAGTTAAATGTTTAAACATCAAATTGACATAACGATTAACCGAGCTTAAAAATGAGCCATTGGAATGCGTTTACGATTGAAAATAAAATTGATAGCATATGAAAACACTATGGACATATGTGAGAATCGATTAATAGAATATGAAGTTATTCCAATAGAATCGATGATCAAATTGCTTGATATTTTGAAGTGCACGTTTAAATGAAATGAAAAACAAAACAAAATAACACTGAACACACGGTTTTTGTTTTTTTGTTTATTTTTTTAAATTTTTTTTTTTATTTACGCAAATCAATCTAATCGGAAAATTATGTTGACAACTGGAATTTTCTCTGGAAAGAATGCGATTTGTTCAAAAAGTGTCTTGATTCTAAGCATTGAATGTTTGTTGTTTTGTTCTTAAGAAATCCGTCTCGCATCGAATCAATATTGATCATATCAGCGATTCGGTGCTAGTAAATCGGTTGCTGTCATCATGATTTGTAAATAGGACAAATGAATGCACATATTCTCTTAAATTCAATGCCACATCCAATTCAAAATGTATTTCAACGCTGATTTACTTTGGAAACTATTTCATATGTAAATAATTAAATGGTGCCACGTGAGAGAAAACCATGTATTTATACCTAAAAGCATGCCATTCAAATGAATATAAAGTGCGCATGTGATAGATTAGAAATGTAAATGCAAAAAAAAATCGGGATGAAGAAGAAGAAGATGATGACGATGACGAAAAAAAACAAACAAACACAAGAGTTTGTCAAACTGTGAATTGATTTTGTGTGTTGTGTCTACCAATTAAAAATGTGTGGCTTTTTAGTTGTTTCTTTGTAGTTTTATTTGTCTATGACCGCCCTTAACACCGCACACACTTTCGATTGCATTTGGATTATGTAAAATCATGCATACATTTATGTAAATTCTATTTGAATTGATCAAAGAGAAATACTAGAACACATTTCAATCGTTCCGTGGTTCAAGTTCAATGTTAATATAAATTTATGTAAATGATCGTAAAACGGTAATACATTAACAACACACAAAAACACACACACACAGACACAAACCGTGATTAACGATGACGAGCGCGAATACTGAACAGTTGAGCATATGACAATATGCACATTGCACATAGCCGCAGCGAACACTCAAACATAACTGAACGTCAATCTACCAGACAACGGCCGAAAGCATATTAAAATCGTTCCTCTGGCCCCGGTCAAAATACCCATATCGAAACAAAGATATCGTTAAATATCAGAGATTTGGATGCCAAATTAATTGCAGTGTGCATTACCAGATTAATCATAATTATGCAAATATATTTTGCGCGAAATATGCACACTCACACACACACGGCAAAGAGCAGCAGCAGCAGCAACGCAACTATTCAGTCAGTCAGTAAGTCCATTTACTTAACGGTAAGTAAATTCAATTTCATTTGAAGAACGAAAACAAAAACGAAAAAAAACACAACAACACACGGCGCACACATATTGAGAGAGAGACAGACACAATCATAATATTGAGTGTGGCCCGTGAGCACATATCAGGCAACCGAACAACGATGAAAATTAAATATGTGCATATTTAGTCGCACATTTAACTCGTTTGCCTCGTGCGTAGCACGCTGTTGATTTGTGAATATCTATATACAAAACACAAAAAAAATGCCTTAAGACTTCGCGAGCTCAACTCACTTATGCATCTGCATAAATAAATATGTAAAATTGTGTGTGTGTGTGTGTGTGTGTTTGGAACTGTAAGTGCTGCGGTTTGTTGTACCGGTATGTCTTTTTTTTCAATGCTCGATGATTTTCGGTTCGATTAGTTTCGGAAGCAGTGGAAATAATGAATAAGCAAGAAATTGGTTTGTAGCCATATTGTTTGACAAACATACTGACTGAATTGAGGTAAATAAAAATGTGAGCAAAAAAAACCTTAAACATATGCATGCCACACTGATTTGATCAGAAGTGTTGGAGTTTAATTTTAATTTGCTCTGGCACAAGTTCATGTGTAATGGCCAGAAAAAAAACCGCTCCACAGGTTAATTGGAATTCAATTATTGGACTGGAATTTACTGCAAAAATGGGAAAAACTGAGAAATTTCAAATAATCAAAAGAAATTGAAGTGTTTATTCAGTGGAAAAAAAAATGATATTTTCATTTAGAAGAAGAAAAATAGCGAATCAAAAGTGAGTTTTGTATTGGCAGTAGAGCCACAATACATGCTCACCACACATTCAATTACGAGCATGGTGTAACCCATTCGATAACGCAATAATGCAATCATTCCAATTCGGATATTTCAGAGTAAGAACAATTTCAATGCCATTTTACCGTGTATAAATCATTTAAAACAATGCACCGAATGGGCGGAATGAAAAAACATTCGAATTGTAAACATTTCGAATAAAATACGGAATGAAAAGAGAAATGACCAAAATCATCGCACCGGTTAATTACAAAATGCGCCACACGAAAAACCCCAAACATATCAACTGTTGATCATGTGAAGATGCTAGCAGCTTGCAAACATCAAACCTCATTCATTCATACACAACAACACAAAAAAATAATATTAGACGGAATCTCTATAGTCCGCAAGATTGATGGATTGGCAACCAAACGAACGACTACAAAGCATTTCTGTTTGCAACGCCACACTGCGTTTTGAATTAGGTTCGTTTCATTTCGTTACGCATACGGAACGATGATCGTGTCCAGGGCGTTCATATCTCACTAAGTTATTGTTGACGGATTTCCATTCAAACGCTGTTTTTTTTTTTCACTTGATCTCATTTCTTGATTTCCGTGGTGCACATTCCTTTTAAGCAATTGCCTGTTTGAGCGCACACGGCCACACGCTTATTGCTGTACGGGAATTTTGCGATCGCGACTAATGCGAAACCATCTCGATTTATTAGTTCCACTTGTGCAATAAATTTATTTATCCCATTTTACGTTTATCCGGTGTGATGAATGATTTTGTGCTCTCATCGTGCGCGGTGCAACAACTCTTCACACAATAATCATTGTAATTAAAATGTGCAGCACATCTGCAATTTCACAAATGTACAATGCAATTGCAGACTGCTATTGCAATGCAAGGTAAAAATGTATTTGTGTATCTTTATATCTGCGAAGTCGTCGCATTGTGTATCGCATCGATTGAGGCAGGAATTTCGAGAAAAAGAAGAAAAAACACATACACACACTCACAAATCAAACTAAGGGGAGCATAAGAAAATGAACGCAACGAGTGTGTGATTAATAAGAGTTTGTTCAGGTTAAAATTTTACTGTGGAATTTCCATGATTATGCATTAAAAAGCTACTTACTGTGGCTGAACTTCATGCACGTTAATTACTTCATTGAAGATGTAACTTGCAGTGTATAAAAAACGATTTCAGACAAAAAAAGAAAGAATTGCAAACACAAGAATAAAACGTTGGTAATCGATTTCGTTGAAGCATAGTATAAGAACTTCATTTTTTTTCGAATCCAGAAGAGACTTGATTGAAATACTCGCATTGTTTCATCGATGACGCAAATTTCGACTTTCGTAATCAAGACTCTATGAAACAATAGACACATTGGAGCACATGTGAGTTTATCTATCTGGTTATCCAAATATCTCGATAATGATGTTAAATTGTTAACTCTGTGACAGCAGCACCTTTGTCATATCATTATATTACAGCAATCATTATTTGAGTGTGTTTTTTTTTCTTCTCTCTAGCTTTTATGTTGTTGACAATTTTTGTTCAACAAACAAACACAGGGTATAAACACAATATATGCGTAAAAAAAATGTTCTGGTTCTATTTTTTGTTTTTGTTTTCATTGTCATAAAGATGGAATTGAGCTGTGAAATTGTGAAGATGCCATTGCAGTGGTATTTGTGGAACACTGGAATGGATTAAGACAAGGAAGAAATGTGAAAGAAAACAATATGGAACTGAAGAAAACAGAATTTATAAAGACCCAAACTAATTATTCATATTGAAATGTACACGGGCTGAAACATGCGAACAAGAGAAAAGATTAAGCAATAGCACGACAACGAACCAACAAAACGGTGACAATTTAAATGAGTTGTACGTGTGCGCTGATCTCGCGAGATAATTTGTTTTGTTTTTTTTTTAACATCTGAACTATTGTGCGATGCTTTTGTTTTGCGTTGGGTCTCCTTTTTTTCGGTTTTCTGTGTCTTGAGCACACACATACTTTCACACCTAATCCATATGTACACGTTGTACACCCAAACTAAATGCTGAAATTCTATACAAGAAAACAAAAATAATACGAGACGCTTGTTGGCTGCTACATCTTCGACGAAGAGTCTTCGAAATTTACTGCAGTTTGGTTCTTTTGTTACCTCAATTTTGTTGTTCATCATTTTGATACAATGCAATAAGGTGGTCTGATGCTATACTTATTACGAGTGACCGAAACTGTAATTTATGCATTTTATATGTTTTATCACTACAAGGGTAATATCCCCAATAATGGCTAGGGCTAGAACTAGGGCTATGATGTCATTTTCAGACATATTGAAATTAAAATAAGAAGAGCAAGTTCAAAAATAAGGCGATCCGAATCAATGACCCGTGTGAAAAATTTAAAATGAAAAATTACTGTCAGCAATCGACTGTTAGTCGACTATAGTTGTTCGATTTGAAACAATAGACGTCTGAAAACGTTTTTCATGTACCTTCAGTCGATTGCCAATCGATTGCTGGTCGTGTTGAGGGATATTAGAGTGATTGTGAGAGCACAAGTGAAAATCCAACCACCGTAAAAATAACATCGATATGTATCTTTACACCTTTTCAACGTTTAAATCTACACAATTGCGAATGGCAATGAAACGACTGGCGCTTTCTTTTCAAATCATCCAATGCAATGGCGCATCATCAACAATCATCGTTTTACGTTATCCCATCAACAAGCAGCAATCTCAAATGCAAGCGAACACATTTTTCAGACGATAAAATTGACTGTTTCATTGGAAATGGTAGCAATTTTCGTTTACCGCGTTTATAAATCTGTTTTCTCTTGCTGCTCTCTTTCGATTACACATTACAGTGTTGGTCACTCGTAATGAGTATAGCACCAGATCACACTGTTGTATTGTAGCAAAAATGATGAACGGCAGAAATGAGTTAAAAGTAACAAAAGAACTGACAAAACAACAACAAATATATTATGGCAGAGTGAAAAACAATACAAGTGATAGGAACAAATGGATTATTTGTGCTCATGCCAAAAAGCAGCATCCCATTGCTCAGTGCTGTGCTATTTGGAATGCCATGTACAAATTATATTGAGAAAGGCACACATCAGCACACGATAAATGCGAGTGAAAAGACAAAACACAAAAATTGCCAAGAATTTAAAAAAAAACACACAAGCACAATTTGTTTGTGTTGTAAAAATATGACGATTTGCACACGAAAAGAGTAAAAAAAATGATGCCGAAAAATTGAACGAGCACAAAACAGCACAAAACAACGATGAAATAACATTCACAAAGGGAATAATACATGCCATATTTTTTTCGTGAATTTGCGCACGCGTGCGTTAAACAAACTAAAAATTAAACAATATTGGTTGTTAACAATCGCACATTCGAATTTAGTGTTTGGAGTATGGAGTAACAAATTAAAGAATTGAGTGTCATTGAGATTTTTCATATTCTTTTGCATTTGAATGCTTGATTGAAACAAAAAGGACGTTTCCTAAACAATCATGACAAAATCATTTAAATTGAGTTCTAGAGCGAAAATTGCATGCAATCGATGAGAAGAACGCTAACAGCTGTGTGCTGTCCCAGCAATGCTGCTAAGATGAACATTTTCAATGTGTATGTGGCTCACTGTCTCATTTTTAATCATTGAAATTCGAATTTCTATCGAAAGCTGATCAAATTATCTTGTTTGAGTCCGCGCTCAATTTATTTCTGTCACGTGGTGCATTGCAATTCATGAATCGGTCATATTTTTATTGGTTTATTTTAAATGCGCTTACGCTCATTGGTAATACGCTCATCATTTCATCACATGTAAGGTTTGTTATTAATTTTCTTGGTGTTTTTTCTGTAGTACCAATTAAAATTTAAAATTGTTGCAGCCAAGAAGCTTAACAACAAGGTATTTCTTATTCGGATCGTTAATGCGTAACATGAAAGCCAAAAAAACGACCATGTTTATGTTCGATGGAAAATACTGAAATGCATAAAAATAAATAGGCCCCAGAATGAAACAGTTTATTTATTTATATTTCGATGGACATGACGCCAAAAGAAAGGCTTTGCGACGCGTGCGCGCGTACGACAAAGACCCAACATTCAGAAAATAACATGATGCCATTCCATTTAATAATTTCACAACAATGTTTTGTGTGTGCGTTGTGTGGTGTGTGTGCTTTTTTTCTCGTTTTTGGTATTATTTTTGCGAACATGTTGACCGACCGTGTAGTTGTTCGTCTAAATACAGATTGAAGTGGAATTGGTGTTTTCTGAAATGTTTATTACTTCATTTGAGCTGTTATGCTCTCCTTTTTATTTCTTGCTTGATTTTTGTTACAATGTTAATTAAATCGCATACGTTTCACGTACAAAACAAAGAATTTTTGGCTAGCGACATTTTCTTGTACATGTGAATTGAGTGCTTGTTCAACGTGTGCTATTGTTGTGTGTGTGTGTGTGTGTGTGTGTATTTTTATTTTATTGTTGAGAGAGTGTGTGAGAACATACGCGCTCGCTTGTTCGCGCACTGTTTGTGAGCACGTAACAACGAAAACCCAAAATGATAGCAAGGTGAATGAACAAAGAGAAAAAGAAACAATTATAATGATCATGTGCTGATAAATGCATTGAGATAACTGATGTACAGACACACACACACACACACAAAATCATGCATCCAAGCACCAAGCTATTCTTTTTTCTTTTTTGTTTTTAACAAGAATTCATTCCGAATTACAAAATCCAAGTATAAACACTGCCCATCAATTGACATGGGCGAGCAGCTGATTGCACAGCAATATGCCGAACTGAAAAATGAAAGCAACGCTGAAAATTGAATTAAATCATTTCTAAGTAAAAAAACAGGCACCTTAAGGAAATGGTAACCATTTACAATGAAAAATGACGATCACACAGTGATAACTGTTTTTTTTTGATAAATTGAATCATTTCTAAAAAAAACCAACCAATTATTTAGATGTTTAGCAAATTGGTAAATGGCAATAGAAAAAAATAAAGGTATATTCTTTGTAGTATGGCTGTAATAATGTCGTTTATGACACGAGCCGAACACGGTTTCCATCAATTTGAATATTCAAATCAGCAAAATTGGTGTTCGCGCATGTTGAATATGATCATATGGCAAGCGACCGATCTGCCATAAAGGTAAAAATGAGCCGCTGCTCATCACATTCAAGATTGTCATAAACGCACTCGGTTAGCACGTTCTGTCGCGCTACAAAAGTGCCGTGTCAGGTAGAGATGCTCTTTGCTCTCTTCGCATCAAGGCACTTGGCGTATTGTTTTATCGCATACGACAAAATTATGTCGGCACTTCATTCGGTATATTCAAATCAAGCAACAAAAAAAAAGAAGACCGAATTATACAAATGACAATGGGAATCAAAGGCGATGAACGAAAAAAAAAACACTGAAGACATGATGCACGTTGCCCGTGTCCTTTAATTTGAATATTGGGTGCATATAATTTTAATGATTTTAATTTTTTTTTAAACATTCTGCCTTCGTTGCTGTATTCATCTCTATTTATCACACTTTGGGTTTGTTTTGCCGTGAAACGCGTGCTGCGGTTTCAGACATTTGTGAAGTTTTTGGTCTTTTGTTTTGAGAACACAGATCCAAATGCCGTCATGTACAGATAGAAAGCAGCCGGCCTTAAAGTCGATATCGACTTGACTGATGTACATTGCACCGTAAAAATACTGGAAAATATGTTTATTATAGTTTGAGTCCGTGTTGCGCGCGCTCTCTCTCTCTCTCTCTCTCTCTCTCTCTGTCTCTCTGGCTGTGTTTTTATCCGCACAGACACACACATTGTTTTTTGGTGTGTGTTATTGGCGGCCTGTAAAGGAGAAAGACAATCATAATCGTTTGCAGCACCTGTCCAACAGGTAGTCCCCGACACTTTTTGTTCTCTCTACTCGTCCGTTTCCGTCTGACCAGAAAAAGAATATTTTTGACTGGAATGTGAATATCGGTGTGTGTGCAGCATGCGATGTGCGATGTGTTCTTATGTGCAAAGTTTTATGTTACGGTTATTCAAACAATCGACACCGGCCACTAATCGAACAGCCATTATCGACACTGCAAAACATTTTCCATTTATCTCTCTGTTTCTCTGTTTCGCTCTCATTTCATTTCAATTTTGTGTGTGTGTGTGTGTGTGTGTGTTTTTTCGTTATCAACAACTTAAATGACTATGATTCAGCTTCAACTGCATGAAATCAACACGGCAATTTTGTAATGTATGCCGAATGCACACTATTTTTTTTTATCGCCGGTTCCTGTTGAAAATGCTCATTTAAATTCTAACATCGAATTGGTTTTCCTATTTTTCGGCCATTCAAATGCAAATTACCAAATGTGGAGTGAGAGAAAAAAAATGTGTCCAGCTGTTGAAATCAATTTTGCACGTTAACAGTTTGTTGTTTTTTTTTATAACGATGATGATTTATTTCGGCGGAACAAATAAGAAATTTTAGAGCGACGTCTAAATAAAAAAAAAGGCAACAGCCTGGCAATAGCATCGAAATAGTTTGCATATGCTCTGCTCTAGTTCCTGTTCAATATGATATGACAATACAAAATGTACGACTATTTTCCATAAAATCGCTATAAATTTCAATCAACAGCCCGAAATAAAAAAAAGGATGTGTTGAAATTCAAACCCGCTTTATTTTTCCCATTTAATCGATCGTACTAAATACTGAATCGAATTGCGAGAATGTGTTTTGAATATGATGAATGAGTGAACGAATGAGAAGGCATTCGAGCATTTGCACCAGTACCAACTGATGTGTGCTTAGTGATTGTCCAATGGAAAATCTTCTTATTGGTGGTGTGTGTGTTCATCTCGTTGTGCGAAAAACTCCTGGCAAAAAAATCAATTTGATGCTGTTTGATCTGTATATCAGAGAGACAGAAAGCATACGAGTGATTTCCATGCTTAAGCCAAATACACAATTTTGCGTCAGGAATATTTCGGCTTATTCTTTTCCACCGTGTGCTAGTATTCGAAATGAATAGTGAAAATCGATTATCAACGAATCCCAGCACCGAAACACGATCAACAACAACAACAATGCCACATCAACATGCATAATTGCAACGAAACCATTTCATTTGAATAAAAAAATCGTTACATTTCAATCTAGACCAATTTTTATTCGCTTTTATATGTATATATATGTGTGTGTGTATGTTTTTGGTTTATTTCTTTACCATTTGTCGACCTCACGCGATTCATGTTTCGATGAGCTCTCTTCTCTACCACTGACGACCGAACAACTTTGCACCACCAGAAGAGGAAACAAAACGAGACAATCGATTTTGGATTTTTACTTTTTTCGGTTAATATTCTAACGGAAATTACTGATCACTTTTTTCACTCTGTCTCATTTTTTTTTGTGTGAGTGCATATTCAACGGGGTTAATGGTATTTATTGAAAAAAATTGGGTAGAGAGAGAGAGAAAGAGAGAGAAGTGTTACAATAACCATCGATCGAACGTCATTGTCGCCGATATGCTGCATAAATTGTATCGGCATGTTGAACTGATTCCGATCAACCAAATGAAAAACATTACCAACAAGCACAACGAATAAAAAAATAAAAAAAAAACGCAAACTCACGCTTTGATGTGATTACACAGTACCAAATAACATACATCGCGTACAATTCACAATCGTACACACATATCGATAAAAAGAAAAAAACAAATCAACGCACATTCGGTAAAAATGCCACAGAGAATCAGCGCAACAGAGACAGAAAGAGTGAAAAATCATTGTAATCACAGTGGAAAAAGTCTCTATTATATAATAAAAACCAATAACAAACATAACAAATGAACAAAACTGAAAGTAGAGTGGAAAAAAGAGTTCGGGAAAAAAATTTGCATTTTTTTTATGCATACGAATTGGGTTGAGCGCTCGAAAGGCCTCTAATTTGAGGGTACCTTGTGTATGTGTGTGTGTGTGTGTTCATCATCGTCCTGTGTGCGTTTGCTCTTGAATTCACTTTTTTTTTCTTCTTTTGCATTCAATTGAATACACAAGATTACGGAATGTGTATCGGAAAATTCGCCATAAACCAGCAGTTGAAATGGGATGGCTGTAAATTGAGCGACGATTTCATTGCATACACTTTTTTTTCTATTCAATTGCACAATGTGTTCAAATGCGTATGTGTGTGTGTGTCTGACGTTTCGCATATCAAAATGTATTAAATTCACTTTAATTTGAATATTTTACATGTATTGGTGTTAAATAATAGCACAACAAAGGGAAAACGAACGAGGCAGAGAGAGAGAGAGAGAAAAATAACGTGTGCTACGGCCAAGGGAAGTAAAATGAGACACGCAAATCAAGCATATGCACAATTCGCGCATTTTTTTTTATTCTACCTTTCGCAAAGCGCATTCAAATACGTGCATATAATAATATAATAATAAGGTGAGACTCGTCATTGTCGTCTTTTCCATCGGTTAAATTTGTTTTTTTTTCTGCTCTGCCATGGGTGTTCGATTATTTATTTGAATATTGGTCTCACACACGCATCTCGGTTAGCATTGCAATCCTTTTTTTTCTCGTTAATTTCACTTCTTTTGAATATGCTAGAGCGCATTGTCTGGCTGCCTAGGTATAATCATATATTTCATTCCAATCTGATCGAATGCAAAAGAGAAAGTGGAAAAAAGGAATGTGTAAGGAAAATTAGAAATTAATGTGTCTTAGTTATGGTATGATTAAATATCTTTTGAGATGTGTCAAACCTCACCCATAGCGCTAAAATGCATGAATACCAAAAATAGAACGATGAATCATCAGAATCTTCATTCCAACGATCAATTGTAAATCCAATTTCATCTTTTGCATTACCGTTCGTTTTTGCAGTTGCAAAAAACAGGACTCAAGGTGCAACAAACAGTTATCATCTTTTTTTGCGAAAGAGTTCTCATGGGATGAGAAAAAATTGCATGTACACGGTGCTCATCTATCTATGCCATCCTTTTGAGAGTTCAAGCATCCGAAATACAAATGCGAATGTGAATGCAAATACAATATCGAAACCATTAAGAAAACGATAATGTGACGAGCAAAGAAATTTCACTACCTTCACCGCTGTCTATCTCCGTGAGCTCAAAATTCAACACACACACACACACACACACACACACACACACACACACACACACACACACACACACACACACACACACACACACACACACACACAAATAATATGCACAACACTTTCCCGATGAATTTTCCATATGCTAAACTACTCGTGTTGTCATTTTAGCCGATGAGCTTCATTTTCTCTATGCAAACGCATTATATTCGCTAACTAAATACAAATAGGTTAAAGGTTACCCTCTTTTCCTGCCAAATAAACGCAAATAAGGGAAGACACAGACACACAGATCTATCACATGCATTTCGTCTTCGCTACGGAGATCTTAAAATGTTCAAGCACACAAAGAAGTCGAACGAAACGAAAAGAAGCAAAGAAGAAAACTAACCTAAATAGAAGATACCAGAAGAACAAAACAAAACAAAAAAAATTTGAATGCCGATAGGAAGAGAGGAAAGCAAAAAAAACTATTTAAAAATTCCCATACATTTGCAACCCTTTTTTGAATATTGAAATGTTTACGCATAAATTATAGTCTTCTACTAATACTTACGCAACTGCAAGTGTATGGAAATGCACATCGGGGATGCGGGGAAAAACCTATTCAAATACGGAATATACGCGCACCAAGGTAAAAACAACACGATGATCACCAAACCATAGAATTTGTGTGTCATCGCTGTCAATTGTTTGAGATTTAGGTACTTTTATTGTTGTTGTTGCCATTTCTCGCTCTGTCTCTATGTGCTGTTGCTGTGAGCGTGTGTGCGTGCGAGAGAGCGAGAGTGAATGAGTGCCATCAGTTCACGCAACCCTTCAGTGACAGTACTAACAGCGATAGCTACCTGCGTGAATCGACCCTCTTTTCTTCGTCTTGTTCTGTGTTTACGCACAGCGGCATACATTAGAAAGACAGAGGTGAGCAAAAGCGATCAATGAAGATGGAAACACACACACACATCTATTTTGCATCTAAACTTTGCATTGATTTCAGATAATTTTCTGTATTGTTGTTGTTGCCGCATTGAACATATATACACGAACGAGGGTATTCAATAACACTTAATATGCGTGCGCAGGTAGACAAAGCAATGATTTTACCCTAAAAAAAATTGCTAAGATGTTCGCAGCGATGCACATGTGCGAAAGAAGAGTGAAGATTTTCGCTAGAGCATCATCATTCCGTCTCTGGCTTATTTGCCTTCGGATCGTATGCAAAAAATTTTACCCATCCTTTTTTTTGGTTTGCCAATTTGAATGTGTATGTGTAATGTGCAAAAGAAGCCAGCAGATTATTAAAAAAAGACTTCGATGAAGAGACATTTATTATTGCTGCGAACAAAATAAAAGATCAATTTTGATTTGGTAAAGAGATTTTATGGTGCGCGCATTTGATTTGAAGCTAAAGGAATGAATACGATGCAAACGTTACAAATGGAACAAAAGAAGAGTTGTGATAGGATGCAAACAGTTGAGCATGACAAAACGCATCCCTTTGATTATACAATGGCTTGTACACAACAACAATTGCACCGATGTTTGCATGCATATTTTTTTTCCATCGCTCCTATACTGCTGCTGCTGTGTGTGTTTTTTTTCCTTTTTGGGTCATCTTTTGCATATTTAATTCGGTTGGATGGAAGCAGCACAGAGACTGTTTGCTACCAAATGCCAATGCTGATCGTGAAATGCGTCGCGCACAGCGTACATTTTTATGATGTTGATGTTTTCGCAGACTTAGAAACACGAAGAAGGGTTGAAATTTTCCCATGGAAATGCGCTCACACTCTGAGCCTGACATACAGTGAATATGCATATTGGCAACCGTGATGATCACACAAAACACATATGCATATGCATCGTCTTTTAAGTAGGCTGTAAACATTATTTATTGTTTTTTTTCTCCTTTTCGTTTTTTGTCTCTTCCATCGTTAGCTTCTTTTTCTAATTGAAGTTATTGCTTGGTATTGCTTTCGAACAACAGCACATTTAGACAACCTGAACTAAAGTAAATGAAAGCGAATTTGTTTGGTGGAAAGAACGGTTCATATACAAAAATATACACGGGGTTCTTTAACGATAAAAATCGTATTTGTATGTCTTGCGATTTTTTTTTCATCATCATCATAACCGTTTTTTTCTGTCTTCTCTTCCTTCCTCATCTCATCGCTGTACATCGTGTTATGCATGTCAAATGGAAATAACATTCCATCTGCATTTCGTTTCGAACTTCATTAGCATATATGTACACTAACAATAACCATCGATTTATTTTTATGATCCGTTTTCTTTTTCGGTTATTTTGGCCGTGGTTCAAGATGATTTTCGCATTTCCCGCTTTCATTTGATTGATGCAGTTCATTATTTACACAAATCGATGGTATTCAATTTACCGTTGCCGTTTCGTTTTTTTAATTGCCATATACATTTTTGGCAAGCAATAACAACAGAATGGATTTTTTGCTTTGTTTAAAAAATAACGGTTTAAATTGGTTTGCACACAACTGTGGACAATTTTTGACAATTGCAAGAGCATTTAACGAATTTTTTGCGATCAACAGTTTCATAGATATCAGATATTTATTTGCAGCATAAGGATCTTCAGGTACTATTTACTTTGAAATTTCTTCAAAGCACTGGACATTGCTTGCTTTCGAGTCGCGATTGATTCGCGGAGGCATATAAAAGCGTTCACAAATGGAATCATGTTTAGTAAGGTTGAAATGTCCGATCGAAAAAAATTGAGTGGTGGCAACATTAGTCTAGTCTAAATAGCGTTGTATTTTTGTTTTGGTAAGCGTAGACACATCACATTTGCATATGGAAATGAAGCGTTTTCCTTCTAGATATAGGCATTTTTTTCAGGCAGTTTTTGGTCTGCACAACGAATGAAAGTGAGAGTCCTAGGCATAAAATTATGCACCGATTTCTGTGAACACATCGACCGAATCAACAAACTAACACAAAATAACAACAACAACAACAACAACCAAATCCCAAAAGATGTACGAGGACGAAATACCTTTAAAATGGAAATTATCCACGTGACGCGCGCGGTGACGATTATGTGATGGTACTCGGTACTTGTTTGATTCGATTTGAATATACGCACGCCAATCGACGGGGCACAGAATTAGTGCCGCATACAATTCTCTCGTTTTTTTTTTGGTTCACTCTCTCTCTCTCTCTCTCTCTCTACTTTACTACTAATTATTTAATTTGGAATAAATTTACATGTATCTATCGAATTAATGTGGATTTTATGACGTGGCGAGTGCATATCCGAAACAACAACTTCTGAATAACCTAGATAGAACAGAAGAAAAAAAAACAAGGACAGTGAAATGAAGGATGAAGCAGAGCGATTGAGAACCAGGAATCTACACCATTTTCACCTGCAAATCAACTTCAATTTTTAATTTATGTGTGTGCATGTGTTGTGCCTGTTTATTTTATGTTCAAACAGAGCAATCGCGATTAAAAATAATTATGCGATATTGCATGCACATCGAAATATATGGGACACGTTTTGACATACACACACACATCCACATGAGCGCCCATTCAAAACACTACTTAGCACAATCATAATCTGAATTAAGAGCTGAAAATGTGATAAACCAACTCAATGACTGCAATGGAATTATTTTTATTAATCACCTTAAAATGTGCAGACGAACAAGGATGTTTTCTAGCCATTTCATGGCATATAACATATTATAACAACGGTTGATATCGTTGCATTGTTTGGTTTTTCATGTTTTTTTTTCATTTCGGTTTTTTTATTTTGTTCAATTGGAGGGCAAATGAAATGATAACGGTTGAGTTGTAATCTTAGACGAATGGTTAAGAGAACATACAACCATAAAAAAAAGATGAGCATGCTGTGAAAAAAAGAACAGAGCCAAGACGAGAGAATGTAAACATAAGGAATCGCGCCGTGTGTGCAACACAGTATGTACAGGTGCATTTAAAGCGGTGTGCATATGAAGAACCGCGCCAATGAAGATATTGCTGGCAACAGCCATTCGCGCACGATTAATCGAACCATCTATGCATGAGGACAGCTACAGCAGCTCAACGCTTCAAAGCCTTTTCTTTTTTCTTCGTTTCGTGTGTGTGTGTGTGAGTGTGCGCGCATGTTTGTGTCTGTGTATCTGAATGTGAATGCTGCAAACATGTGACTGGTAGAGTGTAATGCCCCATAGACACCTTGACCAATGTAGTTGTCTTGAAAACACAAATTAAAATGAATAAAGAATTATGAGTGGTGTTCGTTGTGCATACGATATTTCAACCGTTTTTAACGTTCATAGAAAAATGTGGAAAATAAAATGAGAGAAATGAAAAACAAAACATGTAAAAGTATTTCAAATATTTTGTTTTCGTTAATTTTTTCACCGAAGATGGCTTTGTTCTAAGCAGATAATGAACTCGTTTACTTACTGCAATTCAGTAAAACGTTTCATAACTTTGCACTTTCGCCACAAATGAATTCACAATCGGCAATATTGTACCATTTCCCCAATCGGTTTTGATTTTGCGAATTTAACAAGAACACATCAATTTTAAATGCGAAAATTGACGAATCATACACACTTCGGATTTATCTTAATTTCATCAACATTTCTTCAATTTACGCCCCAAAAATCTAAAAAAAAAAAAAAACGTATCACTTACGTCACGCTGAACAAGGACTATAACAAAATGATGATACGTTTCTTCGGTAATGAAGCATGTTTGTTGTTGTTGTTTTTTATTTTATTTTGCCGTTTATGCGATATGCGACTCTTTGAATGAGTAATAATTATATTATTATGGATGTGCACGCATTCAACGCGATCTTTAATACGCATTGTCATGAAATGCATTTTGCCGGTATTGTGTGTTGTTGTGCCACACCAATGCTAACGTTAAAAACCATTTTTTTTAGTCTTCTTCTTCGGCGTTTCAAGTGTTTCTCTCCTGATATATAATTTGTTTTGGTTGGTGTATCGCGTCATGTTCCTTTGCATCAACCTATTTGAGCTCGGCAATGTTTTCGTTTCTTTTTGTTGTTGTTGTTATCGTTGTTCCTTTTTATTTTTCCGTTTATGATGTGTCGCCTGAGCGTAATCGTATGTATTTTGTGCAACCTGTATGTAGATTTTTTTTTTGCTCGAGCTCTCTTTCTGACTCAGAAAAAATTCACTTTTGACGCCCGTCACCGATCGATGGGTCGACGTTTACGTGCAAACGGGACATATCATAAGCATGACGAAACGCATTAAGCAATAAAACGGAATTAACTGGTAAGAGTAACATTAAAATAGATCGTTCCTTTAGATTACACGACACACGCATTTTATCACACGGAACCGCATTTATCAAGTTCGACACACTCAACACACCACCACTGACACCAACAACATCGACAACAACAACAACCACAACAACTAAATATGGTGAAGGCATCAAAAAGGATTATTCATGGCTGAAAAGTACACTCGAAGACATTCAATTTCAAAATTAATAGCCGGTCCACAGCTAAATATAATATTATTCTTGCCATTTTCTGATTTATTCGTCGATTGAATGTAGTTGGAGGTGTTCTTTGTCTGTTTGTGTGTGTGTGTGTTTCTTAAATCATCGTCTATCACTGATCAATTCATTTTCATCACTTGAATACCGCTTGCATTAAACAATTTGGCCATTGCAAATGTGTACAAAATGATTTTTTCTTCCCCGAACAGTCTCATGTTCCACGTTAATTGATCAATAGAATTTGTCCAAAAATGTCGTGTGTTCGTTTCGCTGAACGAAATAGTCGGTTTTTCCGTGTCATTCATTTTTATTTGTATTTTTATTGTTATTGAAATGTGAACACAGAAACAAAACTAACACTGGCCGCTCGTATAAGTAATTGTACGGTGCTCGTTTGTGTATCGTTTGTTTTTTCGTGAAATATTTTTCGTGTAAAAGTGCCCATCAACAAATGGACTAGGAAGATGCGCTGATCTAACTCGGCCGAACCAAGCGAAGGGAAACCTAAACACGAAATAAATGAAAGAAAATATCTCTTGGAATATTATTTGTATTTTATTGGCGTATGCTGTGTGTGTTCATTTCATTTGGTGAACGCTATTATTTGTGTCGAATGTCCATGTTGACTGTGTTGGATGTGTTTCGCCAACAAAATGAGACATAAACCGAAATGAAATGAAAACACGTAACGCGCCAAAGAATGCCGCTGTTATTTTGCATAGAAGAGACAACAACAAAAAAATACGAAAAAAGAACACTAAATATGCGTACATGTACCAAGGGTACAATAAACCGTCAACCGATCGTATGAAACGAAACGAAAATCCAACATCTAATTTTTGCGCTTTAGCAATTGTATGTCCAATGGTGTTATCGAAACGAGAATGAAAGAAAGAGAACGCATTTTCTTTAATCATCGCTTTGCGCAATGAAAAGGGGCATCAAAATTACGTGAAGGTAAGACAACCTCTTTTTTTCTCTTCGTACCAACGACGTGCAATTCGACGTTTTTTTTTACGATTTTCCATTTCACGTTCACGTTTTGTGTTCGTTTTCTTATTTGCTTTTTTTTCTGCATCTGTCTCTCTGGTTTTCGTATGAAATTTTGAAAGTCGTATACACATTGTAGGATCTCCTTTGAAATCATTTTCGAAGATCTTTTACTTGTATCGATACGGTTTCATTCTTTTCATTTCGGATTTCACATCGGGAAAGGGTAGAACAACAACAAATATGCTATGCATTTGCACGTAACGTTCGTATATGTGGTGTTTTGAAGTTACTTAGATTATATTGGCGCTTTCGGCTAAAAAGGTATCGACAATCGAAAAGTCACACAAAGGAAGAACATCATCGAAAACAAAGTATAACAACAACAACAAAAAAGAAATAATGCTGTTTCAGGAGTAAAATGTGCTATAAAATTAAACGCAGGGTGCGTACGGATGAGAAAAATAGGAGAAATATCGAATGAATGTGTATACATTTATACATTCGGGATGAACCCTTACACATTTGTTTTTTTTGTGTACTTGGATTGCCATATAAAAAAATAGTAGACGAGTCTAATGAATCCTTGCCTTTCAACTAACAAAAGACACCATTCAACTCGTTCACCTTCTTAGACAACTGCATGCCATATCGATTTTTTCTTTGAACAAACTTTTACGACATCTATTAAGATTTCTAAACATCGTTTCTTTGGTACCTTTGCTTGCCTATGCTGCCTATCCGAAATGAGTATGTTATGACTTGATTTTGATTTTCGCTCAACCGAAATATAAACTTCGAATATTTTTCATATTGAGTTGATTCGTTGAATGGCATGGCATTAACGACAACACCAAAGAAAAAAAAGGGTTCTGCTTTTAGCAACTAATTTTACTCATAATTGACAACCTCTTTGAATTATTATTAGATATAAAATTGTCTTGAAACTGTTGCATCGAGGTAAATTGAACGAAATGCTTTTTAGGGTAACACATCAATAGAGGGAT
Source organism: Aphidoletes aphidimyza (assembly GCA_030463065.1). Taxonomy (NCBI): domain Eukaryota; kingdom Metazoa; phylum Arthropoda; class Insecta; order Diptera; family Cecidomyiidae; genus Aphidoletes; species Aphidoletes aphidimyza. The sequence goes on along the minus strand of CM059998.1, from coordinate 26,541,721 downwards.
TTCAAATCAACATTCTAATATGAAATTGGAATTTCAAATAGTTTTTTGTTGTTGTTGTATATTAGAAATTAACAGTTATAGTTATTTGCAATCCAATAAGAAAGCAATAGAACTGATTTAAGTTCACCCCGATTCGAATATGAATCTTTCGTTTTTTTGTTGTCAATATAAATGAAATAAAGAAACATGTAAAAGATGCGACATTTTTTTTATAACTACATTCAACACAATTCGATCGTCACTGTGCGCCTTAACAATGTCGAAATTATTGAACGTCGTTGGTTTGAATGCCGTTTTAATTTTATAATTGAATCAAATGATCCCTCATTGTCGGCTTTAAAACAGCCATAAATACAAATGGAATATCTTAAATAGATTGGTTGATTTGGAACCGCAGCTAAACATACAAAATGATAATAAAGTTAAATCCATTTAGCAAAAGATTGCTATGTTTCGGTTGGCACTCATTTTCTCTCCGCTGATTGCATGCCGTGCCGTTGAAACTTAATGAGAATGGTACGCACACACACAAACACAACACACGAGTGGCAAATTTGTCATCAATAAAAACAACAAAACGGCATACAAATGATAGTTCATCAACATGCTGTATAATTTAAATAGTCGAAACGATGGAAAATGCAGTATGGAAAATATAAATAATGTTGTTGAAAATTGTTGCAGTTGTTAAATGCATGTGTATGGGGGGTGTTTGTAGAAATGAAACCGAGTGTCAACCCGGGAGTGGTGTTGAAGAAAAAAAACAAACGAGTGGAGAAATTACTTTGTAATATTTATAACAAATAAAAATCGAAAATTTGCCATGTCGTTCCAATTTGTTGGATGTGAATCCGAAACATTGATTTAGCTGATGTGCGAGTGCAGCCCTCGCGTAATGTGGTAATGCGGTGGTGATGCTGTGGCCTCAAATGCACTTTCGGCTTCTTTCTCTGTTGCTGTTGCACGATAAAAAAATATTATAAACATTTAGTGGCAGATGTGAGATGTATTAGCGTTGTATTTAATGTTTACTTTCAAATTGGTTCTGGTTAGACTTTCATTTTCCGAAGGGTTGGTCGGTTAGAACACATTCTAGGTTTGGTGGCTCTGATACCAATATTCTAATACGCAGAATTCCGTTCGTATTACGTCTTTGTATTTTTTGTTGCTTTGTTTTGTTTTGTTTTTGTTATCCAATTTCCCATTGCTATTTTAGCATCTCAGTTCGACTTAGCTTCTCATTTTATAACTTTAAATCTTTATATGTGTAAATGAAATGGTACAGTCCGATGAGATCAAATCGAATGAAAATGTTGTGCTGGTTCGATTTTCTATGTATGTCCGTGTGCATGTCTATTTGGTTGGTTCTGGTTCGGTTTGTTCCTTGCAATCCACTAAAATTGGAAATCTACCGAACCAAATGTAGAAAATATGATTAACCAACGAAACGGCAAGTAATGTCAAGTTTCAGAGAAAAAGCGATATACAACAAAAAGTAAATACAATGACGAAATGAGATTTGTAGCATTGGCAATCAAACGAGGAAGAGAGAGAGAGAGAGAGAAAGAAGAAAAAAACTGTCATTTCAACAAAACCAAATAGTGCCTCTTCCAAAACGATGCACGCACAAAAGGATTGTCATATTTGTTAAATTGAACATTTTGGTTTTGCTATGCCAATCATACTTTAATCCCCTTGCTTTTGTTGAATTGTACGAACTTTTTTCCTCACTCGTTTGTCTCTATCGTTCGCTCAATTCACGTCCGTTCTTACAACAGGCCTGTAGGTTTTTTTTATATTCGTTTCAAATCGTTCTGCTGTATGCAGAAAATTTATATATATGTGTGTACGGTGTACGCGCTTTGGTTGCTATTACGACGACCAAACCTATTATTATGTTCGGCTGTTCATATTTAAAGGGATGTGCATTTGGGCTAAGCGAAACCAACAAATACTGCGTGTGAGCCGACCAACAAGGATGCAGAGTTGACAGCAGCAACATAGAAAAAAAACACACTGGATGAAATAATAAGGATCGCTACTGTTCATTGTCATGGAGTGAGAGGTGAAATTGACTTTATGACGAGAGCCTTTCAGCGTGTATAACACTTTGTGCGCGTATATTTGGATTTCAACAATGCTTTCCCATTGTTCTATGCATGCACTGCACACATACATTCACTAGCTCACTCACTCACACACGCTGCAGTGTTGATCGCGTTGTTTTGTTTGTACTGAGCCGAACCGAACCGGAGCCGAGTCAACTGAAACTGAATGAGTGAGCGTAACGATGCACGGTTCAATCCTCCTCTTTATACGCGTCTAACTTGAGGGTGAGAATGGTGCACCATGCATTTGATTTCAATTCACCGTGAATATTGGAGGAGCGAGTGGAAAAAAAAGAAGCAACAAGGCAAAACAAGCTGCACAGCAAAACAAAGCCAAACCGGGCAACCCAATTCACAACAGCAGAACAGAGACGAAAACGATGAATGAGAAACGGGGCACAAAAAATAAAGAGAGATACCTAAACGAAAATAAATACGCACCATTGTATTGTTCACGCTTCGATTCGACAATTTATAATACATACACGCATCGGCTGCAGTGCACACACCACCATCACCCCGACGAACCGAACGACTACAGCTATTGTCTACACTCGTTCGATACAAATTGTTGACTTTTGACAAACTTCATTATGTTATTATAAGTCGGAAGGGATTATAATTTTGCTAAATAGATATGTATACATTTAATCAGGATATATTTAGAGAATCCGTGGTGTTGGTGGTTTCACTCTCTATTATTTTGGTTTTTATGATCGCTTGCTCTCTTTCTCCTTCTCCATCTCTTTGGTTTTTTCGTGCTCTCTCTCTCTTTCTCTCTTTTAATTCGAGTACTTTTCCGGTCGAAAATTGGAAATTCGGGTTTTCTGCATCAGTAACGATTCCGGGTGCACACAGTGCCCATTGGAAGACAGACAACAACTGATCGAAAGAAAGAGAAAAATTTGGTTTATTTGTTGTTGATTGATTTGAACAGTCGATGCAAGCATGGCAAATAACATGAAAAATTTAAGCTCGCCATATTTTGGTGTGGCATATTTTACTTGACCGTGCATTCTCATTGTTGTTCTGACCATTTTGTTTACATTTGATTTCATGTGATGCGGTGAAACTGGTTTAAATTGTGATTGTTTGTTGTGTGTAAACGCTGAAATTACCTTTTTATACACAATTGTGTGTTTTCATCTTCAGATGAAATGGCCAGTAAACAAAAACATGATTTATCAAAACAACGACAAATGAATCGTTTGCCGATCGGAACACATCCAAAGCCATTGGGCAAACCAACTAATTTATAGATGGACAATCGAAATTGGATATACATTTTTATTTAGTTGATTTTGATTGTTTTTTTTTGGGGTAGCTTAAACGGTCACATGAAATTAATAACAATAACCATTCAGTTGGTTAATCTGATGAGAGTAGGGTCACAGTGCCAAAAGGTTTTTTTTTTGTTTTGATCTTAGATTATTTCATAACACCAACGACCGCAAGCCAAAAAGAATCCAAAGAAAATGGAGAAGCCAAAAAAAAACAACCATGTCAATGGTGATGGTAAAAGTGGCCCAAAATAGCGCCGTTATCGCTTATCGTATAAGGCAAATAAAATTTAAAACGAAACGATATGCATGCTTATGGATGATCATACAAGCGTTCAAATAACATTGTTTTACAATTTTACAACGCATAAATCGTTTATTACGGCAAACTGATTGCATTTCATCGCAATCGACGATACGCTTCATCACTCTTCACCGATGAGCTGCTGAAGTGTTGAAAACATGAAAAGGATCCCGAAGAGCATCAACAGCAACAAAAACAACAACAACAAGAAAGACGAGGCGAAATTCGATTTCATGATTGCAAAATGGTTTTGTGATGTGGAATTCGCCTTAACGTATTGCGGCCGCTGTAGCCGCAACAGTGCTGCTACTGTTGCTGTCAACTTAAAAGTTCCGTTTCGTTTATGGAGCATAAAATGGAAGTGAACAGAAGCTGTGATTTTATTTTATTTTATGTATGTTTGGTAATGGGCGAAAGGGGTGTCACACTGCTTCATTTACGTTTGATAGTTTTCCATTTTCATTTGTCTCCCCATATTATTTCCATAGAAGTTTTTGGTCGGCCCCATGTGTGTGTGTGTGTGCGGTGAGCGCTGTGCATTACACACACACACACACACACCAAGCAATTGTATGAGTGAGTATGAGTTGTCTCTTATATGACAAAATGCTTGACGATGTTCACACATTTGCTTTATGTATCAATCCATTATCACACAAAGATAAAGTAATACAGTGAATGAACATCACATACACAGTGGATAAAATCGTAAAGTGAAACGCCAAACGGTCTGATAAAGAAGCTGCAAATTAGGGTATAAAATTGTCCAGAAGGACAAAAGGCAATACTTCGAATGACTTTGACATGTGAATAATATGCAGTTTCCTAGTTTTTGGAAGTTTCACTTTTTCGTTACTTTTTTTTGTCTCTCTCTATGACTATGTTCGAAGCAAATTGAAACCGTTGTTTGAGATGTGTGTTTATACATCACACAATGACAACAACTGGTTGAATGAACATTATTACGAACGTATCAAAATGTATATACGGTTTTCAACCGAACGAATTTCCAACGAAATGCAAAAATAAAAATGATGAACATACACCATACGGATCACCAAAATGGTGGCCGGATCTTTTGGGCCATTCCAAAAACAAACTACACATTGCCACACAATTCGATACGGATGTGAGTGCGATAAAATAATAAAACTAATGCGAATTCCAATTTAACAGTTAACTATACATTTATCTCGGTTTTATGTATAATATGATGTAGATGTTGATGACATTCACACAAATCGTAATGATGTCGATGTCGATGTTTTACTGTTTGCCAAAAGCGATGGTAAAAGATGGGCGACCGAACGACAGAGTGACAGAATGCATGGAAAAGTGAACGAGCGAAAGAGTGAAATGAAGTAAGGTTCTAACTGCCGTGGCCACGTATTTATGAGGACACATATGTAGTATGCTGATGCTGCTGCTGCTGTGTTCACTGCTCATGTGCTCATGCAAATATGTCGGATGTGCAGGAAAAAGTGAATCGAAGGATAAACGTACGGGGGCCAAAGGGGATTATACGTTTGCTTCATGAGAGTCGACTCAAGATCTTGCCACCGTACACCAAATGATGTTCAAATATTAATGTTTAACTCGCGAATTTTGTTACAAATTCATTTTGCTGTTTATTCTATTTCACTCACTTCCAATTTTTTGTAAAACGATAGACTTTTGGCATTTCACAGTTAAAATTAATTATACAAAAGTGTTCGATTGTTTGTACATCACGCAGATTCGTATGAATAAACGCAAATATTTAAATTACTAGTTAATAACTGAGTATTGTGAGGCACATTCAAAATATTCAAATACATTTCGGAACAGTTGTAACTATTTTGTGTACAAAATAACTCAATTCCATTCAAACTTCACAATCGATGTGTGTGTATATTCCCCTGGTGCGAGAACCCAAGGAAAAAGCCGGCACACACAAAAACCATCAGCCAGACAATTTTCTTATTATGTTTTCGGAATTCACGTACGTCTATGTAAATGATTGTTTCGACATCGGTATGTGGTGTGCAAATGGAGACGAATGTTCCATGTGTGTGTGTAACGCTTCGACTTCGGTTGGGCCGTTGTACGCTTGCTACTGCTGCTGCTGCTATTCTGCTCCACCGTCGATTTGTTGCTTGGTTTCGACATATTCAAAAATGAGAGGATTCACATTCCGATTTTATTTTAACCAAACATCGATTTGCCATAGCATTATCGAATCGCTTTGTATGCGTCAACATACGAGACCAAACAATATGACACATTCAAAGTGATTTGATCGGGGGCGCATCGAATCGCGAGACCAATGTCAAATTACACAAGCAAAGTAGTTGTCAAAATTGGTGATTTCTCTCGCCTTCGCCTGTTCTCTTATTGTATTCACTCACTGTTTGATATGCGTGTTTACGTTTGTACGAGTCTGTATGCCAAGGCATTCTGTACAACAACAACAACAAAAACACGCACATCTGCCGTTGGATACACACGGAGCTCTGCATCACCGAAAAGAAAAAGAAAAAAACAATTTCAAAAATTTGCCTGTGCAACAACAAGGAGAAAGGATGTTTATATCGTTCGGAAATGCTAAGATCATTTCATTCCGCGTTTTCAGCTTCCGTTGTTTCCGTTTCAGTCCTTTCGTTTTTTTTTTCATCGATCTCATTCCATATTATATTTTCCTGTACGTTTTTGTGTGTGTATCTATTTTGGTGTTGCTGTTGTTGGGGGTCCTTCCATTCCATTTCATTTTGCACATTCTCTATTTCACTGTTCACCCATAACTATTATTGAACCCAATTTTAAAGCGAACGAACATGGACCAACATTTGTGTATAGTTTTGCTTTTCCTTTTAATAAAATCGGCATAACGAGAGAACACACACACACACAACGAACGAGAACACATTCATGTAAAAGATGGCAAGAACAGAGAATAAGATGAGCTTACGAATTGTGTACAGCGGCAAAACGAATTCGAACACTTTCTTTAGTCAAAGGCCATTGTGTGTGTGTTCGTTTGACATTTCGTTTGATCGAAAGATGCGTTCGAGAAACATTTGATTTGCTCTCATTCTCTTTATTTTATTTTCGAATTGCGATTGGTTTATGAGTGTATATATATATATATATATGTGTGTGTGTGTGTGTGTGTGGTGTGTTGTCATTGCTATTGCTGAATGGTCGTTCTCTGAACTGAGCTGTGCTATGCTGTGCTATGCTGTGCTGCAAGCTTGTGATGTCAATGTGTGATTATGTTTATTTGATTTACATAAAGTTTATGTGTATGGATGCATAACAAACAAGGGTAAAATATTTTAATATAAAATTCGATTTGATGTTAGTTTATTTAGGACTCGTACGAATGATTCTGGTAGATATAGCCAATTTCGATATATAGATATTTTTTTTGTTCGCTCTCCATTCACTCCATTTTTTCGTCACATTTTGTCCAACCGGATCCGATTCGATTTTCGATAGAGTGACACATTCTTAGGTAGATCTTACTCATGCATGTATGTGGAATGCTGTTAGTTGAAGTATACTTATTAACACCGTATAGCATTCATACGTTTCTTATAAGACGTGGCCAATTTCCTTGATGACATTATATATAACGCTTTGACATTGTTACTCTAAATATTGGTTTCTTCATTGCACCAATTTCGATATCTTCATTCGGCAAAACACTCGTATATGTATATAATTGACGAATAAACTTCAATAAAATGTCGCAATATAATTGGTTATGTGCATTGAAATGGTGAAAGGTTCTTTGTCCGAGGATGATCAGATCGTTTGGAAAATTGTTGAAAGGGTTTTTGGATTTGGTAAACCGCAAACCAATTGGAATCGAGTTGAAAATGTTTCAAAATTTACTTTTCACCGTGGTCTTAACAGAGTGTATTTTTGAATTGTTCATTTCATGCAACAACAACAACCATTTAAAAGGTGCGGTCAGAAGTGTTAAGCAAGTGAATAAACTGGCGGTAAGTCTATCGTCTATAGCTTCCGTTTCGGTTATTACAGCTTGGTTACTTGGTCAATTGAATTTTTCCAATCAGATAAATGCCGAGCCATTTGAATGATGATAACACTTCCGAGTATGAGAATACTTCTCACTTATAGAGAATGAAGCAAATCCACAGTTATTCTGCTCTTCTGAACGAACAGAAAAAAAAACAGAATAACCGATATAACAAGAGTCAATTAACTCTAGGATAAATCAAACATGAACAGTTCATTACTCACCGTACATTTAAAAATACGCAAAAGAAAATAAAGCACACACAAACACACTCAATGCATAAATGAACTAGCTAACAAGTGGAAAAACCAAAACACACTCGGAAAACAGAAATTGAATTCAAGAAGCCCAAATTTGATTCGCCTGACAATCAACCCATCAAAACGAACCGTTCACGATCCGATTGATTTATAACAATAACTAATTAGTTCGGGTAATAAAACTGTGCGGCAGCAGCAGCAGCAGCAGAAGTTTTAGTTGCGATGGTGCGATCAGAATCAAGATGATTTGTGTTTTTACGTTTGTTAGCTACATTAGCTACTGCGCTGTTTGCTGCTACCGTCACCAATCATAGTTTGCTGTATGACCAGTGTTACTTGACGCTGTGCGCATAACTATGTGCACTTCATGTGGGGATAAATGATTATGGATATTAAACAACCATAGCGATGGGTATGCATCATCCATGTTCAATGCGTACAAATTAAAAAAAAAAAAAAATCTGCAGCAAATGAACGTCGATGCTTTATAATATCGTTGGGCATCCACAATGTGAACTGTCACTTCTTACTACTTAATTTATTTTTCTAATGTGTCTTAAATGCTCCGGTAGCCGTTTGAATGTCGAATCATTCGGTTTTTCGCGCTGTGCTGAGGCAGCAGGCTTCGGGTGGCCTGTATTCCACTGGCATTCCAATGGCGTTCGATCGTTCAATTTTTCGTTATGGCTGAACTCTCTACATTTCAACATAATAAACTGCCAACTCACGTATTCTCGCTGGATTTTTTTTCTTTCTGCGTTGTCTAACCACCAACATGAGTTTAGTTGATGAGAAAATGAAATACGAAATGAAATGAAAAATAAAAATAAAACAAAAACAAACGAGCACATTGAAAATTGATTGAATGGAATTGAATGAAGTAGCAGAAATCAGTGTCATTTGCGTATCGCATTGCAGGTGGTCAATTTGATTGAAACAGCCGAGAGAAAAAGAGAGAGAGAGACAGAGCGGAAGAGAGAAATGAACCTGGAAAATGCCATTGGCCAAACAGAAATCCAATAAGAGTAAATATTCAGACAGTAAAAGAAGACAAAGTAAAGATCGCCCGGAATGTTTGAAACGATTGCTTAAAAGAGTTGTTCTTTATTCTCTTTGTGTGTGTGTTTTTTTATTTCTTTGTCCAATTGGTTCAATACGTTTAAGATGAAATCAAATGGAGCATGGCCCATGAATCGCAAGTAATTTTTTTTACAATCATTCCGAAAAGAGAGAAAAAAAACAACCAAAATATACAAAATTAGTATGAAATTGACCTGACAACAAAAATTGATGTCTTAATCGACTGGATATTGAAAAACTAACACAAACGAACTAAATAAAACGACAAGTAATAATTTAAATGATGAATATAACAACACCATTCATTAAACATTTCCCGAAAAAATACAACAGTTATCCATCTTACATCCGATTAACTTCCTGCTGATACTGAGCGTTTTTTTTTCGGGTGTCGGTTGGTGTGCGCTTTTGGCTCTTCACTTGAAATTTTTCCCACTTTTTTTTGCTTCTTCATTTATTCATTTTTATTAGATTTATTTAGATCATAAAAAGAAAATTACCCAAAAGAATAGGAACACAAAAGCATTTAAGTGACTCTGTGTGCAGTGACTTTTAGCCAGCCATTGTGGATTGTGAAGCGAGAGAAAAAGAGAAAATGAACGAGACTTTGTATTTGTGTAATGTTTTCCGGTGAATATCAAAACGGAACCGAACGATATATGGAATGAAAGTTTCTCTTTAGTATTGGCCAATTGCGAAACAGCAACCGTTCAGTGCATGATGCCTGAAGAGTAGACGAAAAATGTATTGAAAGCAGAGAAAAAGATGAAAAAAAAATCAGCATTGGCTATATTTCCCTTTCGACCGTCATTTTTTCGAATATAATACAAAACAATAACAACAAAAAACTAATACGAAAACAAAACTACGAGCAAAATAAACCAAAACACACGTGCAATGTACGGCTATTAGATATTGGGCACGTGTACTTACGGATGCGTAAGTGTGCATGCGTTCTCATTTAGATCGCATTGAAATCGTATTGTTACGTGACTCTTGAGTCGCACAGTATGCATCCACGATATCGCATAAATTCTTGACTTGTGTTTGTTGAATGCTGTTTTTGTCTGTGTGTGTGTGTTTGTTCGCTCACTTTCGAAAACGGGCGAGAGTCAAAATCATTTTTTTTGTCCCGCTGTTGGGGTGGGTGACTATAATACTTAACTTTCTAAAGCCAACAAATGTAGTAGCTATTTAAAATCATAAAAATATCTAAACAAAAAATAATAATAAAATTGATATTGCGTAAGCAGTTAGAGAAGACGAAGGAGGCAATTCAGGCAAAGCAGCAACCTTGAGGGATATAAAATGTGCAAAGGCAAAACGATCGCCTCAGTCGCATTTATTTTTAGATTGATTTATTGTTTTCAAAGTGTATGAAGCTTTCGACGTTTTGTGTGTGTGTTCATTTTTGATTCTTCATTTAAGTAGCGCCGAAAACGATGTAGAGATTGCAAATGCAATTTTACTCAGCCACCTTTAGGTGCACGGGATAAATGTGCTGAATTCAACGTTTATTCGGTTGATGCGTTACAAATCATCATCATTGTGTGCGTGTGTGTGTGTGTGTAAAATCAGCACATGCTTTAAACAGAATATTCCATCCAAGTAAAAATCGAAACAGTTGAATGATAGCATTGTGGTTGGTTATTGATCCATTGATTCGAATTGGTTTTGTAAATGAGCCGTTTTTTCTCAGTCGGTATTTTTCTTTCATATTTTTTTTTGTGCATGGAATGAGTGGTGTTATCATTTATGTGATGGCACATCACAAATATCCCCTTCGGCTAAATTCATGAATTTTACCATCAACAAACCAAGCCTCAGTGTTGTATATGCATTTTACTTATTATTTGTGTCTGTGCGTTAGCGTATGATCTATGGAGCATAAGCTATTTTATTCGTCGATGAAATGGTACGGTTTGGCTTTTTTTTCCTATTTAAACGTTGGTTTTTGGGGTTTGCCACGTGTTCGTGTCATTGAATTGAAACATCGTTTAACGTTCTACTGAATCACCGCCTCACTCACTCTATATCTCTGCGTGTGATAAAGTGTGCAAAGATTAATAGGATTTAAATTATGACAAATATTATTATAAAATAGATTTTCATTTTGTTTTTTTTTTTTATTTCGTTCGTCGTCTATTTCGGAAGGAGCCGTATTTTTTTCCATTTTTATTCCGGCGAATCTCTTTGGCAATGTGGATTTTTAAACGGTTGGATATTAGACTACTGATTGCATTTATGGATGTGACTCGTTTTGTTACATGGAATTGTTCAAACATTTAATGCTCACTTTCAACTGCACAGTTGTATGAAATGTACTGCTTCTAAAGAGCAGCCGAAGAATTACTAAGACCAGGAATAAGTTGTAGCCCCGACGTCTGTGGTGGATTCATTGAAATACGCAAAAGAATTGTTACTTAAATGGAAAAACGTGTTCTCAATAATGAATACACTTATGTTCGTGCTCTTTACAATATCCGAATTACAATTTTTACATTTCGGTTACAGTTCGTTAGTCGATGTATTTTTTTTGTTCGATCTCTTTCAACTTTATCGATATAAAGAAGACGATGTACCACAACCGCAGATCAATGTGCGGAGGGAAAAAAACAAAAAAAAAACACAAAAATATATCGAACAAGACAGAAAAAAAAGATCAAAATTAAATAATTTATGTCTATTTGGTTATCTTTTATTGATTTCGTCGAATGGCAATTAAAAATCCACGATTTGAAGGTGTAAGTTTTCCCTGCGCGATACACACTGTTGATGTTGTGTGCTCTTCCTCTGGTGTTTCATTTTAAAGTTGGCTGGTTTGGTGTGTGCGTTTTTAGTTTTTCAACCATTTCCAACACAGTTGCTTAACGTTCAACGTGCCACTTTTTTTCTCGCTCTCTTTCAATATGTAACATTTGCTGTGGGTGATTCGGGTGCACGTTGCTTGTCGTTGAATTCGATTTTTTTTTTAATTGGTGTATGCTCAAAATGTATTCTTTGAATATTCAAATTATTTGTTTGCCGATGCTTACATTGTTTGGGTGCCTATCTAAATGGGAGCGCACTCACTATCACTAGAAAGAAAGGTCAGCATCAAAGCGGAAAAAAAAACCGTACGAGATGAGCTTCGAAAAAACATTTCGATATCGCTGGTTCTTTTTTTTTGATGCGGCTTTGCAAACATATTCGAACATTTTACTTTAACATTGAGCGAGAGAGAAAAAAAAACGAAACCGGTCTCAATGTATTTTGAAAATATTTCTTGGCTTTCGGCTTTGCTTATGGATCTGTTTGTGCTAGTGTAATAAAAAATCATCGAGTTCGATTTAATTTGTTCACCGCTATTTCATATTAGATCGATTCAATCCACATTGAACAACAAATTCTCATGGTATGTGGAAAATTTTGAAAGGTGAAGAGAGAGAGAGAGAGACGACAAAAAAACAGAGCGATCTATTAGTTCATTTCAATGGGTCAAACGATCAAATGCCGAAATCGACTGATATTCGAACGAAATACGAAAACAAAAGACAATCGAAACACTCACTGAGAATGATCCCATAATCATGTATCGGCAAGTGAACGCCGTTTGACTTCACAGAGATGCCATATTGGAGACGAGCAGGAAATTAAAGGGGGAAAGCACACATATTACCTGCGATGATAATAGACCTCAATTAAAGTCACATAAATAAGCAAATCAATTCATATATACTTACTTTCTTTTTTTCCCCATTGTATTCGGTGTTCTTCGTCGTTTGTTCATCATTTTCTTTTGATCATCGAACAAATACACCGAAAACTTGCTCTTACCCTACTTTTGATCGCGTATATTGATGGTATCATAAATGTCGATCTTCAAATTTATAACTTTTGTGAGAAAGTGGACACACACAAAAAATGCGTATGAAATACCGAATAGGCACCGAATCACACTGAATTTTAACAAAAGAGTGTATTTGTGTGTAGACAAGAATGTGGAAAGCAGGTTAGGCATCAATGTTCCGTATCAAGACCATTGAACCCGCTCAGTTTGACTTCGGATTTTGTTTTTTTTTCTGTTGAAAATTAAATTTAAAAAAAAAAACGAAAATTCTTGCGTTTTGATTGAGAGTGTAGTATGATTATAATATTAAAATTTTCATTAGTCGCAGCTCATAATTCAGATTTCATATTGCAAATGATAAACATTTTTCATTCAACGGTCTCGATTGTCTGTTTTGGGCTGCATCCCTTTTGAACGAAAAACAAAAAAAACAATCCGTTCGCCGCCTCGTCTGGACACTCATTCATTTTTGCGTTGTACCAGCATCCGATGCTGAGCATCGATTGACTATCGTTGATTTTCGAATACCAACATTTTTGCACTAATACACTACACTTTAATAATAAATATACGAACGAAATTTTTTTTTTTACTGTTTTCCGGTGCGTCTATAGTTTGGTGTCTGTCATAATGAAAAGTTCGAACGCATGTGTGCACAAATGTACACACGGATTATGAACGACAGAGAGGCAAACAATTTCAAATAATAATAATAACAATAAAACAACAACCACGGCAGGAATTTAATTTAAAAATCAATTTATTTTGTACCACCCATTTATTTCGTTGCCGTTCGCTAACTTTTTACTCGTATTCTTTTTTCACTGCGTCTCATTCGATTTTCTGTCTTTTTGTTGTTGTTGTTGTTGATTTCATTTGGCTCTTCAATAGCTGCACGCTTTTTTTTCACTCTATTCGTTTCGATGCTCGATGTTTTTTCTCTCTGTTCACATTGGATTTTTCACGTCGAAGTATTCGCTACTCATTTGCTTACATTGAGTCCTGATATCTTCAACTTCCAAAAGTAGATGTTCACTCACGTTCCATATCTACGTAGCTTTGCCCAGCATAACAGGACGATGAAATGAGCGAATCGACGTTGTGCAAAAGAAAAAAAGAAATAAAAGGAAGAAGAAAAAAAAACAACAAAACAAAGCCAGAGAAGAGAGAAAAAAAGCGAAAAAAGTTCGAAATTACATCAAGAAAAAGCAAAGACGACGGCGACAACAACAACAATACAACGGTACATCGGAGCAACTCAAATTTGCCATCTTTTCTTCGATGCACACGCATTAATCGAACCCGCGGTGAGCTTGTTCAATGTGCATGATACTAAGTGCAAACGCAAACATGCCCGGTAGCACTTGAATGTCGATATTGAGTCTCATCGATAATACATTACTTAAAAACATACATTCCAATATGTATTGATTTTTCGTTCATTGCTTTTTACTTTTCTACATCTTTTGCCATTGGTTTTGGTGCTGGTGCACCAGCATCATCACTTTATCGCAGACAATGCACATCGATGGAAGAAATTAAAAAAAAAAAACAACAACAACAACAACAAAAACAGAAGAAAAATACGACGAAGTAAACAACAAACTCACCATCTTTTAAGCGACTACGCGCCCAGATCCAAAACAACAACAACAACAAAAATTGAATGAAAAAAAGCGCGATGCAATAGCCAGCGAAGAAATAAAATGGGCAACGAAATACACACACAGAACGGAAAAAATACTACTGCACCATACAAAACAACGCCGCAACAACAACAACAACAATAAATACAAAAAAAATATGTGCAGTCGTTTCGTACAGTTTCACAGAAGAATGCGTTTTGTGTATCTTATTCTGATCCTTTCTTTAGTTTTACGTGTTTGAAAATTACAAAACAGTTTATTTTCTTTAATTTTACCTTTTCGATGTACGTATATGGCATAACCGTTGCTGCTGGCATACAAGCACTCTGAATGAAATATAAGTAGCATTTCGCAGTGATCATTGTTGTCGAATAAAGAAGGAAAAAAAAAGAAAACAAATGGTAGATCGCTTCGCTTCCACTTTTGTCATCGTCATGGCCATCGGCTATCGTTCATTATTATTATTATTATTTTTGAATATTGTTATCTTCGTAGCCAAAATTGAAAGGTAAATATACTAACGTTCTTGATTCAATGATTGGTTTTTTTGATATTGAAAAAATCGTTACTCAAACTGCGAGTACTGTGTAGGGTCAAGCCTCTAACGCCATCTAACTGGTTTAGTGTCAACCAAGTAAAAAAAATATATAAACAATATCGAGTACGTCCGATAGCGTTTTTAAGGCCAACAGATTGCGATAGAATCATGAGTCGTCATTTGAAGATTTGTACGAGAACGTCGCTTCCATGGATAGCATTAAGCTTGATCCATTACTATAGATTTAGAAAATCTTCCTCACTTTAAGTTACTCACACCAAAAGTCTTTTCCTTATCAAAAACACCCGGATCCAAATCCCGATCCGGTTTGACTCCACAAATTGTACCACATTTCATGTAGCATTTTAGGAAAGCACAAAACGAACAGAGAGAATATATTTCAATGCCTCGGGTACGTGTTATAAATGCGACAATTGGCGCTGTAAGAATCAACTGATCAATGCCCATTTGTGATTGACGTCTCGAATAAGCTTCAGTATGATCCATTCAAAATCATTTTCGATCTTTTGCAGCCTTTAAAGTGTAACTTCTTTGGCGATTTTTTTTTTGGGTGAGACAATAATTAATACCATTGAAATTGAATGTGGTGCAATTTTATGGATCAAATGGTTTGTGGTCTCGGACTGCAGCAATACAGGCAAAAAGAAATGAACTTAACCGAAAATCAAACGATTCGATTCTTTGTACATTTTTCTAAGAAAACCGCATCGTCAAGAGAACTGAAGGAGAAAAGAATAACGAACATAACACAATAAACAATGAAATGTACACGTTTTTATGGTGTGTGATATGACTTAGTTTCGTTATAGATGGTTAAAGAAATGCATCATTTAATGTCAGATAGATCACAAGAGTGTATCGCATGCACGAGCTCCAAAACTTCATCTTCTGTTGGGCTCTCTCTCTCTCTCTCTCTCTCTCTCGCTCTCTCCCTCTGTGTCATGTTGATGGCACAGTGCATTACTTCAATTTTTGATGCTTGCCATTTGGCTGAAAATGAGTTCGACGGTCAT
Organism: Aphidoletes aphidimyza; assembly: GCA_030463065.1. NCBI lineage: Eukaryota > Metazoa > Arthropoda > Insecta > Diptera > Cecidomyiidae > Aphidoletes > Aphidoletes aphidimyza. The sequence continues at coordinate 26,525,618 of CM059998.1, read as the reverse complement.
CGATGCTCACGAAATGAGAGAGAGAGCGAAAAAGAAGTGTTCAAAAGATATATTCGACCCGACAATGATACAGAGATTGAATGCAATGTCCGTTTTGTTTGAGCGCATTGCATTTCAGCTAATTAAGATCGCGTGGGTGGCAAAAGAATATATTTAAACTGAAAGATAGCAAATTTCCCGTTAACACTAAATGGTGATGATTTGCTAATAGATATATACGGTTTTCTTTTCTTTTTTTTAAAACCCATTCGCCTTATTTGTTTTGGCTGTATTTGACGTGTGTGAGGCTCTAGAATTGTCTTGTGTGTGTTTTTTCTTTTACATTTCATTTTGGTTTCATCGTCGTCATTGTTGTTGTTGTTTTTGGTCTCGTTTCGATCGTATGATCAGTTGCCAAGTGCACTAGTTGCCGCCAATCGAAACGACAGAAAGAAATATACGATGCACAAACCAGACAAACGAACGAGAGCGGATAACATACGACAGTTCCAAGACGGACAGTCCAAATAAATGGAAATAAGAATGATTTCTCGCCCTAATTAATTGTTTCCGTCGAATTATATGCAAACGAAAAGAAAAAAAAAACACTAGCGATTTCTTTCATTGTATTTTTCGTCGCGGGATCGTCATCATCATTTCGCTGATCCCACTATGGGCTGTTGCATTACTGTTGCTGCTGTCGACGTCCAGCTCAGCTCTCTCGTTTGCAAGTGGTTTTTAGCCACACTGACCAATTGTTTGGCAATCGCTTCGTATATGCTTTCGCATTTCTAACAAAAATGTTTGCACTGCATCGCGATTTGGTGCATCGCAGGCACACACACACAAACACACGGTATCTGCATGTTCCGAAACTTTTTGATCCCCTTTTTTTTGCTGAACGCTCTGTTTATTTTTTCGAACGGATATTGTTGTGATGCGACAGCGAGACTTCACTGGTGATTCAATTTTATCAAATTCCGCGCTTTTCTTTTTTCTTCTTTTTCTTTCTCTCTCTCTCTCTCTCTCTCTATGCCTCTCGTTTTGGATTTTTAATTGTTGTTGTTTTGTCGGTCAGTTTTGCCGGACCACCGCTACGATGTTTGAGAAAATTACTTTTTGACATTCTATAATTGGAATGTAACAGTAACATTTTGGAAGCGTCGTTCGATAACTGACCGTGTTACAGTGGATCCGCCAAAAAAAAGAGGAAATATCCACACGTAAACCGAATAAAAGATACGAATTTTAATGTGCAATGCAAAGTGATTTAGATGTAAAGTCACTGAAAATGAAGATAAATTACATGCGATGGTAGTGTAAAAATCAGAAAAGCCATGCAATCTCAACGCAATTGATCGGATCCAGTACACAGTGTCCAACATCATATGCCAAAACAAAATTCGATGCACAAATGGAATATTTTTTGCATCGCCGGTATATTTGGATATGTATTTTGTAAATGTATGCATTGTGGCCACTTGCCGAAGATCAGAATCTCAGGTAGCTAAAATGAATAGAAAGAATCGCGTGATTCAGTGCCATAGTCACTTTCGCTCGTTATATTTGACAAAATTCTTTATAATTGGACCAAATCGGCAGACAGATAATACGAACGCAAATAGCAGACGGCTGCTGCACAATATACCAAAAAAAACCAGCAACAAAATCACAGCTCGAAAAATCTCTCGCCGAAACCGAAACCGAAAACAAAAGTTCTTTTCACTGTTTGATTAACAAGGCGCTTCGAATACATGCATAATTTACATAATTTGAAGTCAAGTGTTTAGCGATTGGCTTATTAAACTAATACGAGCTCTTTTAATCTCGTTTCTTCATTCTACGCGCTTCTCGCACAGTGTGTACCAACGAAGAGTGTGTCTTCAGATAGATTGGCTGCTGCACTGTGCACTCATGTAATATACAGCTTAATAATGAACTTGTTCATTCAAACGGCTACTGGAATTCCTTATTACGTGCGCCAAACCGAAAGCATTCACGATGCATTGGCTATTTCACAGCTACTCCTTTGCGCTTCAACATGTTTTCTTTCCTTCTTGCAATCGATCTCCAGATTTTTGTGTTTTTTTTTTGCTTGTGCAAAAAGATTTATTTAATGTTATTTCATTTCAGCGTTGAAAATGGCTTTCAAAACACTTTTTGCCACAATAACGATTCGAATCGATTATTGGTAAAGGGTGTTCAGATCGAAACGATCGAAGTAATTTTGAGTAAATTTGTTGGTAGCTCAAATATGAATAATTCGAAGCATGTGCTGATGATGATGGTCGACCAAGTGAATTCGAATTAGAGGATATAATTGAAAAGATTTAATCAGTCTTTCAAATCGCAAAGCCCATTTTCGTTGTCCATCGAACGATGTTCTCTAAGTTGTGTGTTTCTCGAGTGTGGCTTGAAAATGCATTTTATATCTGAACACCCAGATAAAACACCTTAAAATATTGATGTTGTCTCAAAAATCGAGCGAACCGACCAACCGACCAACTGAGCAACAGACTGAACAACCAATTCACTAAGAGACAACGAGTTGGCGTAAACAGCATGACATAAGATTTGGTCTTAATTACAAGTGCGAGACCATGAAAATGTCAAGGAGAGATAACGACGCATGTGTATGCATCAAATGATTTTTTTTTCTTTGAATAAAAGCGAAAAAAGGCGGCCATCAACGTGTATGTGGTAGAACGACCGATGGATATACGAGTATAGAAACATACAAAGATGATGTTTAAGTGGCATATCTTTTGGTTGAATGCTGTCGCTCCGTTTGTACTGACAATCATTATGTTGTTCTCGGAATGGAAATTCGTGTACATGCATCGGTGAAATGAGAGTTTCATATCAGTTTGAGAAATGCGCTGGTGTTTATATGCACTTGCACATGTGTGCTATGCTGTGCTGTGCTGTGTGAGTGAGTGAGTGTCTATTGAATTGAAACGCATTGTGGTAGAGTGTCGAAATGAAAGTGATAACTCAATATAAGCCTTTCCCATTGTATTACAACAGCACCAACATTAAACTATTTTACTTCTTAATGGGATTTTGAGCCAAAGTATCAGCTCACATAACGATACGCACCAATGAAATAAATCGTTGTTGTATCAGACACATTCACTCATACACAAACACAAACACACACACACACACAGAGAGAGAGAGAGAGAGAGATGCACACGCACACGCATATAAACACTTCTCAGTGCAATGACTTGTCTAATAACAAAATTGAAGTCGGGGAGTTCTTATCGTTGCACTGGTCAATTCAAACTGAAAACACATACACAACATTTACAATTCCTTGCCGTGTCTTACTTACATATATCACCTATAGATTATATGCGGATTAAGTGATGACTTGGTACACGTACATTTTCGGCGGATGTGACGGAAATGTGTCCTCATGTATATTTGGAGCGATCAGCATTTAAAGCATATTCAAATACAATTATATAACATTTGGAATGCATTTACACTAATACACGAGCAGAGAGGCAGAGAGACGGAGAGACAGAGAACGGTATTATGGTTAGTTGATGCTTAAGAGAGTGACCAGACGCTTGGCCTGTTGGCTGTTGGCCGATACCACCCCGATGCCAGGTATATTGCAAATTCCCAGGCTCCATGTAAAATAACTGTCTCACATTACCTACATCATTTACAATTTACAATTATTATTATTCTTATTATTGTTGTTACGCACGAGATGTTCGTTGTGTCATGAGTTATACTGTATACTGTTGTTGTTTCTCGTTCTCGTCCTCATTCTCAGACTACTTACTGAATCATAAGTAGTGTCATATAAACCAATGCACACAGAGAAAGAGACAGAGACACACACACACACACACACACACACACACACACACACACAGAGAGAGAGAGAGAGAGAGAGAGAGAGAGAGAGAGAGAGAGAGAGAGAGAGAGAGAGAGAGAGAGAGAGAGAGAGAGAGAGAGAGAGAGAGAGAGAGAGAGAGAGAGAGAGAGAGAGAGAGAGAGAGAGAGAGAGAGAGAGAGAGAGAGAGAGAGAGAGAGAGAGAGAGAGAGAGAGAGAGAGAGAGAGAGAGAGAGAGAGAGAGAGAGAGAGAGAGATATTAGCACCCAAAATATGAGATCTCTCTTGCAAATGAATCGATCTGAGACTTTGAATCTTTCTCTCTTCGGCCCGGATTTGCCTATACCGTTACCGATAACGTTGCTTTTACTTCTGCCTTGGCACATAACTTTAGCAACTTGATGTAATTTGTACCAATGCAAAATATAAAATAATTACAAATTGGCGTCAACGTTGGCACAACACACGCTCACACACACACATGCCCATTGCGCACAAAACGAGAGAGACATATACATATCGATCTAAACAATAAATGGGCCCACTACAGATCATTTCCCAATTTACATATTATTGTTCGGTTTCGGTATTTGTGGAAATAATAACTAAGTAACAAAATTTTCGACGCAACATGCAAAAGACTGTTTTGGCCAATAAATCCAAGCTATTGAAGTCATTGTGCAAATATATTAAATAATTGAATAGGAAAAGTTTATCTTATGCCTCCTTCCAACAACATACACATCATTTGAATCGAATAACATTTTGCATGACTACAAAATGTGCAAATTAACATTTTGAGTTTGTTTGTTGTGTGCGTCTATGTTATTCGTCTTCTTCTACTTCTTCTTTTTTTTGTTTTTGTTTCGCCGGTACTCAATTTCCCTTTGAGATTGTCATTGTACAATTCTAATGTCTTTCTGGCTGTGCCGTCGAAACGCTAAATATGAAATGATTCAATGTTGCTGGCTGATTGTTGCTGCAGGGCCAAAGTTCATGTTAATCGAAGCAAATGTAAAGTTCAATCAAAAAATTTAATTCCAACGAGTTTATTTGATACGATGCAATACAATGCCATAAAGTAAGGCCAGCAAGCAAAATCAAGAGATAGAGAGAGAGAGTGAGAGAGAGAGAGAGAGTATTGCAAATGCGTTGGCAATAAATATGTTGGCATTTACAATGTCATAATCCAATTGTACAAAATTATCACTGATATGAATATGATATGATGTCTTTATGTGAATAAGTTGAAATTAAGCACAATAAGTAGGCATGTAGCAGAGTGTGCGCGTGTGTGTGTGTGTGTGTGTGCGAGTGTGCTCTCATGTCGCCGTACGTTGGTTGATAGCCAACCAATTCAATAGCAAGCTTTCTCGATGTTTGCCGAATTCAAGTGAGCTAGCGCATAAATATTTTGAATGAGATTATAGGCCAGTGTTACCGAATGTTATTATGATTATATTATTAGTGGAATGTATTTGCTAAATAAATTATATTTGAATGTGATGTGTGTGACTCGCTTGCGATGCGAATATATTGTGCATTACGAATATTATGCGCTACAATGTATTTATATAGATGATAAGTATATGCATTGGGTTTTGTTCGTATGCATTTCATGCCCATTTGAATGTTGACATGCGTTTGCAATGCAATGCATAAAACGATCTAAAAATTTTAACAACAAAAAAAAACAAGAAAAAAACTGTGTTGAACGCTTACAATAAAATTGTCTTTTGTTTCCTCTGCCAGCGGAATTGCAATACGCCAAAATTGGAACATTGTTCGCACCTTGATTTATACTTCCACTTCTATTAGCTTCATTCTTTCCGACATAATCGGATTCATCGTGTTTCATTTCGCCTACGAATCGGTCTGTGCGCGCTCGCTCGCTCGCTCGCTCGCATACACCGTGTTCATCTCTCTATTCTTTTTGCTCAACTCTTGTTCGGTGCTCTCTCGAGCTCATGAGGAACTGTACAATTTGCTGATTTAGCACTTTAAGCACATGAGAGCCAACGAGCACCAAATGCACTCTCTCAAGCGGATGGCACACGGAAAATTTCTATTAAAAATTAAGTATTGAGTTCAAGCAGTCAACTCCCGTCCCTTTTTATTTATAATAAATCACAATTTCCGCTTTGGTTATATGTTGTGCGGTGCGGTGTGTGTGTGTGTGTGTGCGAGTGTGTATCTATTTTGCTTTTTGCATTGTTTTTAATGCCGTGGAACGTGGTTATGGGTCGGGGAATGGTCAGAGGTTTTATGACTCGAGTTTTAGTGAAATTTATGGCCAAATGTATATTCGATTTTTGCACATTTTTATAGCCAATTCCCTTCGACATGTGAATGAATGATTACCGTGCACTTCTTCGTTTCGTCTTCATCCTCATCTATCTCTCTCTCTCTCTCGCTCTCTTACACACCACACACACACATAGAGAGACACACACACATGATTCACTCTTTTCAAGCGATTTTTTTTTTGGTTGGCTTTTATGATCGTACCGAATCCTGAATCCCGATCGATAGTATTTTCAGATGAGCTTAAATATTTGATAACATATTTGCCATGTGAGAAATCAATTAAGTGCTGGTCTTGTCTAATAAAAATGTCAAAATTTTTGTTGTTCGTTCAATATTTAAAAACACTTTACGGTTGCCATGAAAGTGCCATAAAAAAAATCGCTCGCTACTGACGCAAATAATATTTCAATGCTGTTCATTTACGATATGTTCAGTGATGTTGTCGTTTGTTATTGGTTGTAGCGAATTTGATTTACAGCACATGAACGAATAAATGATTAGAAATCACTTCATAGTGAACATTTTAAAACGATTATTGGTGGATTTTTACGTTGGATTGTCGACAAATGTTGTATGATGGTGAGGCTGGCAAAATCTAGCCAATGCGCAACATTTAGTTTATTGTGATAAAACAAATCGAATTGTTTCTCTGTTAAATCGATTATTCAATCGCCGGAACTCCGTGCAAAAACAATTGGCAAATGTTTTGCAAACAAATAAATATGAAAACAATCTTTTTCATCCTACATAATGGTTCGATACACTTGTCGTGCATGCACGCATTTGAGGCACACACACACACATGTAAATGCAGAAAACAATAGAAAATAACAACTTATGATCGGGCACGAAGGCGAAGCAAACGAATGGGCCATGAGCCGGCAATTGTTGGAACGAGTGAGGCAATCACAATTGTCATCATTATGGTGCCAATGCAAAATGGTATGCACACGACCAAAATACACACTGTGCGCGCATCCACACACACAAGACACAAAACGAAAATATTCATAGATAGAGAGCATGCGGAACACAATAGAACAGACGCAAGAATGTAATAAATTATTTTGGAGAAGCAGCACACAGAACGCGAGCACAACACAATAATAATCATAAATTTTATACCTACACCTCGGCTGTAGATCTTAATTCGACGACGAGCTGGAATATTGTGCGAATATTGCTGCGTTGTTGCGCTTTTGTGGAATCGCATTATGTGCCATTCGATTATTGTGTCTTGGTAAAACTCTAGCTCACTCGCACGTTCGCTCTCTCCAGCTCACTCGGTATACCATTTTCAGTTTAATGCGTATGCAACGTTGGATTCGATTTTCTATTTGCACGGGCGAAATGTCGTTCTCTCTGTCGCTCTGTTTGGACTCTCCGGTGTGTGTGTGTGCCTGTACCATCAATTGTGTGTCGAAGCCGAGAATTTGAAATAGATAAAAATGAACAAAAGAACAAAAGAAAAAGGAGCATACTTGAAATGTGCGCATTTTATACTTGCTTGCTCGTACTAGCTCACCCGCTTACCCGCTCTTTCTTCCGCTCATCACGGCCGCATTTCAAGGCACACACGTTTCTACTTTATGAAATTGCTCTAATGGGATTTCTTTTAACTGGTGTGCCTTTGCTATGCTACAGTTTATTAGATGAAGAAAAAAAATAGCAGCAGCAGTACGCAAAACAGCTCAACAAAAACGTCCCAAACGCGAACACTTAGTCGCGTTAGCATCAGGCATCAGTCTACAGTTTTATGCACATACATATATTTTGCATGTATTTTTTTGTTCACTTGCAAAATGAAAGAAAATCTACAATACAAAATGAATTTCGTTCAGTAGGTATACACCAAACATTGCAGCAATGCAAATGTCTAATATCTAAAGTCAATACACAATAGCATGCAACAACAACAACAACAACAAATCCTTCGATATGAAATTCTAGCAACGCGCAACCATGTACCGTGTGGCAATCAAACGAAGTGAGTGTCAACATTTATGGTCTTGCACGATATCATATCGACTATGGAAATCGTAATAAGAGTAATACAAGATCGACCGAACATTTTCGCTTAAAACTCCTTCCGCTGGAACAATATCATACTTTTATTTCGCTTTGAAATTGAACTAGAAGAAAGCTAACACCAACAAAAAAAAAAAAGAAAAGCAAAAAAAAACACAAATGAAGAGAACTAGCTGAAACAAATGTTTTAAAGTTGACTCGAATCGAATTGCCGAGGGTTACAGAATAAATACAGAAAATATAACATCAAACTCGATAAACCGTGTATACAGTTCAGAAGCTCTACTTGCCAACACTAAAAAGATCGTTAATCATTCGAGTGAAATAGTGAACATTTTATTTCGAAACTGTTAAAAAGGATTAACATTTCTTGAGTTGATTTCAACAATGTAATCATAACAATTCGAGAATCGTTTGGAAAAGTCGTGTCTCGCCAACGGCATTGGTTGTAAGTACGTGGTGTGCTCGTTGTCTTGTTCGCCTTTGCCGTTGTTGTTTCAATCGGTCGTTGTCGTCGTCATTGGCTCCGTTGTCGTTAGCTTTAATCGTCATATTCAAAGCGCGCTCGAAATGCATTGGAGCGTTGTCTCAGTTTGTGTGTGTGTGTGTGTGTGAATGTGTGAGTATTTGCCTTCTAACTGCAAACAATCATCAAGAGCGGTCGGGTATTAAAATTGACTATTGTTGCTGTCGTCGGTTTTTCGCATCATAATTTAACCCTATTTTCTTGATTCGATTCGGTAAGCACATCATCAGTATCATTAAAAAATGTCGGTTATTCATACACCTACTAATTCTCTATAAAATATCTCTTTCTCTCATTCTGTGTTCGGTTTACGCATTTACTCTGGTACGATGATGTGTTGTGGTTCCAAAACAACAACAACAACAACAACAGCAGCAGCAGTGGCAATAGCATCCATTGAGCGACAACTGTGCGAGCAGACAAACTCAATCAGCATCAACTATAGCGAATCGTACGAATTTTAACTGCGAATTCATACACACGCACACCGAAAGGATTCGGAAAATGGTTGTTTGCATTTCCTCACTCCAGTTTTCATTGCTGTTCGTTTTTCCCCTGGTTTGGTTGAATCGTTCCATTTCACTTGCGCTTGCTGAGAGTATTCCGTCACCATAAAAATCATCGGTAAATTTCCTTTTCGTTCAGAGATTTTCGTGAATATATAACTCAATTCGTAAACGTGTAGTATTCAAGCATTTGGAATTTGGTATTCGAAACATAGGATGTTTGCACCAAACTTGAAACCATCCAACGACTGACTGTACCTTCCTACGCCACAAACACATGCACACACAATTCTCATTTAGTTACTGCATTGTATCGCACATTGTGCGTTTACTTAATAATAACGGCTTAAAATTGTATGCATATACATTTGTAATCTATCTCAATACCGCCTCGAACAAGCATATAGAGCAATAGAGGGAGAGAGAGAGAGAGAGAGAGAGAGAGCGAATGGTGGTAGGCTCAACGAGCTCTTCGCGACTTCATTAAACGCAAAAGAAAACCGGCAAAAATGAATATAAGGGAAATTGGAAAAGGGTTGCGTGAATTAAATGCGGCAAATTTACCACTTCGATATTATTTAAAACAGATGAAAAGGCAACAAGACAAGAAACAACCGAGCATCCCAACCAAAGGAAGTGGATTGCGAGCACACTCATATCACAAATGAAATACGCACAACCACGTACAAATGTAGTACATCCACACACACACACACACATTTGGCATTGTCGAATTTCCTGAAGTTCGACGAATGGCATTACCACCGACTGGAATGTGTTGTGTATTGTAATTGTGCCAGGCCAAATGAATGTGCGTATCGCTCCCTCTCTCTCTTTCTCTCTTTCTCAAGCGTTGTGTGTACATTTCTTTAAGCAAAATACCAGGCATACAATGGAACAACCGGGTAGAGTGAAGAGTTGGCGCGGGCCTGAAGCCGAGCACAGAATGTAGTGAATGAAAGCGAAGCTTAACACAATTATATCCAATATAATACTTTGATGAAGTTGTGAACGAGTTAAGTGGGATGAATGGAATGCCTGAAAAATTCCATTTTTCTCGATTCTTTTGCTATGCGCTGTCTCCCTCGCACTCTGTCTCAAACGAAGCTCATCACTGTTTTTGCCTGGCTGACGGTTACACGGCTTTGCGTGAAATTTGTTAATTAACATCAACGTTGAAATGGTTACGCGTATTATGGTGTTCGCATTTCTCTCGACTCTTGTTTTTGGTGCGTGTGCAATTTTTGTTCGATGCTTTTTTTTCGCCTTTCTTCACTCCAGTATTTGGCTTTTCTGTGTGGTGCGAGTGAGTGCGTTTACCTTGGTTGCCAGTATGTGTGTGCGTGTGTTTTTTTTTTGCCGTCTTGTCTTCATTTTGTTTATACACTTCCAAAATAGCACTCACACTTTGACATATCTTCCACACGTCTTTTTTTGCGTGTAACTTTATTACCGAAGCAATTAATATAAGTGGAAGAAGAATTATGCAGACAGACGGTTGCGATAATTTACGCGCTCATTTTTTTTTGTCATTTAGGCTTTATAACATTTAGTTCCCCATTTGGCAAACAACTGAAAAATATGTTAACGGATTACTTTTGGAATACCACAGTTAAGTTTTGTACCCTTTTTTTTGGGCCATTCGCTATTTATTTATGCCTTATTTTCAGAATGAGGAAATGGAATGAACGCCATTTCTTATCTAACTAACGGTACGCAGTCTTTATAGAAATATTGTTTTGTGTCATCAAATAAATAAATGAGTCCATCGATTACACATCAACTATTTTAATTGCGGAAGAACGGAAGAACGATGAGTTCTTTTTTTTGAAAATTGCCAAATCAAATGTAATGAAATTAAATTATTCATTAAATCGGAATTCATTGATGAAAAAGGCAAAAATAACACACTATTAATGGTATTATGGTTGGTTTTTTGTTCCACCGTTTCTATTGCATTACAACAGAATAGATTGAAGAAAATATAGGCTCTGTTATGCGATTGATGGTGCTGCATCAAGTAATTTGGTTCATTTAAATAAGCCAAACAATAAAACGTAGAGAAAAAAGAGCGATTGAGAGAGAGACAAAAAAAACGGCACTTCTTCAAGCCCACGACAAGAAAGGGAGCTCAACCAATAAAATTGACTGAACATATTTAGTAATCCCGTGCGACTACAAAGAAAATTACTGCAAATGCAACACGATTACGTCGTTGCGATACAAAATAAATACAATAAAATACTCTAATATTAAGAGCAATTCGTTCAAATTCAACGACAAATTCCCCCGTATAAAGCCGAGCGAGTTTGAGCCGACGATGCGATAGAAATAAGTGCACGCTCGAAACCATTCAAAACGATTAAAAGAATGAGAGCATTGGGCGATGCAAAAGAGCAATATATGCCGACGACACAACAACAATGCCGCTCGCTCAAAATCCATGCCGAGCCATTTACACAAAACCATTTCAAATAATAACCAAACGGCCGCTTCACAATTATTTTAATTTAATGCGTGTGCAACTCTCTCTACGCTCTCGCGCGCGACACTCTCTTTATGCTGCTGCTATTGACTGCCTGCCTGCCTGCCTGCCTTCTTTTCACTTGCTTCAGTAACATGCCATAAAAGCGATGTTTTCGTCTTCCGTTGCCTTTTTAGGCATCATATAATTTCTTTTTGTCCTTGTTTTATTCGTTTCTTTTTGTTTGGTTTTATTTCTTGTGTGTATTGGGCGCGTAAAACAACGCGAATGAAAGAAATGAACACACACGCAGTCAACATTGCTATTATTATTCCTTTTTAATTTTTTTTTATTGGCATTTGTTTATAGAGAAAGCTAAATTTGGGACAAAATCCATATAAAAATGCAACACAAAATACGATAAATTTACCGCTTACTTTTCGATTTTGGTTTCGTTTTGTATATATATTTTATTTTTTATTTAAATGTTCATGCAAGAATTTCAAGAAATGCAACCCGGCCAAAAGCCGATGGACACAGATTTTCATGCCACAAATAAAAATCCCAGCCATATGTCCACATGCTCCTTTACTTGTATTAATTCGATGAATTGATTGTGAATTGCAACCAACACATATACGATTCGGTGGCGATGCGGAAGAAAAGAACTCGACAGTCGAAACATCTAAATCGAAATTGCACGAAACCTATGAATACATGAAGCAATGCCAAGTATTTATTATAGATGAATTTATGCACATTGAGGCCAAAACGAAAGGAGATTATTCGTGTGATAATATATACGATTCCTTTGAGTATTTGCAACAGAGGCGCGGACAAAAAAAAAATCCATCGCAATACAAGCACTTTACGCGTATCGAAGCAAAAGACAGACAGAACGAGAGAGTGTGATGACGGGAAACAATGCTCATCGCGTCGATGAAGAAAATCCTGTTTTAAAATTGAAACGAGGGTGCTGCTAGTGTTTTCTTGCCGAATCGAATTTTTTCCACCGTTTTTTTCGTCGTTGTTTGTTGTTGTTGTTTTTTTTTGGAGATCTCGATGTGTTGTTCCTTGTCGATTGCTCGTTGTTCGATAGTCATTCGTTGGGCCTTTTAACAAATGTTGCGTACAGATGCGTACAAAGACATATTTTTGCCGAGTCAAATGACTTACGTAAATAACGAGCAACGTGATTCAAGTCAACCAGCCGAGTCTAGCACTTTTTACACAGCCAAAAGGAGATCCACACAACAAAACCACGCACACACACACACACACACACATACACAATGCACGGGACCGGAATACATTTTTCACAAATAAAACGCGAACAACGCGTATTTCAAAAAGCAATAAAAAACCGTAAAACTGCATACACGAAAATCGGGAGCGACAACGAGAGTAAGAAAGGAGCGATGGGGGAGTGAGGGACGAAGCCATCGTGTACCGTACACAACAATCGGATAAATTTAAAATACAATACAATTTATGGTGGATGTATATTGGCATTTTGTATTATGTACAACATTATCTGTGCGATGTCGAGTGATGTGTGTGTGGTGCAGGGAGGGCCCCAAAATAACAATCGGAATGTGCGTAGACATTAAAGTGAAACCACCCTTGGCGGCATATCGTGCTTTGCACCGTTCAACATCCACACAGACACACACTCGAAACGAACAAACGGAAAAAAAATCTCGCGTCTTCGAAGTCAGACCATCGACAATAATGATGATACCGTCGTGCATTGTACCCGCGCGCGCACAATGATCGCATAGTCTCGCTGGTTTTTTTTTCTGTCTTTTTGGATATTTCATGTGATTTTCGACGTTGCACCACACATAAACAATACAAAAGGACCTAACGCGAGAGCAAAGAAAAAAAAGAAATGAATTTGTCTCCGTTTCCTTTTGGACTGAAGAGTACGTTGTTCAGATGTTTCGTTTGTGCAATCAGTACATGAAAATTTTATTACCGTTTCAAAAAAAAAAAAAAAAAAATCCCTCAGGACGATTAAATTTATTTATTTATTTCTGCGTGTATTCGCTTTTATTCGTGATGCCTTATAATTTCGACTAAGATTCTGCATGCCAAAGTGGATGCTGTTGGTTGCGTTTACGCGCTTTCATCAATTCAAAGTGAATTGAATCGCAATCGGCATACCACACACATTAGATTTCAATTGTATATGAACGCTTTTGTTCTCATGCATTTCCGAGTTTCATTTCCCAAAGATTTCATTTTTAACATTTAACCATTGGCAGAAGAGACAAGAACAAAAAAAAAAAACAAAAAATGAACCGAACCGAGTAATTTGCTGATTTGCCAGCATTCCTTCTGACTTCTAATAAATCGAAAGGCATTTTTTTGTCGTTCATATGCCGTTAATGAAAATTCCATATTCGATCCATTGAATTTCGAGTGACAGAGTTTGAGATAACGACAATTGTCATCAATTTCAATGTGAAAGATTCTTATAAATCTAATTTCATGTGGCGTATGCTATGCATACGGATTTGTAAAGAAAATTATCCCAAAGCATCCAAATGTAAAGTGATTCGATTGTATTGCAATGCAATTGAAGTGGTGCAGCTGCTGTCTGTCTGTCATTTCAAAATTGCGGCCTGTTCGTCGCCGAATGATGACAACGAAACGTTTCAAACAACAACAAAAACCGAACGAACGAACGAACGAACGGAAGAGGCACGCCACATGAAATCATTGCTAAAATATTACTGCGTTCGATGCACATTGTCGAACGATTTTATGATGGAATGCATGCCTATTGCAACGACGAAATGATGCGATGAAGTGTTAATCCAACAACATGAAATCCCATTTCACATCCATCGGCGTAAAATGTGCGATCGAATGTGTGCGTGTGCGTGTGCGTGTGTGTGTTTGGCTGAAGATATGTTTTTGCGAGTACAAATGTTAATCATTGAGCGCACGTGTGCCAAGCACGAATGCGCTCACATAAATATTTAGTGCTGAATGCTTGTAGTTTAAAATGAAATTCTTTTCGAAAATTCAATTAAGTTTTCTTAAAAAAAAAAAAAACATAAAGAAAAAAAGCGTAAGGCTACAAGACGAAAAAGCCCTTTAATAATTGTGCAGCCGATGTGGAACAATTACAATGCCGACGTTTGACCGGTCGATACACACCTGATACACTGCACTGCACAGCACAATGTGCAGTTTTGTACAACGAACACAATTCAAGCGCATTCAACGCGCTTCCAAATTGTATAATCAAAAGTCATGTACAGTGTGTTCACTGTACACACACACACACACACTCACAAGTTTGGAAGAAGAAGTGAACAGCCCAAAGTGCTGACCATTTACTTTCTATCAGTCAAAATCGATTCATTTCAATCAGCTCATTTGTGCATTGAGTTTTCAACAATTTTGACAACACACAATCATGTTAGTTTCACGCTGATTTCTCCTTATCATCTCAATTGTTCACTCGTAAATTGGCCAGTGCCGATATCTGTTCGGTTTTTTTGGTTTTTTTTTTTGCTGCTTTCGACACGCAAAATTAATTGCTTAAACTGTGTTGAAAAACGGAAGTTTTTGATTCGACCGAACACAAATTTGTTGCAAAAAAGAAAAAAAAACAAACAAATCTTGTTTGCACAAAACACATAAAATTAAAAGAAAAAAGCCAGTCAACGAAACTGAAACATGCCACAAAAAATTCAATCAAAATAATCGGCCATGAATCAAACTGGAATGACAAAGTGAAAACCAATTAAGAACTCAAATTCATTTTCTACTTTTAACTCGAAATGATTTTAACAATAGATTAAAAACCCCGTTTTTCGACATTTGTTTTTCGTCCAAAAAAAATCAAATAAAAACTAGAGATACCACTTGGAATGCAACATAAACACAGCATTAATTTAAAACTGTATACTGAAAATCATTCGTTAAATAAAATTATCGCATCAAATGAACTTGAAGACACAGAATTGCAAAGGAAATGTTTTGAGCCTCGCCCGAATATAATTATTAACATATTTCAATGGTTGTTATTGCAAATTGAATAAATTATTTGCAACGGGTTTGATTTTGACACTTGCTGCGATTTCGGAAGCTGACAGAGGGACCCGGAGTGCCGTAAGGTACCGAAAGTATTGATTAAGCGAAGACAAGACATTTTCTGAAAAATGGTCAACGTTAATATGCACATTGCACACATGGATAAAATGCAGAACAAAACGAACAAATATATCGCACAGTACAGCCGATCAGAGCAAAGTAAACATCTCCATAAGGCATAACGTAATCGTTGCAGGACGCGCAGAAAATATTACCTTAACAAATTCGAAAACGATAATTTCGTGTGTGTGTTTTTTTTGTGTTCATATATTATTGTATTTATCTCTCAAAACTTTATGTACTCTGCATGAATTATTGTATATTATTTCATGCGACTCCTTGTTTTGCAGTTTACCGATTGCAATAATAGCATGTGCCTGCCCAGAGTTGCTTTCTCTGTTGCTCCGTTCACCTCAATTGCTGTTTTGCTTTTGTTACCCGAAGTCAAGTTTGTTATTTTACATTCTTTCTGCTTCGCTAGTCTCTGCAATAGCATTGTTTATTATTGAGATATTGTTTATGATGTAGCATTATACGAAAAATGAAGATAGCCGATAAAAAGCATGAGGCCGAAAATCAATTGTTATGTATGTTGCAAATGTATGTATATGTCATGTTATTTTATTATTGTTTATTATTTTTTATCATTATTATTATTATCATTTTGTTTGACTTATGCTTCTGTTGGGTGAGCTCAGCTACCGTTCGGCATGAGAGTCTTCTATATTGGACGCGCAGAGACCTTTCTCAGAAGATATTCCATTTTTTTATCATCCTTGATTCTATATAAACTACTTTTTTGTTTGGTTAAAGTTATATATATATTGTGAAATGTAAAAAAAACGACTGAATACATTAAATCTTTGGTATAAAACGAATTCATTGGTGATTATTTCATTCCTGATCAACTCTCTGCATGATATAGTTAAAAATTATCTTATGAAGCTTATGGTTGGTGTTTAGCAATAATCGCGGTTGGCATTTGCAAATGTAACAAATGAAATGTGTGAATTTACCCAATACGATGGATACCGTTTTAAGCTTGAAAATTTGATTTTTAAATTAGGCAAGAAAGCTTTGAGTATCTCTGAATTAATTTCAGGCTCAAAACATAGTCCATCCACTTGTTACAGTTCGATTAACAACGAGAAAAGAAAAGAAGAAGAAGAAGAAGAAAAAAAGACGACAACAACAGTGAAATCCACAAATAATCTCATAATTCATGATGCTAACGAAATTATGGTCTATGAAAATGTCTCGAGGTAGCCGAGCCGATAGGCATTCATAAGCACTTATAACATAATCAATGGATGGCTAGAATTTATCAAATGGCCATAAATTAGATGTGGACGAAAATTGTTTGGGAAACAACAAAACCGGGCGCTCATGCTTGAGAGAAATGAGAAGTTTCGAATAAATCAAAAAGGCTCATTAACAGAAAAATTAACGGAATATTTACGACGGGCGCATAGAAAGGCGAAAGATTTTTTTTTTTTTTTGGTTTCTTGTTCGGTTGTTTACGTGATTTCCATGGCTCAGCAGTGTGTAAGTGTGTGCAAGTGAGTTTCGCCTAAAAACCATTCATTAGGCGAGTGAAGAGAATGAGCTTTATCATTTTCATCGCCATTTAATGGAATCAAACATTTTTTTTTTGGTCGGTTGTTGTGTGACACTAGAAGAAAACGAAAAAAAAGAAGAAGAGCGCAGTAATAAAATATTGCTATTTTATGGTCGTTTTACCTTTCTCAATCTTTCAATCTCTCTTCTTTAGCTACACCCAAGCTAACGGCAAACCGCATTTCGAATTGAGAGTCATAGTGACATTTTTATGACAATTTTTTGTCTTCTTCTTCATTTTCTTTGACTTTTGGTTAGTGTTGTGTCTGATGTCACAACATAACATATCGCAAAACGGGTAGAAACATTTTAATACTTCTCTTTCTTTTTTGAGGTAGGCGAAAGAGTTCATTGAAACATTGATTATATATTCGCTTGTCTCTCTATTTTTTTTTCTCAACATTTAATCAATTTATTAGTTTTGTTTTGGGCTCTCTTTATGCTAATGAATAATTTAGAGAATGTCTGCAAGGTGTATAATTTCGATACCGGCTACAGCTCTAATGTCGCACCGCATTATACATGCATTTAGACTGTCGCTGAATATTTTTGTTGTTGTTGTCATTTTGGATAGTTTACAGTTGGTGTTGCTGTTGGCTTTGGCTGTGCTCTCTTGAATTTTATTACCATGACGCGGCGAAAACCATTTCCATGTGTATCTGTATGCATATTCAGTGTGGATTGAGGTAGGATACTTTTACAATTTACACATTCAATGTGTGCCTCTAATTTTCAAATCAAATAATCCGCATATGTTAAGCATGTGCATGCGATTGATATAATAAAGCGTGGTCGCGCCAGCCACTTATGAACCACGGTTAATCGCTAAATTATTAAGTTATCTGAAAATGGTTGAAAAAAAGAAATGAACAAAAATTGATTGCTTTTCAATTTCATCGCTGGTTTGTTTCAAAAACGATTTCAATCACAAATGAAAAGTTTGAATATATTTTAAACGGCCTTGTGAAGGTGACACGATCATAAAATGATCATCAATTTCAAATAAAATGTTTGATATTTTCATATGAACAATTGACGAATGCAATTAACAAACGGAAAATGTTTTTGATCATTTTGGTGGGCCTGCATTTATGACGTTTAATGCACACATGTAGATGGATTACAACATTGATAAATATCATTTGAAACTGTAACTAGAATGATGCGTAGCATCGGGTATGTGCAGTGTGGCAGCGAATCATTGTTTGAATCAATCCAGAAACAATTTTTACTTTATGCTCTTCGAAAATTAAAATGGCC